>JAODJS010000019.1:21545403-21557522 GCA_027576325.1 Sciades assimilis | reverse complement strand
TATCGCACTTGCAGCGATATGAATATCGCAGCCTTCAATATCGCGATATCGATATATTTTCGATATATCGTGCAGCCTTAGTTTTCGGAGACACTTAATATCAGACCTGAGGAAGTCCACACAACCCTTGAATACCCATTAAATGAAGAAAATATTTTTAGCAAACATGATACTACATTTTCTTTTTATTTAGAACACGTGATTGTGCACAAGGCGACAGTGTAGGAAAAATAACCTTTAAAAATACTTTATTTGAGAGCTTAAACAGTGTATTGACTTGCTTTTCCACATCAGATGGAAGTTTATACTGCCTGCCAGTTGATGTAAGTGGGGCATCAGTGATTTTCATGACTTGCACCAGAGGGACCCAACAGTTACTCTCTCTCTCCTGGGCCATCTGTAAGTCTGAGAGGGACCATGAGGATGTATAATTGTTACTTGTACATCTTGTTCCTCATCTGATGATGCATGAATGTTGCCTATCCACCGCTGTCTGTCATACAAACATACAACATATTTACCAGTAATTGTATCTGCCAGAGAGGCTGCTGATTTAACAGGGTTTTTATGCGTTACTTGTGGCCGATTCCCACTCATATCCACAATGAAGCTAGGACCACCTGACCTCCTGCTGACCTGCAGCTGGTTGGATGTGATTGAAATGAAGGAGTGGTTGTCTCTTGTTCCAGGAATAGTAGCTGGCCTTAAATCTTGTCTCCAATGCTTTTCCACTCTCCAAAACTTCCCCTGTACCAACCCAGATGAAATGGATGTTCTTGATGTTTTTCTGCCCACAAAAACAGAACGGATGGGGTTAGTATGTGATCACTCGTGGCTGCCTGTAAGCTAGCTCGAGCTGCTGACCGCTCTACAGTGCCTCCAGTACCATCACAGGGTGATTTTACCATGAGAAATGGCAAAGAAATGCCATTCTGCCAAAAGTCCAAAATTGTATGCTTTTATTAGATTTGTGAAGTTTTTTTTTTATTTTTATAGTTTTTGTATTGGGCTGCTGATTCATCACTGACATAAATGACCTTTTTCAGCTGGGGATGTATCGAGCTGGCAAATGGAAGCTCACATATGTGCTTCTAAGGGATAGTGATAATCCTCATGAATTTTGTAGTTTTTCAGTTTTTATGCATCTCTGGATGTGTCCAAGTAGATTATATGCTTTTAAAACAGCATTTCTGTCTATCGTAAAACATGCCATACTTGATACCTTAATATTTATAGTTTGGTTTAGGGTACCAACTTCATATTTTGTGCATTTGCTAATCAGAACAAGCTCTTTTCAGTGGTATAGTTGTTTTTATGGTAGGCCTTGTCATACATTTGTAATATGCATTTGAATTATAGGTGCAAAATATATTTTTAAGCCTAATAAATCAAATTTTGATTTCTTTTGAACACACAGCTAGTTGCTTAAAGAGTACTATAACATGAGTAATAAATAAGAAAATTTGAAAGATCTGCTGTGCTTTGATGTGGGGCCATCAAAGTTGCTCCAAAGCACAATAGAATACTTTTTAAATTATTTTTCAGCAAGCCATAACTTGGCAAATATCGAACTGTGAACTTTATAGTATTTAAAGCCGTCTGGTATTGAAGAACAATCCTTGAACATTTCATGTATCTTGCATGAATAGTTTAAAAGTAATGACTTATGGAAGTTAGGTCCGTTTTCTGTAGCACACATTCCAATAGTGAAATTGGGGCCATGCCGCTTTTTTAAAGCCTCTATATCTCAAACTAATGAAGGTCCAAGCCTAAAATTTAGTACACTATTTATTGGGCACACTGACAATATTTCAAGAAAGTATGAAGCAAATCTGAGATGGTCAATGGCGAACAATTTTCTAAATCTGGTGATTTCGGGTGGAATTACCCATAGGGTTCAGGTCAGGTGAATTGACTGGCCAATCAAGCACGGTAATATCATGGTCAACAAACCATTTGGTAGTAGTTTTGGCACTGTAGGTAGGTGCCAAGTCCTGCTGGCAAAGGAAATCGGCATCTCTTCCATAAAGCTTGTCAGCAGATGAAAGCATGCAGTGCTCCAAAATCTCCTGGTAGATGGCTATGTTGACTTTGGACTGGATAAAACACAGCAGACCAACACCAGCAGATGACATGGCACCCTAAATCATGACAGATTGCATAAACACTGGACTTAAAACACATTGGATTCTTCCAGACTCTAGGGCCTTGATTTTAAAATGAAATGTAAAATTTACTTTCATCTGAAAAGAGGACTCTGGACCACTAAGCAACAGTCCAGTTCTTTTTCTCCTTAGCCCAGGTAGGACACTTGATGATGTCCTCTGGCTTGACATTAGGAATACGACAGTTTTGGCTCCTTTCCTGAAGACATCTGCATGTGGTGGCTCTTGATACACTGACCCCAGCCTCAGTCCACTCCTTGTGAAGCTCTCCCAATTTCTTGAATCGACTTGGCAATCCTATCAAGGCTGTAGTCATTGATGTTGCTTGTGCACCTTTTCCAGCGAGCCTTTTTAGCAATGACCTCTTGTGGCTTACTCTCCTTGTGGAGGGTGTCCGATAGTTGTCCAGAAGACAGTCAAGTCAGCAGTCTTCCCCATGATTGTGGTTGTGTGTATTGAACTAGACTGAGAGATGCAGTGTTTTTTGCTTAAAATTAAATATTCTAATATGTGGGGTTTTTTTTTTTTGTACTGTAGGCTATAATTATCAAAATTTAAAATGGAACAATGCTTGAAGCATTTTAATTTGTGTAAGGCATCTAGAACATATTACATTTTCACTTTCTTAAATGATGGAAAATATTGGACTTTTTCGTGCTATTCTCATTTTTTGAGATGCACCTATAGAAGACCGAATTAGGTTATTTGGACAACTGTAAATATGAGGGGAAGGAAAATGCTGTTAAGTCCTAGGGTAAAAGCATACTTTTCATCCAGATTATAGTTTCACACAATTTGAATATGTATTGAAAGATGAGAAAATGCTGCATTGTTTTACTTTTTTTGAATGCCCTGTGTTTTTCTTTAGCTCAGTCCTGACAGAAGGCTATAATTGTTTCATGTTACTTTCTTCATACAAGCTGCCTTTAAGGAGTAGCAAAGACTGCATTAATAGGCTTATATAAATTTATTTTGTCAAAGTAAGACCCAAGATACTGCGGTGGTAAATCGGTTTTTAGACTTTTTTTTTATTTAATTATTACAGCTTTCATTTCTTGTGTTCCCTTTCCATGATGCAGTTCATAGCAACATAATTTAACTTTTTAAAATTCTTTTGAAGTCTTGGATTTTTTTTTCCAGAAGTGTATAGATATTTAAGATGGCTGAGTTGGTATGTCTGTGTGAATCAGGCTTTGAATAGAATAGGATGGTACTTAATGACCTTGTCATTGCGACACCACTCTTGTTCTAAAGCTGTTTTACGACAGGGATTTTTGAAAACAGAGCGGACCTTTTCTTACAGTGCTTTTTGGCTGGTGCTTTACAGATTTATTTATTTTGCTGTTAGTTGTATAATATACACTGAGATGGAGATTTGATGTGTTAATCCTCCATGTTTATTTGTTCAAATGTGGAGCAGGCTTTATACAAGTTTTTTCCTAAATATTAGAAGAGGCACTTTTAGATTATTATTCCAAAGTGTTCTGAACTACAGTGACCATAAACATCAGGTCCCTGTCGCCTATATTATTATGAATGTTTAGCTGGCTTCAATATAGTTTTTGTTTTGAAAATTGTTTATTGGAAAATTCAGTGCTTTTCTCTCTACAGCAAGAAAGAAGCTATTGGACAAAGCCAGACAGGCTGGTTTGGGAAGATTATCTGGGCATAAGCCATTGAGCACAACAAGACCTATAGTCACAGAGATGCATGATTCAAATAAAGGTTGGTTATTGTTGCCTAAATTTACTAAATAGTTCACTCTTGCTATAATTGCATTTAACAAACATTATTGTATTTTAATATTTTTTTTAAGTGGAAATGGTGTGTCCAAAGTTTAGGCATGTTAGTCAGTGATTTACAAAACTTCCTTACTAAAATGTCTGTAATTATTTTTTCAGGAATAAATAAAGAGGAAGAGAGACCCTCTATGTCTTCAGCTCCAGCTCAGGAGACTGTAGCTTCACGTATATCCCCTGCAGAGACCGGGGACATTTCTCTGTCTCCTGTTCATGCAGCAGTATTGGAGCAGAAGGAGAGAGAGAAGTCAGATCAAGGAGAACTGCAGCCACATGGGAGCATTGAGTGCGCTACTGAGTCACAGTCAGGAAACAGGAGTGAACAGCATGACCCAGAATCAATTTTTGGCCACCCCATCAAGGAGAGATCTGAAAGTCCATTGCATGAAGTAGCAGTGGACCGTGACTTTGAGTATGACACACAAACTGTCAGCTACCATTGTCAGTACTGTGAACATCAGTTTTCCACCAAGCACAGCCTGGAACATCACATTAACACTCACACTATCAGAAACCATCAGACCCTAACCTTTAAATGCAGATACTGTGCCAAGCCATTCGGTTCTCAGGTAGGCAAGCGCCGGCACGAAAGACGACATGAAAACGGGAGTAAAGGCCTGAAAAGGCTGGGGTCACTTGCTGGAACAGCATTTATGCTCAACCCTTCTGCATGTAATGATTCTCCCATTTGTGGGAGCACGACCTCTCCAAGCCTAACCATTATAAGTTCTCAAAACAGTCCACCTAACCTAAGCTCAGATATTTCAACTAAAGATGCTGCAGTTGATCCAGAGCAGTCTCTTGTTTTGGGAGAGAATGGGGAATTGAAAGAACTGCACCCTTGTAAATATTGCAACAAGGTTTTTGGCACTCACACCAACATGCGCAGGCACCAGCGCAGAATTCATGAACGTCATCTCATGCCAAAAGGAGTTCGGAGGAAAGGAACACTCCTTCAGGATATTCCATCCCAGCAGCTACAACAAGGTCAGAGCTCAGTACTCCAGGAAGCATCTACACATAATAGCCCTCCACTTATCTATGTACCTAGTGTAGACACAGATGATGAGGGAGAACAAGAGGACGGCATGGTTGATGTTTCCAAAAACATCTCTGAGAATCTCAGCCTTTACATTGATGGAAAGATCCTATCCACAAGCACAGTCAGCAGCTGTGAAGTCATCGAGGTTGATTCAAGTAGTCCAGCACTATTTGGTCTTGATGCGGTCATCTTGAATCCTACACAAATAAGTCAGGCTCTCCAACTTGAAACACAGCCTTGCCATGTAAAAGAGCTTTCAGTTATTGATCAATCTATTCCTAAAAGAAGAACTTCTACACCACCACTCCTTCCCACTGTGAAAACAGAACCTGATACCATGTCATCTACTGTGTCTTCATCATCATCATCTTCCTCACAATTGTCACCTTTGGGAGGCAGCATCTTACCACAGCACACAGAGACACTGACCTTTCAAAAAGAGAAAGCAATTTATCTTTCTCCCAAATTAAAACAGCTTCTGCAGACCCAGGACAGTCAGAAACCAACCTTTACTCTAATTACAGATAGCCATAAATTGAATACTCCACTTTCTGTATCTTCTTTACCTGCTTCTCAAGGAAGATTTAAAAGAAGGACTGCTTCTCCTACACATGTACAGAACAGCTCATCAGGAAACATGGAGAGCTCAATCACTGAAACGGGGGATCCTTTTGCCCTTATGGTGCCAAAGGTTGAAAGCCATTGCATGAGCTATTCCTGGAGTGTATCCAGCAAAGAGCAGAGGGACTGCATGAGTCCTCCTGGAAAGGACTGGCCAGTCTCGGTTAGTGGAGGCAGTTCTTGCAATCAGCAGCCTCTTGACCTTTCTGGTGCTGTTGGTAAACGAGGTGGCATGATAAGCAAAGGACCTAGCGAGTCTGTGCTGGATTTAAGCATACACCACAAGAGTGTGACTGACCACAAAACAAAAGCAATCATGTTACAGTCACATGTCAAGCGAAAGAAGCCCAATACCAGCATGTTGGAAAAAGTATTAATGAACGAGTACTCTGGCTTAAGCTCAGCTGGAGAGGATAGCACTCCTTGTATTGGAAGCCCAGACACTCGTTTGTCCTTGGGCAGTACCACAGGCATGTCTCCATCCAGTATGTGTTTGAACTCTGAACACCCTCCTTGTGAATCTGTCTCTCCACCTTCCCTGACCCCTGTGACTATGAATCCTTCTTCCCCATCATCCTCTAGTCAGGCATCCTCTACACCCCCACCTCCAGTTCTGCCCACAGTCCCTTCACCGCCACCCCTTTCTCAGTTTTCAGATTCTGCTTTTCCCAAACTCTCTCCCAAACCTGTTTGTTATATGGTAGATGAAATATCGTCAGGGTTCCCAAATGTAAAAGAAACATGCCTTGACATGAAAAATGTGGATGGTGATAAAGACTTCAACCAACCTACTAAGCAGTTACCTCCAACAAATGATGCACTGCCTCAATGTCTTGAGGACACAAAAAGTCATTGTAATGCAGATTCCTTTTCCAAATCTGAAACACTACTCAAGGGCTCAACCTCAGATCCTGACATGCATTTGCTAAAAAATACAATCAATGTTATTTCTTTGCATGAAAAGAATATTGACTCCAAAGCCATTCAAAATGGTTCCTTTGATGGACCTTCCCCTCAAGACCACAATATTGCAACTGATGTGTGTCAAAAACAACAGTCCTCTCTCTTTCCTGTGCACTTAGCTTCAAATATGGACTCACTTTCATCTTCTAACAATATAGTAGCAAATTCTAATATAGAGCCATTAGCTGATGATGCACTAGTTCCTGATAAGCATATGGTTCAAGATATAGTTGAAAGCATAGCCAATCACGAGGGAGTTTCAAGAGTGCCAGAAAAGACACCAGATGGAACAGGCGACTTGGAACAGGACATGTTTACAAAAAGTTTTGTATGTAATGTCTGTGAGGAACCTTTTCACTCTATTAAACAACTTAGCAACCATATCATAGATCATGCTGTAGAATGGCCATTTAAGTGTGAGTTTTGCGTGCAGTTATTTCAAAATGCTGCAGCTCTTTTGGAACATCGTTCCTCTCTCCATGGAGTTGGGAGAATTTACTGTTGCCCAGTATGTGCCAAAGAGTTTGCCTTCCTCTGCAACCTCCAGCAACACCAGAGTGACCTGCATCCTGGTCAGAGTCATGCTCACACCATGGTCGAAAATGGCAAGCTCAGGCCTCAGAATTACACCAATTCTGCTCAGGTGAATATAGAGAGGAATTCTTTACATTCAACCCTCGACACAACTGTAGATGTTGTCCCTCAGGACTCATGTGAATTATTTAACTGTAGTAGTGTTAAAGAGGAGGGTGATGGAGATGAACAAGAGGACCCCACAGAGGAGCTGTACACTACAATAAAGATTATGGCCTCTGAAGCCGGAAAGCCCAAATGTCCAGATGTACGCCTTGGCATCAATCAACACTACCCCAGCTTTAAGCCTCCCCCATTTCCCTACCACAACCGAACACCTGCTGGCTCTGTAGCCTCTGCAACTAACTTCACCACCCACAACATACCCCAGACATTCAGCACAGCAATCAGGTGTACGAAATGTGGCGATAGCTTTGACAACATGCCTGAACTCCACAAACATATTTTGGCTTGTGCTAATGCTAGTGATAAGAGACGGTACACACCAAAAAAGAACCCTATTCCTCTTAGGCAGATAGTGCATCAGCCCCAGAATGGTGTTGTCTCACCCATAGCTGCAGCCATTGGGGGACAGAGTGCCTTCCGAAGGATGGGCCAACCCAAAAGGCTCAACTTCAACCAGGAGATTACCACCAAGATGAAGATATCTGTCCTGAATAAGAAAAAAAAACAGCTTGTCCAGAAAGCTATATCTCAGAAAAACAAGGCTGCTACTTCTATAAAAAAAGCCTCCATTCAGGAGGAACAGCAAAGTGTGCAAGCGTGTCCATACTGCAAACGAGAATTTACATATGCTGCCAGCCTTGCAAAGCACATTACACGCAGTTGTCCTCAGAAACCAGTTGCTCAGAAAAAGAAAGGAACCATAATGCCTCAAGAGATAAACAGGAAATTCCTCCGAAATCGAGCGACAGATTCTGATGTTAAACGAGAAGGCAACTTAGGCCTGCCTGTGAAGGCATTGGGGAAAACAAGGACCCGTAGCTCAGAGTTGTTGGAAGGTGAAGTTATATCAGGTAGCAGTGGTAAAACAGGGACTCCTCAGATGCATGTCAAGAGACCAGCCACAAAGAAGGACAAATCTCCCAAAAGCAAGAAGGGCAGAAAGAGCAAGCCTCAACCTTCAGGTCTGACTTCATTAACTCTTGCATCACAGCCAGCTGCAAAAATGCAATGTGTTGGGGAAAACATGGCTCTCAAAAAAGAGGCGGAGACAAAACCACAAGTACAATCTAAAAAAGAAAAGCGTTTCACAAAGAGAATGCGGGAAAGAGTAGGTGGCCCAGTGACGCGCAGTCTGCAGATGGCAAGTACTTCACCACCTGGAGAAATGAAGACTGAAGATCCACCGATTAGTGAACCTGTACATGGAGAACATAAGGTGCTCAGAAAAGTAACTTCACATATTTTATTAGTATTAAATCAAGGCTAGCAAAATTGTTGAACAGTGTTCTGTAATCATGAAGATGTTTCACTATTCAGCCAAGTGCCTTCGTTATCCAAAATATTTTTTACTGCTACTAGACATGCACAGTCACATGGATGATGGAAATATTTTATTGAAAATTGCTTGACATTCATTTTTTTTCACTTTTGTTTTCCTCCGATTTTGTTTATTACAGGAATCCTGTTTAAGTTAGCTGAGTGGATTTTGTAAAGACACCTGAGGAAAGACTGCTGTTGAAAGATGTGCTGGTGAATGCAATGTGATCAACTTGGAGTGTTAGACTGGTCAGATATTATATCTGAGATCAGGAGCCTTACCTACCTTTTTGTATACTTCTGTGCTGCTGACAGGAGGATACTGCTAATGCACTTTTGGTAAATGAGCCTTTATGGATGTCACGCAAAAAACCCCAAGAACTGTAAATTCTGATCAATATGTGTATCAAAAGTAATATTACTTGATAAATAAGGGGCCCTGTATTTCCATTAATATTGATAGCTGATTATATTGCAAAAAGGCAATCCATCACTTATTACATCTTTTTTTTTAATTTCATCCATTTTTGTCCTTGTGTTTTGTGAGATTTTAGAATTCTTCTCTTATTGCATGTTTTGTGTAAACAATATGGCTTGAATGACACTTGTCAATACTCTATTTTGTCCTGCTCTACTTTTATCGCTGCAAATGGAAAAGAATATATGTGAATATTTAATCTAATGCTCCATAGGGAATGCAATATTTGTTAAAATGAAGCTCTAACATTTTAGAGAGGTGTTTTTGTTCTTTTTCTTCTCTTGTGAACAAAGTAATGAAACATGCTGTTTGATACAGTCTGAATGAGTGATAATGGGATGATGTATGTATGTTTGATATTATCTACCTGAACCAGGCATTGTGGTTTTGTCTGTACCTTTTATAATCTGTAGCATTGACAGCAGGACTGCTGGCCATTAAAATTACACTAAAATACGAATGAGCAAAATACTGTTTTTTAACTGAGTAAGCAATCTCCTTACACTTTTCTCACACAGGAAGACATTAAAATAGTGCCATTATATATGGCTGGCGGGCTGGCTATCTAGCCATATACTACTACATCTCAAATTAGAATATCATAAATTAATTTTTTTGTACTTTAATTCATAAAGGTAAACTTTCATATTCTCTTTGTTGGATGTAAAGGGAAATATTTTAAGCCTTTTTTGTTTTAATTTTGATGATTATGGCTTATAAAAATCAGAACTCAAGTATCTCAAATTAGATTTATTGATTTTGAGTAAATAACCATTCAACAGTGTAAATATAATGTATCTCTCAGTCTAGTTCAGTACATGCAACCACAATCATGGGGAAGACTGATGACTTGACAGTTGTCCAGAAGATGATCACAGACACCCTCCACAAGGAGGTTAAGCCATAGGAGGTCATTATTGAAAAGGCTGGCTGGAAAAGGTACACAAGCAACAGGGATGACCGTAGCCTTGAGAGGATTGTCAAGAAAAAGTAATTTAAGAGCTGGGGGAGCTTCATAAGGAGTGTACTGATGTTGGTATCAGTGCATCAAAAGCTACCACGCACAGCCGTCTTCAGGTAAGGGGCGACAATCGGCACGTTCCTAATATCAAGCCACTTCTGAACCAGAGACAACATCAGAAGCATCTTACCTAGGCTAAGGAATGAAAAATCTGGACTGTTGCTCAATGGTCCAAAGTCCACTTTTCAGATGAAAGTAAATTTTGCATTTCATTTGGAAATCAAGGTCTTGGAGTCTGGAGGAAGATTTGAGAGGTACCGAATCCAAAGTATTTGAAGATCATTGTGAAGTTTCCCCAGTCTATGATGATTGAGTGCCATGTCATCTTCTGGTATTGTTCCACTGTTTTTTTTTTTAAGTCCAAAGTCAACTCAGTCATCTACCAGGAGATTTTAGAGCACTTAATT
Source organism: Sciades assimilis (assembly GCA_027576325.1). Lineage (NCBI taxonomy): Eukaryota > Metazoa > Chordata > Actinopteri > Siluriformes > Ariidae > Sciades > Sciades assimilis. The sequence continues at coordinate 21,546,950 of JAODJS010000019.1, read as the reverse complement.
TTCCTGCTGACAAGCTTTATGGAAATGTTGATATTTGGCACGGTTGCCTCACAGCAAGAAGGTTCCGGGTTTGAACCCAGCGGCCAGCGAGGGCCTTTCTGGGTAGAGTTTGCATGTTTTCCCCGTGTCTGCATGGGTTTCCTCTTGGTGCTCCGTTTTCCCCACAATCCAAAGACATGCAGTTAGGTTGATGTGGGGCGGCCTTGGGCTGAGGTGCCCTTGAGCAAGGTACCTGATCCCTGACTGCTCCCCGGGCGCTCTGGTGTGGCTGCCCACTGCTCTGGGTGTGTGTGTGTGTGTGTGTGTGTTTTCACTGCTTCAGATGGGTTAAATGCAGATGATGAATTTGACTGTGCTTAAAGTGCACATGTGATGAATAAAGGTTTCTTCTTCTTAAATTAATGGCACTCAACACAAGAGAGAAAACGATGATTTTAGAAATTGGAACAAATTTCTAGTGAATGTTGCGAAACCTGCTGTTCATAAATACATGGATTTCATTCCTATTGACTGTGGCTGCTCATGCAAGACCATTTGCTGGCTCACTGCAGGCAATGAACCATTGGAGCGAGCCAGATTAGTTCCATTTCACATTAAGGAGATGGACTGCAATACCCAGTGTGGCGATCGTGTTTAAAAGTCAATAAGCAAATGAATTAAGAGCGGTCTCAAGATACATTTTCTCAACACTGATTAAAGATTATTTACTCTGGAAATGGTGATCTGTGACTGAAAGTCCTGCCTAGGTCAGGATCTGTGTGCCAAAAAGTCAGATATGAGGAACGTGGAGGAAGAGTAAATGGCTCTATAATGAGAGGGGCAGTGCAGATTCAGCCTAATCACCCATGACACAATACATTATGCTCCTCTAAATTAGTAATGAACAAGTTCGTGCTCGCTGATAAGACAACCATATAACTTGCTAATTATACACAATTGAGCTAAATATAAAGCCAGGAGGCTCGCCTTGCTCTGACATGTGACTCTGTGTTTAACCATTTGGCCATCCATAATGTAACAGCACTGGGAATAAATATCTGGGTGCATGTGTTTTATTTATTATTGATAGCTGTCCAATCAATAAAGATTTAATTTAAAATGTTAAAATAGACCAGGTAAAAAGTCAAAGCAGCATTTCTGCTCTAGCATGATACAGTGCATATTTTCAGAGGTCCTGCACCTCTGACTGATGAGCACAGAAACCACGTCTCCTCCACTGAGCCTTACAGGCACAGAGGCCCTGCCTCCTGTACCTCAGACTGATAGGCAGAGGCCACACCTCCTTACCTAAGATTGACAAGTAGAAATGCCAAGTATCGGTGGTTAAATAAAACTGATGTTCACAGAGACCACACCTCCTTCATTAGATTGGAACACAGGCCACATCGGTGTAGTGGGTAGCACTGTTGCCTCACAGCAAGAAGGTCCGGGTTCGAGCCCCGTGGCCGGTGAAGGCCTTTCTGTGTGGAATTTGCATGTTCTCCCCGTGTCCGTGTGGGTTTCCTCTGGGTGCTCCGGTTTCCCCCACAGTCCAAAGACATGCAGGT
>JAODJS010000019.1:20864015-20876428 GCA_027576325.1 Sciades assimilis | reverse complement strand
GATTAGGAATGGGATGTCACTTAAGCTCATATGTGAGTCAAGGCAGGTGAGCGAATACTTTTGGCAATATAGTGTATATGGAATTATGTGGTATACAAAAAAAGTGTTAAACATATTTTCATATTTCAGATTCTTCAAAGTAGCCACCATTTACCTTGATGACAGCTTTGCACACTACTGGCATTATCTTAACCAGCTTCATTAGGTAGTCAACTGGAATGCCTTTCAATTAACAGGTGTGCCTTGTCAAAAGTTAATTAGTGGAATTTCTTGCCGCCTTAATGCATTTGAGACCATCAAGCAATAAATACTAAATAACAAAAATACAGAAAATAGCCCTATTCAACAACTGTAGTAGCCCATATTATGTCAAGAAACAAGTAAAGAGCATTGACAGTCCATCATTACTTTGACATGAAATTACTTTTAATTAATTAAAAATAAAGGAAAACCATTGAATTATCCAAAGTTTTGACTGGTACTGTATGAACTCCGTAGTGGATCAAATAAAAATAGCTTTACACTATATTCATTGAGTGATAGTTCTACGAGGGTGGTGGTGAAGTATTTGGGGGGGGGGGAAATTGTGCATTTCCTTGTTTCTTATGATAGAGGTGGACACTCCAGCTTTCTGGTGATATACTGCCCCCTATTTGTTTGGAATGTGGAGTATGAATTCTCCAGAGGACCAATTTTTACACACAGCACCTTTAAATAGATGCCATACATGCTTATAAATGGCTGTTTCAGTCACATGACTGGGAGGGGCAATGTTAACATTGTACAATCTAAAGAAAGTGCATGATGATGCCAGGTAGTAGCAGCACAGATGTCCTGGAGTAGGTCACCTCTAAATGAAGCCCATGAGGAGACCTCTTTGCAGGAGATGGGCATCCAGGCTGTCTGCAGTATAAGCTGAAGTCCACCACCCAGTGGGTTAACCTCTGTTGAGGCACTGATAACAAATAAACACTTGGTATGAGGATTGGATGCCTGCTGTCTAATTCAATTAACACTGCAGGACATTATATGAGGCAGAGCAAGGGGGAGGTTCCACGTAGGGCTGCTAGGGGACTGTGATGGATGACAACACCATGTCCCCTTTAGAAAGTAATTAATTAGCCTATGGGGTCTTAAAGTGATGCCATCCATGGTGCTATGGTGTGTTACAATGGCTGCCACATGCACCCTTAGAGTATGTGGACACTTGACTATCACACCCAGAATGTCCATTCCAATACCATGTGCATTAACACAGAGTTGGTACCCCTTTTGCTTTTTAAAACAGTCTGCCCTCTTCTGGGAAGGCTTTCTACCAGATTTTGGAATATGGCTTTGGGGATTTGTAATTATTCAGCCACAAGAGCATGTTGAGCACTAATGTCAAGTGAGAAGGTCTAATGCACAGTGTTCAAATTCATCCCAGAGGTGTTAAGTGGGATTGAGGTCAGGGCTTGGACCATTCCAGTTCTATATCTAATTTGGCAAACCATGTCAGACCCCTTCCAAAATTGACAGAGATGAAAGTGGTAGCTCAACTGGTGTGCCATTATAAGTCTGGAAGAACCTTCCAGACAGACTTGTAGACATAGCGTCCTTGTGTTCATCTAATAACGAGTATGAAAGATGACTGGTCACTGAGTGATAAGAAAGGTTCTGTTAAGAATTACAGGCTATGTCTTGGCTTCAAAAAACAAAGATTTATGAAGGGGGATTTACATGCCAGCTGCAGGCGCACTGATGGCTGATGAGACCTATCTGGGATAGACAGACTCTGCCATAGTGTCTGCAGTTGTGGGTCTGGGTAGGGTCAGGAGCAATGGATGATGGGTTTTTTGTCTGCTCCTTTTTTCTTCCAAATCATCCCTACAGGTCTCTTGAAAAGACTTGACTGTTGAGTTGATAGACCTATGCCAGCAGTTCCTGTCAGAGGCCAGGGCTGACCAGTGGGAGGAGCTGATGTAACAGGCATTTAGGGAGGACTTCAGTAGGTCCTTGTACCGCTTTTTAGGGGCTTCTCTGTTGCATTAGCCGGAGGACAGCTCACCGTACAAAACTACCTTAGGTAGGTGGTAGTCTTCCATCCTGGAGATGTGTCCTGCCCAGCAAAGTTGTGATTTGAGTAGCATAGCTTCAATGCTGGGGAGTGCCGCCTGCTGAAGGACCTCAACGTTGGTCACAAAGTCAGTCCAGTGGCTCTTGAGAATGAAATGGAGGCAGCACTGGTGGAAAAGCTCAAGCAGTTGCAAGTGTCACTTGTAGGTGACCCATGATTCAGATCCATACAACTGCATGGACAGCACAACAGCTCTGTACACCAGGACCTTGGTATGATATGTCAAGATTTTGCAGCTCCACACCCTCTTGTGAAGTCTGCTAAAGGCACTGTTGGCTTTTGCTAGCCTGTTGTCAATCTCTTTGTCGATCTTGGCATCATCAGTGATGGTGCAGCCTAGGTAGGTAAACTGCTGCACAGATTTGAGTTCAGACTGGTTGATGGTGATGTGGGGTGGGTGGGAAGGCTGGTTTGGTGCGGACTGATGAAGAACTTCAGTCTTCTTTAGGCTGATTTCCAGGCCAAAGAGTTGGGCAGCCTCAACGAAGCAAGTCACGATGCGTTGCATGGCTGGATCTGTGTGAGCAACAAGAGCAGCATCATTGGCAAACAAGAGTTCACAAATGAGCCACTCCATCATCTTGGTGTGTGCCTGTAGGCACCTTAGGTTGGACAACTTGCTGTCAGTGCGATAGCAAATGTATAGGCTATCCTCTTCGCCCAAAGGTTCCATGGCCTGATGCAGCATCATGCTGAAGAAAATGGAAAACGACATTGGTGTGAGAACACAGCCCTGTTTGATGCCATTCAGGATGGGAAAGGGATCGGAGAGCTTGCTGTTGTTCCTCACTTGTCCCATCTGGCCCTCGTGGAGCTGCATGATCATCCTCAAGAATTTTTGGGGGCAGCCTAGACATTCCATGATCTGCCAGAGTCCCTACCTGCTCATGGCATCGACGGCTTTGGTCAGGTCCACAAAGGTCACGTACAGGCCCTTGTTCTGCTCATGACACTTTTCCTGGAGCTGCCTGAGGACGAACACCATGTCAGTCATGCCCCTGTTTGCTCTGAGGCCACACTGACTTTCTGGTAGATTTGCTTTGGTGATGGATGAGACCAATCTGTCTCATCCTTGCTAGGATTTTGCCTGCGATGGAGAGTAAGGTGTTCCTTCAATTAGCAGGTTGCAATAGCTGTTAGCTCTCTGAGCCCTTTCCCATCCTGAATGGCATCAAACAGGGCTGTGTGCACCAATGCCTGTAGTTTGAACAGTCAGACTTTTCACCTTTGTTCTTGTACAACATAAAGATGATTGCATCATGAAGGTCACAAGGAAGTTTGCCTCTTTCCCAACAGCAGGTGAAGAGCTTGTGGAGCTTGGAATGTAGGCTAGAGCTGCCATGCTTGCAGATCTCTGGTGGTATGCCATCGATTCCTGCAGCCTTGCCAGACTTTAGCTGTGATATGGCTTTAATGGTCTCTTCAAGTGTTGGTGTTTTGTCCAGGTCCATCTTGATTGGTTGCTGTGGGATGCACTCAAGGGCAGCAAGCTGCACTGTGTGGTTGATGGTAAAGAGAGTGTTGAAGTGCTCGGACCAGCAGCTCATGATAGAGGCCTTGTCTGTCCGCAGCGTCTTGCCATCTGTGCTGTGCGGTGGACTTTGGACTTGAAAAGAAGGACCATAGACTGCCTTCAGGACTTCGTAAAACCCCTTGAAGTCCCCTCTGGGTGATGACACGATGTTAAATGTCAGCACACTCTCGGTCAGGGACTTGTAGACCATAGACATAGTGCGCTGACTGATGTTGAGGCCCCTGAGTTTCCTCAGGAGAGCCAGATGCTGTCTACCTTTTATGAATGTATAGTCCACATGGTCTTGAAATTGTAGCTGACTGTCTATAACTGTCCCAAGATATTTAAACTGTGTCACCTGCTCCACCTCCTGACCCTTCATGCTGATTGGCCTGAAGGTGTGCCCAGAGTCTTTATTGCCTCCCTTCTTGCTGCTTCCCAGCCACATCTCCTTGGTTTTGGAGACATTAAGATCCAGGAAGCTGCTGTCAAACCATGCAGATAGGGTGTTGATATACTGCAGGTAGGGGGAGCTGTCTGTGTCCCATAGGCAGGCAATTAGGGCCATGTCATCTGCATACTTGATGAGGGAGAGGTCATCAGTGTTGCACTGTAATTCATTTGTGTATATGGAGAAGAGCAGGGGTGATAACACACATCCTTGAGGAACACCGGTGTTGAGGACCAGAGAGTCAGAGAGGCAGTTCTTGATGCACACACGCTGGGGCCGGTCCCTCAAAAAGTCCCTGATGAGGAGGACCAGGCCAGAACTGACTTTCAGGTCACAAAGAGGAGCACACCTGTAAGAGGAGGTGTGGTTGCACAGTATTAAAGGCAGAGGAGAAATCCATGAAAAGAACACGGACATGAGTCTTTGGTTTATCCAAGTGACAATGTAAGTTATTTAGGAGAGTGAGTGTGGCGTCCTCCACCCCTCTGTTGGTACGATAGGCAAATTGCATAGGGTCTAATTGACCTGCTACCTGGCGGGTCAGATTATTGCAAATTAGACGCTCCATGCATTTGCTGAGGATGGGTGTGAGGGCAATGGGTCTGAAATCATTATTAGTTTTGACGTGGGGAGTTTTTGGCACAGGGATGATGGTTGCTGTCTTCCAGGCTTTAGGATAAAAGTTGCTGTTAAGGAGCAGCTGAAATACTTTTGTGATGGTTGGACCTAGTTGGGTGGCACATTCCTTTAGCACCCTCCCCTTGAGTCCGTCTGGACCAGGGGCTTTGTGAGGGTTTAGCCTCTGGAATATGGAGGTCACTGTGTGCTCATGAATAATCATAGGGTCAGGGGTCAGACCAGCACACACATCATCACACTCCTTTTGAAAATCATGAATATCAAACCTGGAGTAGAACGTATTTAGATTGTTGGCAAGCTGGAGAGGGTCCTCGTCGCACTGCGAGGTGTGTCTTTGCTCCCTACCCATCATTTTATTCAGCTCTCTCCATGCATCTCTGGCATTACCAGTCCTTAATTGTTCTTCAACCTTATCCTTATAGTTCAGTTGGGCCTTTTTTATTAACCGTCTGACTTCCTTAGTCAGTTCCTTTGTTTTTCCTAGGTTGCCCTCCATGAAGGCTTTCTTCTTCAGATTCAGTTGGTGTTTCAGTTCTTTACTGACCCAGGGTTTATTATTGGAGTAGATTTTGATTTCTTTTGTTCCAATTACTGAGTCCTCACAGAAATTAATATAACTGGTTATAGTGTCAATTAATAGTTCATTATTGCCCTCACAGTCATTAAAAAACAATTCCCACTCTGTTGCCTCAAAACAACCTCTCAGCATGTCCACCGAGCTGTCTGTCCAGACCTGACAATGAATTACAGTGGGTTTAGTCCTTTTCAGCGATTGGCGGTACTTTGGGAGAAGGTGAATGACGTTATGATCGGACAGCCCCAGAGAGGGGCGGACCTGGGAAGCATAGGCACCTTCCACATTCCCATAACATTCATCAAGAATTTTGTTCTGTCTTGCCATGCATGTGATATACTGTTCCAGGTTTGGCAAGTGTGGGGAGACGTCACATTTGTTAAAGTCCCCCAAGAGAAAAACAGGGTTGTCACCTGAGTGGCGCAGCGCTTTATTATAACTGGCAGCTATGCTGTCTGCTGCGAGTTTAAAATCTGGGCCAGGTACATATACCAGAATAACTGTTATTTGGCCAAATTCGCGAGGCAAATAGTGAGGTCTGAATGAAACAGTCATTAGTTCATAGTGAGCAGTGCATTTAGTGTCACGTACCGTGATGTTTGTTGCCCAGCTGGAATTTATGAACATACACAGCCCGCCTCCGATGCGCTTTGCTGTCTTAGTTGCGTCACGATCATAGCGAACTAAGGAATATCCCTCCAAGTTTATGTTGTTAATTTCATCGTTCAGCCATGTCTCCGTTAGACATATCAGGTTGGACTGTTTGAAGTCCCTGTCGAACTTTGAGTGCAGAGAGTTCATAAATTTTGTTCTTTAGTGAGCGCACATTAGAAAGAGTTAGTGTTGGGAGAGGGAAGCGACTCCCCCTCCGTTTCAACCTGTTACGAATCCCGCCTCTTGATCCTCTTCTCTTTTTCTTTTTCTCGCTCCATCCATGGTGAATTATCCCAGGAGCACTGAAGAGTAATTTCGGTGGTTCATTAAAGGAATATTGGAGATTCAGTAGATCCTCCCAAGTGTAGCGAAAGTTGGGTACCTGACAGTGCAGAGGAGTTTCTCTTCCGTGTGCGCTTACAGTGTCCCAGATTACTGTTAGGATCAAAGTCAGTATCGCAATCCTGGTCAGCATACTGTCCAACATGTTTTCTTCACCGTATTATCACTTGGCTTCACTTACAAACTTACTACAAACAAAGACAAACAAGGACAAACTCGCCACACGCCACAGCACATACGCCCCTCCCATACGCCGAGCCATACGCATACAAGCTAGCACGCTATGAAGCGAACATGAATCACGTTATGCCATAGTCTTTCTCATCTGGATAATTGGAAGGGCCTTTATACTCGATACGTGCTTTGGAGTCTCAATTGGCCATTACTATCAACAGAAATGTTCTGGTTGACCACCTAACCTTAGCAAGCTTTCCTCTCCAATAATAACGGTATCGGTCATGTTACTGCTGTGAACACGTGAATGATAAATGAGAGATTCAGACCCAAAAGCCTTTAGGTACAATTTGTGAACAAATCAGTCATCCCTACACTGTGAATATGCAGCGGTCATGTGACAAGTGAACGGAAGACTCAAGACCTGAAAGACAGAGGAAGTCTTTCTGCAGGCCAGAGAATGAGAACTCTATCCATAACCCATGAGGCACCACCCTTAACCCGATCCTGAACCCATGGGCGGGGCTACACATGCCCCACCTCATTCTCCAGGCTGCAGCTGGGTGTACTTGGAAAGACCCGTTTGTGAACAAATCTGAGTAGCACACATGTGCTGCCCAAAATGAATGACTCACTCACTGAGATGACATCATACAAAATGATTGAGATGACCTCCTGAGTCATACAAATGATGATGAATGACACTAATTTAGATTTCTGTTCTTTGCTGACAAGTGTGGAGCCCAGTTTGATCATCTGCTCTTGTAGGCAATGAACCTCAAGTTTAAATGTGCATTCTGAGATGATATTTGTTGTGGAAACTCACTCACCAAAGATAGTCAAAGGCCAAGGAGTTGCAGAAAAATAGACTTTTATTCAATCAAATAATAAAAGCCAAGTCATTCTGCAGAGTGATCCAATTCATCAATCACAGGGTTTCTCATTTTATACAGTTCTAATAAATTACAGTTCGCACCTTTTTGATAATGGCAATAATCTCATTTGCTGACATTTCTCACCACTCCTCACCATATTTCCACCAATATTTTCCACTGGACAAGACATCTTGTACCTTCCATACAATGTTTCCACTGATATTTCCAAACCTTCAACATGATTAAAAAAAAAAGATTCAGAATGACTTTGCCAAAATAATATTGGCAGTAGCAACCTTTCAGTTAAATCACTCATTTTCTTTACTTGGTCACGTTAAGTATAATCATTGATCAAGCTAGTGTTATTAAAGTGATGATAAATCAATTGATTTATCACTTTAATAACACTGGCTTCATTTACTTTTCATACAATCAACATCATTTTGTTTAATGTGAATTACAAATCACCATGATTGTAATTAGTATGTAATAAATCAACATGATTCTGTACGTGATTACATGTGATAATATTGTAAATTTTTCTGCTCACCACAGGCGTAAAGGGTGGTTATTTGGGCTTCCATAAGCTTTTGAACTAGTCTGGCCCTCCTCCTCTGAATTCTTTCTTTAACAAGGCCTTTCTGTTCACAAAACTACTGCTTTCTGTGTGTACTGTGAAAATTCACCATATGGCAACATCCAAAATCACATTTTCACCCATTCTGTTTCATGTGAATATTACCTTAAGACCTTGAAGGATTTTACACATTGTGCCACTACCACATAATTGGTTATTTGCATGAATATGCAGACGTACAGCTGTTCATAATAAAGTGATCAAAGAGAGTATCTAATTATTTATTTAAACAAGGAACATTTAGAAAGTTAATCAGGTAACACTCTAGTGGGAGAATGTAATATTTACACCAGTAAATAAGCAAACTAGTTATTTATAATAAATTAAAATTAAGTAACATATAAAGCACATAATTTATTCACAGGCTGATGAGCTGTGATGGCCCCCTTTCGTTTTTTACTGGGGTGTTTTTACATTCCTTCATTCAGGAATTAAGAATTAAGGTTATTTGTCTGAAATAAATAAATAAATTAATTAATTAATTATTAAATTAATAATTAATTGTCTGAAATAAATTTCATTCATTCATTCAAAAAGGTTTCTTATTACGAAATTATACTTATGCATATGATATTGAAGTGAATTCACTTATTCTGGACAGCTTTATTAACTGTATAAAATGTGTTTGTACAGGAGAGTGATTAAGCCTACAAACTGAATTATTTTTCATTAAAACAGTCTGTGCCTAAATTGCAAACGATGTTTTAACCTAAGAAAGATTCCACACATCACCTGACTTTTTTATGGCTCATAAACTAAGGCATATTCTAGTTGGCTTGTATCTGAAGATGATTTATACTCGTTTAAAGATTTTAGATGATCGCTTCTGTATTTGTGGCTTTTATTACTGTATAATTTCATTATAATTTAATGACAATAAATTCACTTATTCTGTAAACAGTACACACAGAAAGCAACAGTTTTGTGAACAGAAAGGCCTTGTTGAAGAAAGAATTCAAAGGAGAAGGGCCAATTAAAATATGCCTTAGTTTATGAGCCATAAAAAAAGGTCAGGTGATGTGTGGAATCTTTAAGTTAAAACATAATTTATACAATATCAAGAAACATATACAAAATGAACAATTTTAGGCTAAATAAACAGTAGATATAAATAAAATCATTGGATGAGAATCTGTTAATATGCCTTAGTTTAAAAATGGCTCTATGAGAAGTCAGCTGATGAATAAAACCTTGTTTAGTTTAAAGCAGGGCTTTTCAAAGTGTGGGGCGTGCCTTCCCTAGGGGGTGCAACATGAGGAAAAATAAACTCATTGCTCCCACTAAGATGAGGCAAGAACAGGGGTTGTAGTGATGGTGTTAAAAAAGAAATTTAAAATGTTTTTTTAAAGCACATGTTTAAAATGTGTAAAAAAAAAAATTGTTTTTAGCAGGTTTAAAATGTGTAAAACAAGATGTTTTTAAAAAAAGCTCATGTTTTAAACGTGTAAAAAATATTTTCAAAAAGCACAAATGTTTAAAATATGTAAAAGAAAAAAATAAAAACGTGTACAACACCATTTTTTTAAAAAAATATGAATGGAATATTAAGTATAGCAACAACAAAAAATTGTAAGGGGGGGGGCGCTGTTATTTGCTCTCTGAGGGGGGTCCGACACTTTGAAAAGCCCTGGTTTAAAGCATGTACAGTATCTTGCAAAAGTATGCATCCCCCTTCGTGTTTGTCTGGTTTTGTCGTGTTACAAGCTGGAATTAAAATGGATTTTTGAGGGGGTAGCACCATTTGATTTACACAACATGCCTACAACTTTAAAGGAGAAAATTGTTTTATTGTGACAAACAATACAGATGAAAAACAGAAATCTGGAGTGTGCATAGGTATCCCCCCAAGTCAATACTTTGTAGAACCACCTTTTGCTGCAATTACAGCTGCAAGTCTCTTGGGGTATGTCTCTATTAGTTTAGTACATCTAGCTAGTGGGAATTTTGCCCATTCCTCAAGGCAAAACTGCTTCAACTCCTTCAAGTTACATGGGTTGTGTTGGTGTACAGAAATCTTCAAGTTATGCCACAGATTCTCAGTTGGATTGAGGTCTGGGCTTTGACCAGATCATTCCAAGAAGACATTTAAATGTTTCCTTTTCAACCACTCCAGTGTAGCTTTAGCAGTATGTTTAGGGTCAATGCCCTGCTGGAATGTGAACCTTCGTCCTAATCTCAAACATCTGGCTGACTCAAACAAGTTTTCCTCCAGAATTGCCCTGTATTTAGTGCCATCCATATTTCCTTCAGTCCTGACCAGCTTTCCTGTCCCTGCAGATGAAAGATATCCACACAGCATGATGCTGCCACCACCATGCTTCACTGTGTTGGGTTTGTGTCACACATGGCATTTCCCATGATGGCCAAAAATATCAATTTTAGTCTCATTTGACCAAAGAATCATCATCTATGTGTTTGGGGAGTCTGCCACATACTGTTTTGGGCAAACTTCAAACATGTTTTCTTAAGTAATGGCATTTTTCTGTCCACTTTTCCATAAAGCTCCGCTCTGTGGAATATACAGCTTAAAGTGTTCCTATGGACAGATACTCCTATCTGCCATGGATCTTTGCAGCTCCTTCAGGGTTATCTTTGTTACATCTCTGATTAATGCCCTTCTTGCCCGGTCTGAGAGTTTTGGTGGGCGGCCTTCTTGTCAGGTTTGTAGCAGTGCCATATTCTTTCCATTTTGCTATAATGGATTTAATAGTGCTCTCTGGGATATTCAAAGTTTGGGATATTTTTTAAAACCCAACCCTGATCCATATGTCTTCACAACTTTGTCTCTGGCCTGTTTGGAGTGCACCTTGGTTTTCATGTTGCTTAGTAATTAGTTGATTAAGAGACATTGCAGAGTCAAGGTCTTTCCAGAACAGGTTGATTTATACAGACATCATATGACAGGTCACCTGACACTTTGATTGCACACAGGTGGATCTTAATCAACTAATTATGGGACTTGTGACGGGAACTGGTTGGACCATTTAGGGGTTTCATATGAAAGGGGGTGAATACCTCTGTCCACTCCTGATTTCTGTTTTTTCATCTTTATTGTGTGTGTCACAATAAAACAACAATTTGTACCTTTAAAGTGGTAGGCATGTTGTGTAAATTAAATGGTGCTAACCCTCCAAAAATTAATTTTAATTCCATCTTGTAACGCAACAAAACAGGACAAATACCAAGATGGATGAATAACTATTGCAAGACACTGTACGGGTCGTCTACAAATGTATGTTTCAATTAAGGTCAATTCATTGTGTAATCACTTGTGTCTATGCAGATTAATACAATTATTATGGCTGAACAAATCACCAATTAATTGAAGTTACTTTAAAGTGACATTTCAGTGAGCAAGGACATCTCATTTAGGCCCCGTCCACACGAGTACGATTTTGATGGTTGCGCATAAATACTTCGTTTCGGCCTGGCGTCCAGACGAGTCCGTTTTTCTCGAGGTGTGAAAACGGTATTTTTTTCAAAACGCATCCCAGAGTGGATAAATCCGAAAATGCCGGCTAGCCTAGCCCCGTGTGAACGGAGAAGCGGATATTTTCAGAAACGATGACGCATAAGCCCATCTCTAACCTTTAACCTCAGGCGCCGCCGCTAGACGAGTCATAACTATAACAATGGTGGACTACAGGCTTGTGGTCGCACTGCAGAAACAACTCAGTCTATTACATCTGCTACAACAAAACCTTCCGCTTTTATATTACTGCAAAGAGCAACAAAACTTCTTGTGTTATGAGCTTGTTTTGAAAACAGCGCGTGACCAGTATGCGCATGCTTCGTGGTGTCGCTTCCGGGTTTAGTATATTTGTCCCGCGGCATCACGTCGCCACCTACAGGCCTGGTATATGTACTACAGCGTTTTGGGTCATTTCCAGTGAATCAAAACGGCGCCGTGTTTACGGAGATTTTTTTTTTTTTACGACAGCGTACTAGGTGAGGCCGCATACTCTTGTGGACCAGGCCTTAGTGAAGAAGCACTGAATGGTCCCTCTCCATAGTAACGGAGGCCCTGTTCACACCTGGTACAGTATTAACATATGCCCTGGATGATCATGTCACAAGTGGTCAGCTCCACCTAGCATTACAAGGCATCTCCAGGTTATCCAATCTCACTTTCCTGCTCTATATGCAAATAAATATGTACATCTTTTCATTTGCAAAGACCAAATCCATTGTTTTTAACCAGCAGGAGACAACAATGCACTTCCTGTGCCCAGTCTCCTAGAAACTAAAAGACATAATCCAATCTTGGCATGTTCCAGGCAAACAAAATCACCCAAGATGATTGAAGCACTCATATCTCTATGGGCTTTTCAAAATTAAGATATCGTGGACAAAGCCAGCTTATGCAATTTGAGCATGAGTTTTGCCTTACTGTTGTTGCCTGTTCTCATGCAAATGAGCACATACTCATTTGCATGAG
>JAODJS010000019.1:20565586-20575747 GCA_027576325.1 Sciades assimilis | reverse complement strand
GGGGAAACCGGAGCACCCGGAGGAAACCCACACGGACACGGGGAGAACATGCAAACTCCACACAGAAAGGCCCTCGCTGGCCACGGGGCTCGAACCCTGACCTTCTTGCTGTGAGGCAACAGCACTAACCACTACACCACCGTGCTGCCAGATATAGATCTGTGAAAAAATAATAACCTGCACATGGTTTCATGTAAAGAATGATTTATTCATATAAAGGAGTTACACGAGGAGAGATCCGGGGTAAATTGGGAGAAGAGATATATATTGGGCTGGAGATGGAGTTTGCAGGTAGAAGGAAAAGAGGAAGCCTGGCAGGCCGTCTCTTCGGCCCCGAGCTTGGCTTGGGAGGCTGCTGCTGCTGCTTGTTTTTAGCTGAAAAAGTTCCTTATTTCCCTGAAGATTTTGGAGCAGCCCAGCAAAAATCTCACAGCAATAGGTAACTTATTCATCAGCCATTTTAAACCTTTGTCTTCATCAGTGCGGCGCAGGTTCTGCTCCATACTGATCGTATAATGAGATTCAAAATGCTGATATACATGTTGTTGTGGCATGTAGATGACAATTTGACGAGCGTTTGCAATATTCAACATCGTGTCCATGTCCAGAGGAGAGTGCTTTAACTCAAAGATTCTCCGTACAGACGATCGTCTGAGGGCTGGCTGAGGAACTACCACTGCAGACAGAACCCGTCTGTGTTAATAGTTGAAATTTCGGGCAGGAGGATCACGCGATGGAGCGTTTCGTCAAAGATTTTCAAAGACTCTCCGTACAGAAGATCGCCTGAGGGCTGGCTGAGTCACTGCCTCCTACATATACAGTAGAGAACCCGTCTGTGTTAATAGTTGAAAGTTCAGGGAAGAGGATCGCCACACCCTGAAGGGCTTGTACAAGTTGTACTGGAGTTCAACAATCGTTGGTTCAGGAGAACGGCTGAGGGCTGGCTGTATCAGCAACACACATATATCCCCACAGCCAGTATTTAATATCTGAAATTTCGGAGATGAAACACGTGACCTACTGCTGCGTCACTAACACCATGCCTAAAAGAGGAATGTTGTTATACACACATATTCCTCGCTACAGCCCTGGTTGCAGGTGGATTAAAAAAATCTTGGACTAGTAGACTCCATTTTTGGAAGGATTGAAATTGTGTTGCTTGTCACTGGATTTTTATTGCAGTCCATTAAATGCTGATTGAAAATAAAGATGTAAAATTACATGAGGAGATCTACTCGGTCAACGATCATTGCATGTTGCCAGCGGATTCTGTGTGCCGCTTTCAGGAGTTTCCAGTTTTCCACCAGTGCACTTCAGCAGTCAGTGTCGCTCGTTGGCTTTGGTGTGATACCGAAAACGTAAAGAGAAAATATAGTTAAGTAAATTTTCATTGTTAAAACAGAGAAAATGCAGTGAAAAGGTACAATCCAACATCTACACCGGTAAAACTGGGCCACAAATCATTTTAAGGAATTTTGTACGGATCATAACCATTAATAAACTCTAATTTCTGTGTATATTTATCTTTTGCTTCTTTCTGAATTAGATTATCCAAGTAATCCAGTAGTAAAGCTTTTTTAGCTGTAGCTTTCTTCAAACTACAGACGTGTGACATCTTTTTTTTTTTATTTAACTTTATTGCCTTTATCAAACTTGCAGGCAATACAAACACAGACACACATTCAATACAAAAATACGCAAGAAGACAAATAAAAAGACAAATAAAACAAAAACAAAACCAATTACAATAACTGAGATAAAAAAAACAACAACAACAACAACAACAACAACAACAGACAAACAAAAAGGTCACCTTGTCATTAAATGTTATACCTCACTTGATTATACAGGGTCAAAGTAGATGCATGATATAAAGTTGCAGCATTACATTTAAGGTTTTAGCCTAATTTCAGTCCCAGAATGACTGGGGCCCATCTTCTTATGAATAGTGGTACTTTAAACTGTAAAATAGCAGTCATATTTTCCATGGTATGTATCTGCTCAATCTTTTTTATCCATTGAGCTTTTGTGGGTGTACATGGCTGCATCCAATTAACAGTAATCATTTTTTTTTCGCAGTCATTAACAGAATATGTAACATGTAGCATTGGTCCTTAGCGAGCACGTTCTCTGGTATCTTCTCCAGTAAGAAAATTAAAGGGTCCAGAGGGATATCAACTCTGAAGACAGTGTCCAATTCTTCTTTGATGTGTTTCCAAAAAGTTTGTATCACTGGACAGTCCCAGAATATGTGGGCATAGTCCCCAACCATGCCACAGTTCCTCCAGCAAGTGTTGGGGGTATTACTTGAAAACTTTGACACTTTGAGAGGTGTTCTGAAGAATCTCAATTTCACTTTCCAGTCAAATTCTTTCCACATTTGGCTACCAATCCCTTTATGACTTGCTAAACATATATTTTCCCAAGCTTCATCTTCTATAATTGCATTGAGTTCTAATTCCCACTCACTTTTAATATGTAAGGTATTGTCTGAGATGTCTTTCAAAAGATTCTTATAGATATTTGACACTTGATGTTTTGATGATACTTTATGTTGAGAAATCTCTATAAAATACCTTTCAACCTCCATTGGATCTCTTTTTATACAGTCCCAGTCGGTGTGTCTAGTGAGGTAGCTTCGTATCTGCATGAATCTAAACAAGTCATTCCTAGGCAGATCAAATTTTTCCTGGAGTTGTGAAAATGATCTTAGTATGTTGTTTTCAAACAATTGGTCAATGCTGACCAGCCCATGTTCTGCCCATCTCCTAAATGCCAAGTCTGTCAATGAGGGGAGAAAATCAAAGTTTCTCAAAATAGGCATGACCCTTGATAAAGCCACAGATTCTTTTATTTGTTTTTGTATAGTGTTCCAAATCTTTAGAGTGTGTTTAATCCATATATTTTCTATTTTTATCTTCTTCTGAGCCCTTTGGTCAAGAAAAGGAAGCACAGACAATGATATCCCAGTCAAAGAATTCTGTTCAATGGATAGCCATCCAGTTTCTTCGACTTTGGTCATCTATATCACTATCGCCCTGAGTTGGGCTGCCCAGTAGTATATTTTAAAATTAGGTAATCCCAGCCCACCCCTTTTTTTGCTTGCCATCAGTATTTTTAAGCGCATTCTTGGTCTTCTATTTTGCCAAATAAATTTTGAGATGCGTTTTTCAAGACATTTGATTGTTGATTGTGGAACAGGAATCGGTAGAGATTGAAATAAAAAGAGGAGCCTAGGTAAAATGTTCATTCTTACTGACTCTATTCTGCCAAACAGAGACAGAGGTAGCACATCCCATCTGCTTAGATCTTGGTCGATCTCTTTAATTAGTTTGTCATAATTACAATGGAAAAGCTGTGATGGCTTCGGTGTCAGAATGACTCCTAAATATCTAAACCCATTTTTGGATTTCCTAAATGATACTATACTATCTAATTGTTGGGGCCATTCACCACTTATCATCATTGCTTCTGATTTGCTAGTGTTTATCTTATATCCAGATACTTCACTGTATTTTTGTAAACTATCTAAGAGTGCAGGGATTGAATCCATGGGCCGTTCTATGAATAACAATATGTCATCAGCAAATAGAGCTAATTTGTGTTGACTCCCTCCCTCATCGGGGATGCCCAATATGAGAGGGTTTGACCTTATTAGTTCTGCCAGTGGCTCTATGCTTAAGGCAAATAAAGAGGGAGATAAGGAGTCTCCTTGGCGAGTGCCACGGCTCAGTGGGAAAAAGTCTGAGCAATACCCATTTACTCTCACTCTAGATTTAGGGTTTTTGTAAAATAGGCATATCCAGTTAATAAACATGTCATTGAAGCCCATATGTCAGAGAGTCTGTTGTAAGAAAGACCAGGAAACCCTATCGAACGCGGTTTGTGCGTCTAGGCTGAGAAGCATTGAAGGAGTGGTCCTTTTGGCTGCAATAAACTGTAGATTTAGGGCTCTCCTCACATTATCAACACCATGTCGATTATTGATAAACCCAGTTTGATCAGGCTTTACCAGCTTATGTATGATTCTCTGCATTCTTTTTGCTATTATTGAAGTGAGGATTTTAAAATCAACACACAGAAGGCTGATGGGGCGATATGATGCACATAGGGTCGGGTCTTTATTTTCTTTATGTATAACACTTATAATTGCCTCTGACCAAGATGCAGGTGCTTGTCCTTCTTTTAATGCATAGTTATAAACCTTGCACAAGATTGGAGTCAGCTCACCTATAAAGGTTTTATAATATTCCCCTGAGAAACCGTCAGTTCCAGGAGATTTGTTATTTTTAAGTTGTGCAATAGTATCTTTGATTTCTTCTTCTGTAATTGGCATTGACACCATATCTGCCTCTTCTTCTGTAAGTTTAGCCAAGTTGATGGATCTGAAAAAAGCCTCCATCTTCTCATTCCTTTGTGGGTCTGACTGTTCCTCATATAGTTTTCTATAGTGTGTGGCAAAGGCCTTTGTGATGTCTGTGGGTTGTGTTAGGATTTCACCATTATCAGGGCTTTTAATTTTGTGAACTGCCCTGCTATTTTGTGCTTTCCGCAGTTGGAATGCTAGTAGTCGGCTTGCCTTATTCCCCATTTCGTAGTATTTTCTATTTATAAATCTTAAAGCCCCTTCCGTTTTGTACATTAATAGGTCATCCAATTCTTTCCTTGTCTCTTTCAGAGCATGCAAAGTTTCTTCTTTGTTAGATTGTTGATGTTCTCTTTCTAGTTGCTTTATTTTTTCTTCTAGCTTGTTCTGACCATTCACCCTCTGTTTTTTTAATCTAGAGGAAATTGCAATAATACAACCCCTCATCACAGCCTTAGCCCCCTCCCACAAAGTTACTGGAGAAATTGTGTTGTCTTCATTTGCCTCAAAATAGTATTTTAATTCCTGTCGGATTTCTTGTTTAATCATATCATCATTTAATAATGATACATTGAGTCTCCAGTACTTAAATGATTTTATTGGCCCTAAATCCATCTTTAAGGTGACTGGCGCATGGTCTGATATGGTTATTGGCTCTATTTTACACTCTTTAACCCTATACAGATCTGGTCCTGATATTAGTATCATGTCTAGCCTGGAATAGCTGCCGTACCTGTGACATAAAGGTGAAATCCTTTTCTTTGGGATGTAAACGCCGCCATACATCTACTAGGCCAAGTTCACTTGTCATTGCCTGCAGTGTAGTTGACTTTCTAGATATAGTGCTGCCCCCTGCTGGCAACCTGTCTACATGTTGGCTCATGACACAAAATCTCCCCCTATTAACACCACCCCTGCCATTATGTCGGCTAGTAAGCCAGCTATGTCTTTAAAAAAGACAGGACTATCCTCATTTGGGGCATATAGATTAAGCAGAGTTATTTTTATGCAATTTATATCTCCCTTTACAATAATATATCTACCCTCTTTATCTCTAACCGTTTCTGTATGATTGAAATATACTGATTTATTAAATAGGATGGCCACCCCTCACCTCCTCCCCCTTTCAAAAGATGAACTGAAAACTTGATCCACCCATTCCCTTTTAAGTTTAAGGTGCTCTTTCTCTGACAAATGGATTTCCTGGAGCATTGCTATAGAACACTAGTTTTTTTAGATGGCTCAATATTTTTTTCCTTTTGATTGGATTGCCTAATCCCTTCACATTTGTAAGTAATACAGTTCAAACTATTCATAACTGTTCTTATGCTGTTTCATATTACTCCTTGACATTTAACCCCATGTAATGACATTCTTGCATCAGTAACCCAACCAGTAATCTTTCAAGGTGACAATAACAAATAAAACAAAATATATAACATGTATAAACCTGAACACTAAACTTCCACATACCCAATATGTTTGCTATGAGCCTATAACCAAATAAGAAAACAAAGCCCTGAAAATTAAGCAAACCATATCCCGGTGTATCCTGGGCAGAGGATGGTGACAGGTCCTCTGTGGGGTTCACACAAAGTGTCTTTGCCGCTGCCGTCCCGCTCTCGGATCGGTTGCTGCTCAATGCGAGTATACTCACAGTTCAGTTGAGTTCCATCCAGTGGAAAGAAACGAGAAGCGATGATAGTCCTAATGTTTGGCACATCCAGAAAAATACAGTCTCTACGTTGATGACTTCCCAGCTTATTCGATATGGGCCTCAGGATCCGCGGATGGAATCCCGCCCACGGCAACCTGCTCTGTCTCACCCACGACATGCCACCTGCTGAGATGTAATTCCTCCTCCACCTACGCTCTTTCGTCGACCTTTGGATATATGTTGTACTCGGCCAATTTTGGGAAGGCATCCTTCAGCGTAGGGTATGTATGATCCCCCGTTTCAGTAGTCAGTTTGAGCTGCACTGGATAGAGGCACTTGGCTTTAATGCTCTTCTTTTTCAGTTGTTTGATAACCTCTCGCACGCTCGCCCTCTTCCTTTGCAATTCCGGAGAATAATCATGGTCGAAGTAAATTTGTTCATCTTTGTACCTTAATTGTTGGCTCCATGCTTGTCGGAGTATCTTCTCTTTGACGGAGTAATCAAGGAACCTGACGATCAGGGATCTGGGGGGGATCATTGGGTTTCTTTGGCTTAGATGTCAATGAGTGATGTGCTCTTTCTATTTGTATAGAAACGTCTGGCATTGGTTTGAGTACTGAATGAATCAACTCCTCGACAAACTTCTTCACGTCTTTCCCCTCGCTCCCCTCAGGTACCCTGTAGATTCTCATGTTGTTGCATCTCATTCTGTTCTGTAATTCTTCATACCTAGCCATCAAGTCTTTCTCTCGGCATAGCAGATAGCGTATGGCTCTCTCGTATCGTCTCCCATCATCTTCGGTAGCACTTGCATGTTCTTCCACCTCCGTGGTTCTTTTCTCTAGTTTTGTCATTTCCCCTTTTAGTTCTGCCATTGATGTCTCCAACTTCTTAAGGGTTTGATTATGTCCTTCCAAGTTCTCAGACCTGAGCTTTGCTAGCTCTGCTAATATTTTAGCCTCAGAGGAGCCATCACTGCCTTTCACTTCATGCTGACTTGATTTCAAAGTCTCGCCTTTCTCTTTCGAGGTCTCTGGTTTTGTAGTCGTGGCTTTTCTTGTTGTTGCCATCGTTGATATGTCATACAACATCGAGTAATAACTTAAGTTAAGTTATTTAGTAATTTGTTGGACGGAGCTCAGCTTCTAGGCTCACCGCATGACGTCACCGGAAGTCCATCTGCCTTTTAAAACAAGTCCACTTCAACAGTTAACCTCACACTTAATTTCATTACAAAAAGGTTTTTTTTTTTTTTAAAGATGAAACCATTTTAGGGGACTTCATCCAAGTCTGGTTAAACACATACCATGGCTTATCCAAAAAGAAGGGGCGTTTATACTTTCCATGGAAACCATTTTTGGGGAAATGCTATATCAAGCAATTAATTAGTCAGTATATGCAAAACTATGGTCTTTAAAATAAATTTTGGGTTATTTTCTATTTGTAGGCTGTCCATCAAACAAGGTAAGGGTAGGGTATTGGGTATTTACAGTACCAGACAAAGGTTTGGACACACCATCTATTTCAGTGGTTGGTCTTTATTTTTATTAATTAAAAGACACTTCATATCTTAAAATAATGATGGATGTCGTTTCTCTTTACTTAGTTGAGCAGTTCTTGACATAATATGGATTACTACAGTTGTGAAATAGGGCTATTTAGTGTATTTTTATTATTTACTATTTGATCTCAAACACCTTAAGACAAGAAATTCCACTAATTAACTTTTGACGAGGCACACAAGGGAATTCCAGGTGACTACCTCATGAAGCTGGTTAAGATAATGCCAATAGCTTTTAACACTTTTTTTTTTGTTTATCACATAATTCTTTACATGTTATTTCATAGTTCTGATGTCATCAGTATTGTTCTACAATTTTGAAAATAGTCAAAATACAGAAAAATCTATGAATGAGTAGGGGTGTCCAAACTTTTGACTGGTACTGTAAATGTCACGAACGAGCAATGGAACATAACTTTTTTTTTTTTAGCTTTCCCCAAACCTGTAGCGAGAAGTGTGTGTGTTAATTTATTCATCTTTAGCAAGAGCTTTATCCTGGTCAGGGTTGCACAGGAACCAAAATCAGTCCTGGGAGCACTGGGTGCAAGGCAGGAATACATCAGTCAATCTTAGGACACCATGAAGACACACATTAACATACTCATTCACACCTAGTGGCAATTTAGCAAAGCCAATCTACCTACCTGTTTTGGGAGGTGGGATGAAACCGGAGAACACGGTGAAAACATGAGGTGAGCTTGCACAGAAACTTCACATGGACAGTAACCTGAGCTCAGGATCAAACCAAGGACCCTGACGCTGTAAATTACCAACCCTAACCCTAGCTATACACTGTACCAATGTGCTATCTCATTAGCAGTTGCAGACTTTTAAAAATGCCCAACACTGCAAGACTTGTTCAAAGAGTGAGTTGGTTTCATCTCTCTATGCATGTCATAAAAAAATTCAAACTGGATCCTTCTAGCGCACTAACATGGAGAACCAGATTGCCGAGGCAGAGGAGCGTGGTGAGCTGACCGTGAAGGATGCTAAAGCTCGCATCCGCGATCTTGAGGAGGCACTGCAGAGAGCCAAGCAGGACATGGCACGCCAGCTGCGGGAATACCAGGAACTCATGAATGTCAAGCTGGCACTAGACATTGAGATTGCCACTTATAGGAAGCTGCTGGAGGGTGAGGAGGACAGGTGAGGGCCTGAAATGGCACATGGAGATTTTTCTAACATACCATGTCTGAGGTTAAAGATGACCACAGGTACACTGAAAAAAATTAAACATTGGCTCAAATTAAAAAAATTGAGGTAATCGATCACATCTAATATTGTAGTGTTATATAATATGACTGTCAGTTTACATTATAGTAAAGTAAAAAAAAATGATTAAACCATAAACATAAATAAGAAAGTTAAGTTTAATTGAGCAAAGTTTTTTTTTTTTTTATTCACTGGAATGAAAACAAATACATTAAATGAACAACAGCTTCGTTTCACTTTTTTCAGTGTAATATTACCACACCTGAAAAGTTTAAAAGTGTAATTGTATCCTTTTTGTTTTTTTAAGAATCGGACAGCAGGCTGTTGTCAACATTCTATCCATGCCAAATTACAGTGAGTATCAAGCTTTATACAAATAGTGCACATCATGTCTGGACTTGACTATTGAAGATGTGGCAAAACTGAAATGTCCACAAATGGAAGGTAGAAATAAGTGTTGATTTATGTTTAGAGTTAAACATATTTATAGCTTTAGACACACTCACCTGAAAAGACATTGTTTGGCTCAGTAATAAGACTTATACACAAATAGTAACAAGATTAGAACATGTACATATGGTACTTTAAAAAAATACACATTCAGTGTCAGACTATGTGCAAGATGGTTAGTGCCTGTGTTTTTAGCTTTGTAATTTCCTTTTGTCCATTTTTATATTTTTAGATAACAGTGTCATGTCATACAGAGTCTGAAACCTCATAAGCAAGTTGGTTTGAGATCACTAAAGATATTTTGAGGTGAGTGTTTAACACATGGTGCGAAACCTGAAACTAGAAGCTTCCCATACAAATGAGCAACAGTAGCCTTGCAGCTTTAGTGCAAAACTAAAAAGGGAATTAAAAAAAAAAAAAAGAGGGATAAAGGGTGAAAATTGTACAAATATAGCTTTTTTCTTTTTTGCATGAAAACACAATTAGAAGTATGTCTCTTTGTTCTTGTTTTAATTCCAGGCTCCAAAGGAATGAACGGCTCTCAGCAGTTCAGCTCTCCATCCCCTAAACTACTGATCAAAACTACTGAGGTTAGAGACAACACCAGATTCAGCACACACTGAAGTGTCAGTATAAAGTATTATATCAAATAACTTAAAGAAAGTGATGTAAAACTAACTGTAGGCTCATTTTATGTTAGAAATGTTACAAGAAACTATATCTAGATGCATTTTCTGTTTTAATAAAGGTCTAATAAACCTGATATAATACTCAATAAATTAAAGAGTTATGAAAAACATCTTTTATTGAACCACATCTTTTATTATATACCACTTATTAACCGAGAGTGAGGTCAATACAGGGAAATATCAGACCCAGGAAGACCGAGGTCTGATATTTACCGGTAATGACCG
>JAODJS010000019.1:20188162-20201740 GCA_027576325.1 Sciades assimilis | reverse complement strand
TAGGCTGATTGATTTTGTGTTTCCTGAAAAACCTGGAAAAATGACTTAGGCGATTATTTTAAGAAGGTGACGATATGATACAGCAGCTACACGTCATGATACAATGACGTATGATACACCGGCTACACGACATGATACAGTGACATATGATACAGCAGCTACATGTCATGATGACATGACAATACAGCAGCTACATGTCACGATATAGCGACAACATGACACGCTGCAGCAGCTACACGTCATGATACAGCAACACGTCATAATAGTGAAAACATGACACGATACAGCGGATACACGTCATGATACGCTGACATGATGCTGCAACATGAGACAATACAGCGGCTACGTCATGATACAGCGACATGACATGATACAGCAGCTACATGTCATAATATAGCGACAACATGACACGATACAGCAGCTACAAATCATGATACAAATGACATGGCATGATACAGTGGATACACTTCATGATAGTGACATGACACAATACAGCAGTGATACGTCATTGATGGTGACATGAAACGATACAGCAGCTACGTAATAATAGTGACAACATGACATGATACAGCAGCTACACTTCATGATACAGCGACAACATGACACCATACATCAGCTACACGTCATGATACAGCGACAACATTACAGAATACAGCAGCTACAGGACATCATACAGCAACATGACACGATACAGCGGCGACACGTCATGATAGTGACAACATGACATGATACAGCAGCTACATGTCATGATATAGCGACATGACACGATACAGCAGCTACACACCATGATACAAACTACATGGCACGATACAATGGCTACATGCCATGATACAGCGACATGACATGATACAGCAGCGACACGTCATGATACAGCGACATATGATACAGCAGTTACACGTCACTTCATGATACAGCAGCGACACTTCATGATAGTGACAACATGACACGATACAGCAGCGACACGTCATGATACAGCGACATGACAGAATCCAGCAGCTACACGTCACTTCATGATACAGCAGCGACACTTCATGATACAGCAATGCAACGTCATGATAGTGACAAGATGACAAAATACAGCTGCGACACGTCATGATGGTGACGAGACAAGATACAGCTGCGACACGTCATGGTGGTAACAAGATGACACAATAAAGCAGTGACACGTCATGATACGCTGACATGATACTGCAACATGACACAATACAGCGGCGACACATCATGATACAGCTGTGAGAGCTAACACTTGCCATGTCTGTGAAGATTCTCAGTCATCCAGGTCATAGTAAACTGTAGGTGGTAAAAGAGAGCAACAGGACTTGCTTGAAGATTCTTGAAGATGTTTCACCTCATCATAAAGGCTTCTTCAGTTCTGTCTGACTGATGGGGAGTATCAGGTATTTATCCTCTCATAGATCAGAATCAGAAGACTCGCCGTTCGCACCCAGCCTCCAGTGACCCACGCTAACATGAGGCCTCAACGATACCTTAGATGAGCCTGTCATCAGAATTCTGATTCTGAGCCATGAGAGGATAAATACCTGACACTCCCTATCAGTCAGACAGAACTGAAGAAGCCTTTCGGATGAGAGGTGAAACGTCTTCAAGAATCTTCAAGCAAGTCCAGTTGCTCTCTTTTACCACTTACAGTTTACTATGACCTGGATGACTGAGAATCTTCACAGACATAACTCTTCACTGGTGAAAACTTGAGTGCAAAACTGTTCATTACGACTGCAGTCCTAAAGTTAGCAAGTCAACTGTAGTCGTCAGCCATAAAAGCATTACTGTAAGTGTCCAGAGCGTCCTCCAAGTGTTCCGTCAGCGTCATCCAGAAAAGCCCGTGCCTCGGCCTAGGGGCCGTCCCTGGTGCCGTGTGTCCAGCCCTCCTGGCAGTCTGTGCAACGGGGGTTCCAGAGGTTATCTGTGGCAATGATCTTCTATCCAGCACTGTGACAGTTCTGATGGCTTGCAGTTCTGAGTGTTCCCAGCAGCATGGGTAGTGGTCATCATGGTCGTCCCTGTCCCTTGGCCTCCTTGGGGGGGGTCCTGTCATACTTCCTGGCTCACCCAACACTCAGGACTCCACTTCCCACAATCCCCCTCACACCAGTCACTACCACATACACTCCGTCAGCCAACCTGGAACCACTTCCTAGGAGAGGTTCCCTCGAGTTCTAATCACCATCACCTGTACATTTTTGTTTATGTCTGTATTTATACCCCTTTGTTTGTTTTGTTCTTTGCAAAGTATTGCGTCTACATTTCATGAGCCTACTGAGCATTGTTATAGATTGTTCACCTGTGTATGACCCTTTTTGCCCTCTGTTTTTTTTTTCCTGTTTCACCTCGCCCTTGTGTTTGTTCACCCATTTCTCTTGCTTCCTGGTTTTTTGATCCTCGCTTGTTTCCTGACTACGATTTGCCTAGCTCTTGTGTTTAGATTGCCTGTGTTTACTGATTCCTGGTTCTTGGACTTTTGCCTGTTTCTTGACCACGATTTGTCTAGCCCTCGTTACTGTTTTGGATTTCTTGGTATTGACCTGGCCTGGCTTTTGTACATTGTCTTTTTCATTAAAACCTTGAGTTCATCACAATCCGCGAGCGTCTGGTTTGTCACAGCTGCGTTACACCTGGTCTGGAGGAAACCTCTCTAATCTGCCATTTTGTACTGTGTTGAAATCTCCCCCCCATCAGTATCATCCCCTTTGCATCACTGGTTATTAATTTAGCTATCTGTTTAAAGAATGTCTGTCTCTTTTTCCTCATTTGGGACACATACATTCAGTACTGAAATAGTCATGCCCCCTATAGATCCTAAAATCATTACATATCTTCCCATATTATCCTTAATCTCTTTTTCAACCTTGAATGGTGTACATTTACTAATTAAAATAACTACCCCTCTTCTTTTGCCATATGAGGCATGAAATACCTGGTTCACCCATTCGCTTTTAATTTTCTATGCTCAGTCTCCATCAGATTTGTCTCTTGTAGTAAAGCTATCGAACACTCTAATTTTTTCAGTTGGCTCAGTATCTTCTTCCTCTTAATGGGATGATTCAGACCATGTACATTGTACAACTCGATTTAGCTTATCCATATTATTTTCAGATGAGACCCACAAGCTCTACACCTCATAAAAAAGCAAGAATATGCACAAAACCTCACACAGTAGCAAAAACAAAAAGTACACATCTCCATCAGAACCAGAACTAATGTATAAGGACAACAAGAACATGTGTCTTCCAAAAGTGCCATAATCAGAGAGTCGTGGTGTTTTCTCTCTGGGGAAAAAGCACTATGTACATTTACATCTTCCAAACAGTTGTCTAAAGTTGTTAAGAACTCAGTTTTAATTTCGCTCTTCATAAAACCAATATTTGTCAGTTTAACAAGTAGTGCAAAAACTAGCTTCTCTCATATTCACCAATCAGATAGAAGGCAGATATGGTTATGATTTCCCAGCTATACTTAACTGTTAATTGTTGCACTTGAACATTTTTGTTTTTTAATATTGATTTACTATACCAATACAGGTGTTGAGTTTACTCCATGAGGGCATACAGGTCTGCTTCTGTGATGTGGGGCTGTCTCTGCCTCCCTCTCTGTCTTGTTGCCGTGGTCCAGCTGCTCTGCATCATCACTCTGTGCATCCTTTCCATCCTGTCCTCCTCCATGTTAATCCACATGTCCTTTAACATAGGTGCTGCTTTCATTAATGTAGTAAATGTCTTTGTTCCTGAGTCCAAAAACACTTTAAGTTGGGCTGGGTAGGGGGACTGTGCCTTCACATTTTTCTCCTTCAACTTTTTGATGACATCCCTCACCTGTTTCCTCTTCTTTTGAACCTCCATCGTGTGGTCTTAATTCAAGTAGATAGCCAGGTCCTCATATGTAGTCTTCTGTTTCCAGGCTTGCCTTATCATATATTCCTTCACTTTGTAGTCCAGGAAGGGGGCTGTGTTGTCTTTGGGCTTAGCTACCAGTGAGTAGTGTGCCCTCTCAATGCATATTTCCATGTTGCCTGTGATTTGGATTTTGGACTTAATAAGTCCCATTATGAAGCCTGTGGTATCGTTCTTCTTTGCTCTTTCTGAGATGCCGTGTATCCGTATATTGTTGCGTCTCTCATTCTTGACTCCAAATCATTTCACTTCTCAGACAGTTTGGTGGTTCTGGGGTAGGAAGGCAGTGGAGTGCTCCAGCTGCATTTTCCTGTCTTCTGTATTTCCAATTCTTTCCTCCATACAGTGTATGTACTGCTCTTTGCTCCAGGGATGCTGTTCTTTCCATAAGTTCTTTCATGTTCGTTTCAAGTCTAGCCATAGCCTTCTTGTTGTCACCTGTCACTTCGGCATGCTCCTGTCTTAATTTGCACACCTCCCTTAATGTGACCGAGTCATGTTCACTGTTGACCGTCCCTAGCCACCTTGTCTCTGGATTCGCCCCCTCCGCCAACTCGGTACAATTTTTTTTTCACAGTCCCCCTCTCCGGGCTTCCCTATCTTTACCAAAGTTTATGGAAACATAAACTTTGTCAACTTATTGTCTCAATTTACTCATTTTCTGCCATTTTGTCTTTAGTTAATAGCTAGTTTTAATTGTTTTCCTCTCAAACTACTTTTCTCGCTGCCTTCTACCACATGGCGTCACCAGAAGTCTGTGGCTGGATGTTTTATGTTTCAGGGTGCTCTCATGTCTGTGCTACCTTCTAGGCTCTCCCCTTTTAGTTATGCTATCATAGTTAGTTTTGCCAGAGTCCCTGCTTGCACTCAGTGTAAAATGTATCCTGTTCTTATTCATTAGGTGACATTGGGCATACCTAACAACCTATGTCTCCCCCCCCCCCAGTGGCCACTGTACAAGCCTCTGGAGGGAGTGTTATGATCTGGGGTTACTTCAATTAATCAGATCAAGGCTCAGCAATGTTATGTCACAATAAAATGAAGCCAGATAACAACCTGAATGCACAGAATGACCAGGTTGTCACATCAATGGATTTTTTTTCTTCCCTAATGGCACAGGCATAAAATTAGGGCTCAGATAAAGAAAGAGAGGTTCAGGGAGCATGAGGAATCATTTTCACACATTAACTGGTCACCACAGAGTCCCAAGCTTAACCCCATTGAGAATATTTGGGATGTGCTGGAGAAGACTTTACGCAGTGGTTCAACTCTCCCATCCTCAACACAAGATCTCTGTGAAAAATTAATACAACTCTAGACTGAAGTAAATGTTGTGACATTGCATTAGTTGTGATGTTGCAACATTGAAATGTGTGAAATGTTGTGACGTTGCATCAAAACAATGCCATGGCAAATGCATGCTGTAATCAAAGCTCAAGGAGGTCCAACCAAATATTAGAGTGCACAACTTTTTTTTTTTGGCAGGGCAGTGTAGGTAAAGAACAACATAGTTTTGTGAAAGACAAAAGTACAAGAAAAATAAGTACATCTTAACGAGCACATTAGTGATAATTCATTTAATTGAAGCGACATCATAAAGGTTTTCTGTGATTGTACTGATTAGGTCCTGAGCTCAGTAAGGGGAATTTACAATACTGTATGCTAACTTCAAAGATGTTTATATTATGCTGATATTTTGCATATTTTGTCTATTGAGTCTTTTTTGGTGTTTTATGCCTCGAATTAGCCAAGAAGGTTGTAAAGTTCTTTTGGTTCTATTCTGAAATTTTGATAAATTGTGCATAATGACATGTAGATTTAATTGTGTAACAAATGTATTTACAGTGTCATATAGGCTACTGTATTTCAATGATAATTCAGATGCACTTCTGAAATATTTTGGAGCACTGTAAGAGTCTTATTTTTGTACAAATATTTATATAGTAGTTTTAAATGTTATTATTTATTTGTGTTGTTCCAAATCTCACTGAAGGAGTGTTCATCAAGTGTGTCAGACAAGCTAGAAAAACCACTGAGAGTCATGAGGGAGGCTGGAGCCAATCCCAGCTGGTTTTGGATGAGAAGTGAAGTACACCCTGGGCAGGTTGCTATGCTATTGCAGGGCTAACACAGAGACGGACAACCATTCACACTCACAACTATGAACAATTTAGAATCACCAGTTAACCTAATCTGCATGTCTTTGGACTGTGGGAGGAAACTGGAGCACCCAGAGGAAACCCATGCAGGCATGAGGAAACATGCAAATTCCACACAGAAACGTCCCAGTTGGCTGTGAGGTTTGAACCCAGAACCTTCTTACTGTGAGGCAACAGTGCTAACCACTGAACTACTGTGCCATCCTTAGGGCCTTTACACACTGGATATGCCATGAAATTATGTTGCGAAAAATTCACATGCAACATTTTCGCACAGAAAGTTTGCATACTGAGTCTGATGTGAATTTTTTTTAAATGTCATCTAGCAGTGAGGAAGACAATAATTATAGACCAGCTTTCAAGAAAAAGAAAGTTTTGGGCACAAACGACAACAGGGAGACTTTTATAATCTTGTTAAAGAGTTGAAGCTGAAAGATGGGATGTTGGACAACAAGAAAGAAAGCAATGTTCACGGTGTTGTGTGTTCACAGGTGAAATAATGTGGCATTTTATTCCTATCTTTAATCAAGACTGATCTTTCAATTTGAGAGCAGTATTTATTCATTTCACGTTCGGATTTTGCAATGTTTCCCCCTTCCCTTTTAAATAGCCTCTGCTCGTGCTCAAATTGCTTTGTATGCTTGCGAATCTATTGCTCACAGAGGCAAAATCTAAATGTGAAATGAATACATACTGCTCTCAAATTGAAAGACCATGCTCTTGATTAAAGATAGGAACAAAACTCCATAGAAATGTAGCCACTCAGCTCCTGGATGCTGGACATGAATGACACAAAGCAGAGACTCACTGTTGCATTTGAGATTGCTGTGCTGTCTGTCTCCAACATCACCATGTGATGTCTGTTCTGCACAATGTGATTGGTTGATGCATAAGCTCAGAAAAATCAATGTCAGTTGGAAAAAAAAATGTCACTTTTTCACTGTGTAATCACATTCTGTGTGAAAGTACTCATGATAAAAACAACAGTTCAAAAAATATACCAATGTGCTGTCAGTAATGGTGCTGAAAGTGACAGCTTGAAACAGACTCCAAACAGCTTCTCAAAATTACAAATCCCAAGAACCACAGCACCCTCTATCACCTGCTTATTAATTACACCTGTCTCTTGTTTACTGGTCATCAGCCCAATTACTTAAGTCTCTCTCACACTCTCCATAGTCGCGTTATCATTCAGTGTTCACTCCTGTCATACCAAGTTGTTTACCTTCTGTCTACCTTCTAGTTATTTCAACCCTTGTTCTCTCATCCTGTCTTCATTGCTCTGTTTGCCGATCAACTGACCCTTGCCTGTATTTTGACTACGATTCTTGTCCAGTGATTTGGCTTCATTCCCAGTTTGCTTCTCCTGCTCTCCCCTGCACATACATCCGTAAGTGCCTGCACCCTGACAGGATACTTTGCCATAATGGATGCAGCAGAGAAGGTGAAACAGACTGCTTTATGTGCTCAAGGTCGCCTCTTGGGAGAACTTCAGCAGATGTTCACCGACCTTAACACCAGGATGGCACAGCTTGCTGCCGTGATGTCGCAGGCCCTCCTAACGTGCCCGAACCTTCCACGAGTCCCATCAAAACTTCTCCCATTACCCGAGAAATATGCTGGTGATGCTCCCAGCTGTAAGGGCTTTCTGCTTCAGTGCTCAATGTATTTCTCTGCAATCCCTATTATCACCAATGAACAGAAAATCAAGTTCCTTTCATTATTAGCGGGAAAAGGGCTACAGTGGGCAAGAGCCGTTTGGAATAGTGGAGTTGAGCACACTATGTCATAGAACTATTTCCTTGAATTATTCAAGCGAGTTTTTTTATCATGAACACGAGGGAATTGAAGTTGGTGAGAGCTTACTGACCATCAAACAAGTCTCGAGAAGAGTCACAGAATATGCCTTAGACTTCAGAACTCTTGCTGCAGCCAGCAGATGGAACGAGCTGGCTCTAAAGGCGTTTTTTTGGCAAGGTATCTGCCTTGAAGTTTTGAGTGAACTAGCGTGTAGGGACAAACACCTCATGTTGGACTCCCTAATGGATCTTGCAATCCGGCTTGATCACTTACTCTCCAGCCGACCATCCCTTAAGGAGGAAATCAAGCCAGTTCCAACCACCGATGCTCCAACACCAATGGAGGTCTCACAAACTTGTCTGAAATGATTCGAATGAGAAAGAAGGAAATGCGATGGTTTGTGTTTCTACTGTGGGAGTCCCAGTCATCATATTACTCAGTGCCCAGTTTGCCCATCTTGCACCAGCCAAGCCAAAGCCACATCCGGCCCAGTGAGTCCAGTGATATCTTTTAAAGCCCAATCTTTCAAAGCCCAATCTTTCAAAGTACCTGTATTACTGAAGCTGTCTTCCTCGACCCACGTGCTTTCTGCATTTGTTGACTCGGGGGTGGAGGGGAATTTCATTGACAGCTCGATTATCCAAAAGTTCAATCTGCCCACAAACTCTCTGCAGAGCCCACTGAGCATCAGAACCATCGACAGAGGCCCAGTAGGGGATGGTCTCATCACCACTCATACTGCTCCCTTGCACATTCAGGTAGAAGCCCTTCACTCAAAACACATCTCACTCTTGGTTACCTCCACTGCTCATTATGACATCATTCTGGGCTACCCATGGCTGCAACTACATGACCTGCTAATCTCCTGGCAAAATAAGGAGATCTTCCAGTGGTCACCCACATGCTTTCAGAATTGTCTCCCGTGTCCCCAGTTAAATCTCTCCTCCACATCTGTAGAAAGCCCCCAGCCTGTCAATAATGGTATTGAGAGTGACAGCTTGAAACAGACTACAAATATGGCTTCTCAAAACTACAACTCACAAGAACCACAGCACACTATCATCTGTTTATTAATTACACCTATCTCTCATTTACTAGTCATTAGCCCAGTTACTTAAGCCTCTCTCACACTCTCCATAGTTGTGAAGTGTCGTTCAGTGTTCACTCCTGTCATACCGAGCCGTTTACCTTCGGTCTACCTTCTAGTTACTTCGAATCTTGTTCTCATTTTCTCTACTTCGTTCTCTCGTCCTGTCTTCATTGCTCTGTTTGCCAATCGACTGACCCTTGCCTGTATTTTGACTACAATTCTCATCCAGTGATTTGGCTTTGTTCCCAGTTTGTTTCTCCCGCTCTCCCCAGCACATACATCCATAAGTGCCTGCACCCTGACAGGTGCAAATTAATTTCATGAAAAAAATTGATGCCCCCAGTGTGTAAAGGTCTTTAATGTGAAGTGATATTACAAAAATAACACAAAAAAACCCCAAAACATCTTGGGTATCAAATATGGCAAAATGAATGAATGAAAATATCAGTAATTTCAGATATACATATGATACTATGTTAATTGAAAGTATGGAGAAAGAACAGCAAAAATGTATATAGTTGTTGATGAAAGTGTAAAAATGGCTCAATCTATTAATTGTAATAAGGCAGAATGAATGATCCAAAAAGAGGGAAAATCTTATTTGAAGGCTCAAAATAAACAGTGAAGACATAAAACAAGTACAGAACTTTCGCTATTTAGAAAGTTGGGTGACCTCAGATGGCAGGTATGACATGGCCATCAAAATAAGAATAGAAATGGCAAAAAAAACACCTTTATGAGAATAAAGAGTATAAAGACCAGCAGTAAACTAAGCATGGCAACATGCCTTAGAGTACTGAAATGTTATGTTTATCCAATCATGTTATATGGTTTACAATGTTGGACAAGATCTAGTAACATAAAGAAACAAACTGAAGCAACAGAGATGTGGTTTTTGAGGAGGATGCAAAAAACATCACGGGTGAAATGAATATCTAATGAGGATGTCATGAGCAACCGCAAGTTGGCCTAGTGGTTAGCGTGTCTGCCTCTCAACCGGGAGATTGTGAGTTCTACTTGCTGTTGGGTTATACCAAAGACCATCATAAAAAAGGTACCTCCTGCCATATGGCAAGATATGCTGCAATACAGATATGAGTAGGGAGTTAAACTCTCATGGTTACCAGAGGACCACGAGAGGTATATAATAGGCGAGAGGTCAAGGGCTATAGAAATGGAGATTGGCACCGCACCCATGTGCCTCAAGAGATGGTTAGTATTGGGAGAGTAGACTGCCTGAGAAGACTAGATTCTGGTGCGGGAAGGACTTTGTCATGACCAGAGTAAGCACAAAAAGAGAATGTATGAGATAATGAAAAGGCAACTTAACTTCAGTGATAATGAAAGAGGAGCAAGAATGCATGGTAATTATTGGAAAAATTGAAGGGAAGAAAGCAAGACAAATGATGAGGGATACAGCAACCAGAGAACTGGAAATGAATACCAATTAACTGCTCCGCTTGACCCGAAACGAGTGTGTGGACCATGGCAGTCAAAGCCCAACTGGGTATGGCACCTGATGATGATGATGATTACTTTGAGTCTTGCTAACATTATAAATTGTGTCCACGTGGCAGAGACAGTACAATACACAGAAACAACAATACATGATGATGACTGTGACTGTGTAGCAGAGATCAAGTGTCCAACAGTAATAATAAATTTATTACTACTAATAAATAATAATAAATACTTTATTATTACTGTTGGACACTTGAGAGTCTTAAAGTGCGTATAAAGCCCATTTCACATATAAAATCTGTTATTGTATAAAATAACAGCACGGAATAGATACAGTTTCATTCCCAGTTGTACTTCCATAACAGAAAAGTAATGGATATCGTGTATTCCCACCTGACTGTATTCAACAGAATGCTATAGAGTGCGAGCCTCTGCAAGACATATATAAGACTGAATATAACATAATCCATGAGACAGCAAGTCCATTGTTGTGAAAAGCCCAAGCTGAAACATTAGACAGTTAGCAACATGGCACAAGTCGAGCTGCATCATATCTCTGTTGAGACCTGTCTTCTTGTTTCTGAACATTTGTTTTGTTCAAGCAAAGGTTATTTATAACAGTTTTGCTTGTATCTGTGTTTGCTGCCAGTTGCTTTACATTGAGGCAGTATGAGTACTTCCATCGCAAAATCACATCATTATTATGTCACCACCATCAATGTGGCAAAAGATTTTTAGGTTGCCTGGGGATAGATTAATGCTTTGACTTTGCCATTTTGTTCCCATTCCCACATGACACCATTTCAGCATAATGGTGAAAAATACATGGTTTTCAGTGGGAATAGGGTAGAAGAGTCTTAAGTGGAATGGGTGTAGACCAAGGCAAGGGAGGAAGAAGGGGCTGGGAGCAGAATGGAATTTAGCAGGTGAAAAGCCTCATGTAAGAAGATTGCCTTCCTCTGGTTATTCCTGACTGCAGGGTAGTGCAGATATGTGCCAGAGGACAGTCATTTGAAGGCCCTGTCCTGAGTGGGGTCCTGTAGGATGGAGTGAACTTTCTGGAACATTTGCTGATCATGCTTGTGGAGCAGGTGTTCAGAGTATTCTGGAGGCGCTTCTTGTTTTGGAATGAACTACACATCTTCCTTGTACCTGACCCAGATCTGTTGAGTCTTTCTAGTGTGAGCCCTTCTTGTTTTGACAGCTGAAATCCTTTGGATGGAGCCAAATTCAATATTCAGATCCTTGTCTTCAAAAGCATGGGGTGGAGACTCAAATAAGCAGGTGCAGCTTTTTGTTCTTTGGTCTAGTAAACATAAAAGCCTCACTGGTTAACAGACAGACAAACTGCTGTCTGGATTCTTCATTAAGACTCTGTGCAACTCTTTTTGTTGAATCTATTGTGTAACAGCTTTTGTTTAGGCTGCTGTGCAACTGTAATTGTTAAGACTATTGTGTAATATTTGTTGTTTAGACTATCATGTAACATTTTGTTTAAACTACTGTACATGTTACCTAGAATGCTGTGTAACCCTAATTATTTAGACTACTGTGTAACTATAACTGTTGTTGTTTGGACTACTGCGAACTATTGTTTACATTACTGCGTAACTCTTGTTTAGGCTACGATGTAAGCCGGGGTTTGGGGGGACATCAATATAGCCCTCCAACACGTGTCTTTCAGGTTTAATTAAAGACATTAATTTTTAAGGATTCTGTTCTTCCACAGTATTGTCATTTGTATTGTTAGTTGAAGAAACATATTTTCCAAAAAGGTTTGGTGTGTTTTATGCATGTTTGTAATCCCAAGGGGTTTGTTGAAAGAGGTCATATCTATGCACTTTTTGTGACATAATAGTTTGCTACAATTTTTCTTGTCATGGATAAATTATAGACCTTTTTTTATGACAACTGCTTGAGTGCCAGATGTTCCCACATAATTCCTTATGTTTTATTTTAGCTATTTGGATCAGTTGCAACTATCTTCAAAATCAGTGCATGTTATTATCATGTGCCATTTTACTGTGTAAACGGTGAAATAGCCGACTACTTACAGCATTCAGGTGATTTTTCAGGCATATTGTGCCACCATGGTTTCCTGAATTGACACAGAATTTGATGTTTGCTCTCTTCGAGTTTGGAGTCCATAGTAAAATTGCAAATGTGCACGTGCACCTTGTCACAAAAATGCATGTGACAAAGGTCCCGATGTTGACAGGCATGCAGCATACTGACTTTGCTCACTCCTGCTGCACGTACATGACTGCTCCGGAGTCTGTTCACTCACAAGAAGAACTGTCTCAGAACTTTTTGATTGCACCACATATTTATAGATTTTAGCAGTACACTTAATTGGTTAGAAATATAAATATAGTACAAGAATGTGCTGACAAATTTTATTATACAGTTCACCTTTAGTGATAGCCTACATTTTACAACACACATAAACAAACAAAAATAATACCTGAATATTTAAATCTCAAAACTGAAAACTGAATTCCTACCCAATGAGCAAATATATAAACAGTCAGTTCTAGTTTGGGTCCAGTTCTAGTTTTTTCCCCTTAAGTCATATGAACTTTGTTAGAACGCATGGCATCATGGAGACCCAGGAGATTTTTAATGAAAAACTTGCTACCTCTGTCAAGAAGTTAAAATTTCTTTCAGCAGGACAGTGATCCACATAAAATGGTTCGCTGAACACAGAATCAGGCTTTTGACATGGCCACCCAAATCTCGTGAACTATACCTCATTGAAAACCTATGGTGAGAGCTGAAGAACTACTTAACCACAAGCATATTTTTTCATATGAATATTTCTGGGTGGCATGGTGGTGTAGTGGTTAGCACTGTTGCCTCACAGCAAGAAGGTCCTGGGTTTGAGCCAAGCAGCCAATGAGGGCCTTTCTGTGTGGAGTTTACATGTTCTCCTGGTGTCTGTGTGCATTTCCTCTGGGTGCTCCGGTTTCCCCCACAGTCCAAAAACATGCAGGTTAGGGCCCCATTTCACCAAGTACGATCTGGAAAAATCACGTTCGACTATGATCGCAGCTTGTTTTCCTGTAGTCGCGTGCGAAATCCGTGCGACCTAAACCCATTATTTTCTGTGTACGCTCTATGTTCGATGTTATCTCATTTGACCTTCGATGTGTACGCTCTA
>JAODJS010000019.1:19855460-19868786 GCA_027576325.1 Sciades assimilis | reverse complement strand
CAGCTGGGATAGGCTCCAGCTTGCCTGTGACCCTGTAGAACAGGATAAAGCGGCTAGAGATAATGAGATGAGATTATTATTATGGATGGCAGAAGAGACAATCTCTGCTGTTTTACAAGCATTTCAGTGATCTCATTTTGTCTTCTCATTACCTCAGTAAGAGCACTGGTTTGAAGGTTAGGTTCTTCACTAGAGATTGGTCTTGAACTTTCCCCCTCAGATTTAACCATTGGTGCTACAGGAGGCTGTGAATCTGGAGGCACTGACAGAGGTAAAGGAGCTGGGGATAGTTTCTGTACTCTTGGAGACTTTTGAACTGTTGCAGGTGGTATGAAATCAGTAGACGTTCTCGATGAGGCTGTAATTTCGGATTCAGCTTTAGACCTATGGCTTTGCTGTTCCTGCAATGAGCTAAAAACTTGCACTTTTGCATCTGCAATGGCCAAATTAGTCATCAGAGTTAATGTCTCCTTTCGTGCCTTTAACTGCGCTTCTTCCAAGTTAAGCGCGTGTTTTTCTTGCAGCACGTTTGCGCTTTCAAAGCGGCTCGTTCTACTTCAGCCTGTATGTGTACAACAGAAGCAGCTCGTGAAGTTTTACTCTTCTTGTTAGAGATTTTACTCATGTTACCAGAACTGGAGAGCTTGCTGGGTGGTTTAGCGAAGGCCTCGCCAGCAGCTGTGTTGGAGCTCGGCTCAGAGACGGCCTGGTGCGCAGCTTGGGAGACACTATCTTGCGGCCCAATGCGAGACGCGGCCTTTGCTGTGTTTAATTCGGCTGTCACTGGATTTAACTCAGTATTTTGTTCATTACCGTCTTCATTCAACCAAACTTCCATCCCATCCAAGAATTCTTTAAAACTGATCAGTTTAGGTTCATACAGGTCATTGTGGTCAGTCTCCCTCTCATCTTCATTTAATAAACTTTGAACTGAAACCTGTAGCTCCATAAATTCCCCCAAATAATTATTAAAGGCTTTCATGTGTTCGTTTATTAAGGGTTTGGATTCCCCAGCATCAATCAAAGAATTAATTTCATTTCCTTTTAAGAACGCTGAGTTTTCCAATGCACGTCTTAAACTAAAAAACTCTCGTTCATTTTCAAGTCCTTCGTCGGATTCATTCAACATTTTAAACTCAGAATTCATTTCACTACATCCAACAGATAATTTTACAACAGAAAAGATCCACAACTTCACGTTATATTTGCTTATATCTTCTTTTCAAAACTTCTTAAATCAGTGTCTGCTTTTCAACCCGACGTTTCGGCTCATCAAACAAAGGCACTGCATGTGCTCACAAAACGGCGCGTGTTCTCCTTGTCCTTTTTATAAAGTTCCAATAATCCAAGTTCCATGTTAATATCCAAGTCAATCCATACGATTTTTTGACTTAAATGTATCGGCCTTCCAAGTTACTCCATCTTCAATATTTCCAACCAGGCCATGGGCGGCATGAGCAGTGGTCATTTTATACGCACTTCCAACTCTTTGTTTCCAAAATGTATTTCATTTATTCGCTCCAAAATATCAATATAAAAAGCTTCGATAATGCACAACAAACTCATAGGTAAACAAAACTTAATTCATATTCCTTCAAAAAGTTAGAAAGTGATAAAAAAAAAAATCGTATTAAACCAACGTCACACCACCCAACATTTGACTTGTAAACAAATTCTAACTCAAAGGCCTACCGGGCATGACGTATGTAGATCCAAGTGTAGGCGTGTTCAGGCTAATTACCAAATTAATGACCAAATTAACTAGCAGACTAATAACTAATTATCGGCACAAAATCTACAATAATTTGACAAAGATCTACAAATTCAGAATAAATAAATATCATTTAGATTAAAAAAAAAACATGAAATCTAGCAAAATGGCCATAACACATGTATCTTGGAAGTATTGTGAGTACTAGTGGAGGCACAGATGATGACGCCAAAGTTAGAATCAGGAAAGCCAGAGCAGCCTTTAATATCTTGCAGAAGGTTTGGAAAGTGAGGGACATCACATCATCAACCAAATTACATATCTTCAACACCAGTGTCAAAGTGGTGTTGTTGTATGGCTCAGAAACTTGGAGGACTACAAAGGCTATGTTGGGGAAAGTATAAGCATTTTATTAATAGATGTTCAAGAAGGATACTTAGGATTTGGTGGCCTGAAAAGATCAGGAATGAGGATTTTTGGAAGGAGACTAATCAGGAACCGGCCGGAAGACTGATATGTAGAAGGAAATGGACTTGGATTGTTCACACGCTGAGGAAGCTGAAATATCACATTACTAAATAAGCACTTACTTGGAACCCGTCGGGAAAGCACCGGCATGGTAGACCTAGGAATACATGGAGATGAAGTGTAGAGGCAGAAACATGGAACGAGGGGCACAGCTGGGGAAAGCTAGAAAAGATGGCCCAAAATCACAGATGATGGAGGCTTGTAGTCGATGGCCTAAGTTCCGTGAGTGAGCGAGAAGGCGATAAGTAAGTAAGTAATGGTTTCCCTGATGTGGGTGGAGTACAGAAGTATGGCAGGTGGGAGATAATGTTCACATGCATGTTTATTTAAGCTTTTCAGCTTCACTTTGCTCAAGTCTAGGACACATACACATACAGTCATGTTCTGGTCCTGGCCCTCTCCTCTGCTCTCCCTCTCCTTTTATGCTCCACTATCACAGCAACAGACACACACATTAATTGACAACATGTGGAATGACTTGGCAGCTCACCTTCCCCAACCCCACCCTCCATTCACAAACTGACGCTTGGCCACGCCCCCACTGCCACATATTCCCACCAACCGACTCAGGCCAGGGAGCCATCCAGCCTGCAGTGGACTCCCCCAAACAAGACAGGAAGTCCTCCACCATCATTTGTGCCCCTGGCCTGTGGACCACCTCGAATTTAAGCAGCTGGAGGGTGAGATACCAAGAGGTGATCTGTGCATTGGCATCCTTCAAGCAGTGGAGCCACTGGAGGGGTGCATGGTCTGAATAGAGGGTGAAAGGGTGCCCCAACAGGTAGTATTGGAGGGCAAGGACTGCCCACTTGATGGCCAGACACTCCTTTTCAATAGTGCTGTACTTGCTGTCATGCATCAAGAGTTTGTGGCTGATGTACAGCACAGGATGCTCCTCACCCTCTACCTTCTGGGACAGAATGGCCACCAGCCCCTTGTCCAATGCGTCCATCTGTAAAACAAAAGGGAGAGAGAAGTTAGGGGAGTGCAAAAGTGGCCCCCCACACAGTGCACCTTTTACTTTAGTGAAAGCCTGTTGGCACTGCTGCATCCACTGGACCGGATCTGGTGCTCCCTTTTTAGTGAGATCAGTTAGCAGGCTGGTGACATCTGAATAATTAGGCATGAACCTATGATAGTCAGCCAGCCCCAGGAACTGTCTCCTCCTCTTTTTGATATTGGGCCTCAGGTAGGTCTTAATCACTGCAGTCTTGTTAATTTGGGGACACACCTGCCTATGACCCTAGTGGAAACCCAGATACTGTACTTCCACTCACCCAATTGCACACTTTTTCAGGTTAACTGTGAAACTTGCATGCCCCAATAACTTTAGGATGGCCCTAAAGTGTTCCAGGTGCCGCTGCCAATCATTGCTATAAATAATGATGTTGTCAAGGTACGCTGCCGTGTAGGTGGCGTGAGGGCAGAGGATCTTGTCCATGAGCCACTGGAACATAGCGAGAGCCCCAAATAACCCAAAAGGAAGCATGACAAATTGGTGTAACCCAAACGGTGTAGGAAAAGACCATTTTCTCTCAGGATAGAGGAGTCAAGGGGATCTGCCAATATTTCTTTGTTAGATCCAGTGTTGAATAAAAGCAAGCAGTACCTAACCGATCAAACAACTCATCAATGTGAGGCATTAGGTATGCATCAAATTTAGACACTGTGTTGACCTTCCTATTGTTGTTGGCAACCATCTGTCTCAGGAGACAATTGACTTTTGCACTTTGGGTCAGTCAGTGGTAGAGGTGCAGCTCCTGCTGTGGCTAAACAAATTAAATTCTGGGGCAGCAGGTCTTGCTGCGGTTGCTGCATATGAAGGTCTCAGAGGGCAGCGAGTATGCTCTTTGTTACCTCCACCAAGGAGGTTATGTGATCGCCCGATTCTGTGTGTGTTTGTTCGCCCAATTCTGTGTTTGTTTGTTCACTGCAATTTCATCGTCTGCCACAAGGTGCCACGCGGTGAGCGCTGAGCACCGGTTGGCGGAGGTCTGCACACTCTGGGTGCATTTCTAGTTTCTTTATAAAATTGCACTCATTGCACCTGAGACTATTTTTAAAAGCAAAGGGTCATCTCACACCAAATATTGACTTTGTTTAATTTATTATGATTTACTGCTGTTTATAGTATTTTTTTAATGTTGAAACATTTAATTTCATTATTTTTAAGCCATTTTTTATCTATAGCATTTCTTTACATGTGCCTAAGATTTTGCACAGTATTGTATATAAAACAACTATCAGTGGAAGAGCTGACCTGGTTTGGTTTGTATATGTGATGGAAGTAATTTCTGAAAGGTGTTGAAGACCCCACAGTTGGAGATGATAACAGGAGCCCGCACTTCCACATCTTCTTGGCCTTTTTTCACAGTGACACCTGTAAGGAAATGACAACTACTGTGTGTTCCAGACATTTAGTTTTATAAATGTAAAATTAAGCTACAGTATATTATAACTGTTCAGTCCTGAACACCATTTATCTGAGAGGCTTCTGTTCAGTGACATTTGTGATTATTTATGAAAGTACTTCACAATATCTGCTTCCACATTATATACAGGTATTAAAGAGGATATGCTATGGTATATAAAATGGCAGCAGCAAATAGTGCATTATTTGGTTAGTCCATATCATCTTTTGTCACTCACCATATGCAGCTCCCTTATTGTCAACCAGGATGCGATTTACAGGAGCACGGACCAGCACACGTCCACCAAATTTCTGGATGACCTTAGTGATATGGAATGGGATTTCACTGGACCCACCTTTTGGGTAGTATGCTCCACGCTTGTAGTGGTGCAACATCACAGCATTCACGATACAGCTGGATTCTTTGGGCGGAACCCCTATGGAAAAAAAAAGCTTTATTCTAAGGAATTTTATGACTTGAATTTTATGGCACAAAGGTCTTTGCCATGCTTGGGGCTTGCCTCCTAATACGAAGGAAATGTGACAGCTACTAAAATCACTTTTTTCTTTCAGACATACAAATGACATTCATGTTGAACACTTTTAGCTTACCGGTATGTCCACTCATGACCTTAACATTACCTCTGTAATACAACTATGATCTCTAATAATTTGTGCCAATTTATCATAGCAATCTACCTACCAACATGTTTTTGGACAGTGTGGAGAACCTGCACACTCCACACAAATAGTAGCCTGAATTAAGGATGGAACCAAGAACCCTGGAGTTATGAGGCAACAGCTGTACCCACTGCACTCCACCACCATGTAACCAATAAACTTTCCAGTTAAAAAGCAGTGTCTCACCATAGAAAAAATAGTTGAAGATTATGTGGAGGTCCTTGTTGGAGGTCAGACTTTCAGCAAGTGCAGTGGCATTAGTGCTTACAAGGCGAAAGATGGAGGAGCAGAGGTGAGCAATGCCACTCTTAAGCAGGAACAGTGCCACCCACTGAGGAATCAACTTTAACATAGCCAAAAGTGGTATTTTCCTCGCTGAGATCTGAGAAAAAATAAATTCATTATTATTATTATTATTATTATTATTATTATTATTAAGGTCCTCCTTAAGTCGAGAGAAGAGGATTCTGCTCTAAGCTCTTGAGGTCTGTGTAAATCAGAGGGGAACCATCAGGGCCTTCCAGGCCTTCAGAGAAGGCCTAAACATATCAGCATTTCAAATGTTATATTTAATTTATTTCATTCTTTAATTGCTTTCATTTTTT
The DNA here is from genome assembly GCA_027576325.1 of Sciades assimilis. NCBI lineage: Eukaryota > Metazoa > Chordata > Actinopteri > Siluriformes > Ariidae > Sciades > Sciades assimilis. Next base: position 19,862,851 of record JAODJS010000019.1, on the reverse strand, counting down.
CATAATTTAATCCTAATTATTCTCTTCTAATTTGCCCTCGTTTTCTATCAAATTTGCTTCAGAAATGAAAGGGTTATTGTTCTGAAAACATTAAAATAGCATTATCTAATAAGATTTTTTTTTGTTTGTTGTCTCTAGACAGAGAAGAGTTTAGAGCTGGCTCACTCATTGGGTAAAACTTCATTGCCAAGACAGAAGGTTATGGCAGTGTAAGTTTATGTAGGAAGTGACAGATGAATTAATTTATCAGATTTTGAGGGAGCCCTGCAATGACCTGGCAACTTGTCCAGGGTGTACCCTGCCTCTTGTCCATAGTCAGCTGGGATAGGCTCCAGCTTGCCTGCAACCCTGTACAGGATAATCAGCTACAGATAATGGATGGATGGATGGATGGATTTTGAGAGACCAAAAATGCATCGCCCTCGGCCTCCTCAAAGACCAACGTGAGTTTACCCACGATACAGCGCCATTAGCGTGGCAGTGAAGCAGCCAGTGTAGCATTCATCAGTAGTGTTAGCGAATGCTAATAAAATGGTCAAGCCAGTGCTATCGAGAACAAGTAGCACAGGCTAATGACCAAGAAACTAAGATTTCTGTCTCCAGACTCTTCTTCCACGCATGCTTGTTATAATATTTTTCACTCAGACTTAAGTATTCATTTCCCTGTCTCATTTACTTAGTTACTTTTAAAATCAACATTGACAACTACACACAACAGAGCTACCTGGCAGCCTGCTGCTAATCCCATACAAAATCCTTTGCCCTGTTGCTTTTTTGGTGTGTCTGACTAAGCTTTGGCAGAGCTCAAGTCCTAGCTCTAATAGTAATTAGTGGTTCACCACTGGTGTAAATAAACAGGTTTTCTAATCAGGGTGATGCACTACCTTCATGATCTTGAAGAACTCTTCTATGGCTTTAGTATCATCAGGGAACTGCTCCTTCAGATGCTCCATCATCTGAGTTTTACCGCTGTAGATTGTGTATTTCCTGCTTTTCTCTCCACTACCTATTACTATCGTATCAAAGTGCTTGTCCAGCTCCACAAACTGCAGTTGTCCTTCAGTGATTTGGTCCATGACGATCTTAATCAGACTGTTCTCATGTAGCTGACCAATGTAATGAAGTCCTGTAGAGACAGATATACTGTAGAGTAAATATTAAGAATATTTAACAGTGCATGGGGCGGCACCATGGTGTAGTGGTTAGCACTGTCACCTCACAGCAAGAAGGACCTGGGTTCGAGTCCAGCAGCTGACAGGGGCCTTTCTGTGTGGAGTTTGCATGTTCTCCCCATGTCTGTGCGGATTTCCTCCAGGTGCTCCGGTTTCCCCCACGGTCCAAAGACATGCAGATTAGGTTAATTGGTGGCTCTAAATTGACCATAGGTGTGAATGGTTGTTTGTCTCTGTGTCAGCCCTGCAATAACCTGGCGACTTGTGTCAGGTGTGACAGGTGTACCCTGCCTCTCGTGTAAGCAGATGTCTGTGGGGTTGCTGAGACATGGAGGGTTGGGAATACCATCTAGCCCACAGTTTAGGTAGGAGTCCTTTGAGAATAAATGCTTTGGCTTTCACAACATTCTGTTCCCAAAAGCTGATGTTGGGAAACAGTCTTTATACAAAAATAAGGTTTTCTTGCTTTTGTAATTTTTTAAACTGACCTTCCATGTCAGGTCTTTTCTGGAAAAATGGAGGTACAGTATATTCCAACATGTAGCTAACGCTAACACTAGGCCACAAATCACCATCACTCCAGTCATTTTGAGGAATTTTGTATGGGTCATAACCGCTAATAAACTCTAATTTCTGCATTATATCTATCCTTTGCTTCTTTCTGACTAAGATTATCCAAGTAATCTGGTAGTAGAGCTTTTTTATAGTTTTCTTTGGGCAACAGATGCCGGACATCTTTGCTTGGCTTCAGTGTGTGAACAGTATGTAAATAAAGTTTACTCGTACCCCAGGCAATGGTTACTAAGGTGAATGTGACATCAGTGCAAGGGTACTCACCCTTGTACTAAAGCGTCATGGTCCCAGTGCAGCAGCAAAGTGATTGAGGGCATTTGGTGTGATTGGGGATTTCTCAGGGATATTTCCATTCTGCCTGCATGCATCATGGCAGCAAACTGGCCCAAAACACTGATTTCCATTCAAAATATCCCCAAACATTGCAAGGTAAGAATCTGATGTGATTTTACAGTGAGTGTCGGAGCAAAAAAATAGTGTCTAGGCATGAAATTAAAGCGTGTTAAAGCGATTCCTGGAGTGTCTATATACTGAAGAAAAAGAAGCACAAAGTCCCCCTGTTTTGCCCCAGGAACATCAATAATCAAATCTTTGTCAATTTGAATTGTATCTGGGGGTTTTCTACCTGTGTCATTTTATATCAGGTAATAGTGTATATATAGTAATCTTTCCAGACACACACATGCTAAGCATCTATACTTGTGTAATATATGTTTCACAATTATAAACCATTATTCATTCATTTAGCTTTATCCTGGTGAATCCAGAGTCTGTCCCAGCTTTGGATTCATTGGGTACAAAGCTGGAATACACCCTGAAGCATTACCCATTAGTAACCATTAAACTATAGATTGTAATACAGCTCATGAATAGTTTTTTTCATCATAATGTATCTTACAGAGCATTAACATTTCCCTTTTTTCCCACCAATCTGACCATCCATCCATCCATCCATCCATCCATCCATCCATCATCTGTAGCTGCTTATTGACAGTCAAAATGTCTTCAAAGTTAGAAGTTTCTTTCTTATTTTTCTTAAGTTAAATTTCTCAATGAGCCATAAACTCTAATATAGTCTGACTGCATATTTATTTATGAATACTAACATTCAATAAGCCATGTCATTCATTCATTCATTCATTCATTCATTCATTAATTCATGCATTTTCTCTAGAACCAGCTAAATGTGTGAGTGCATCCTTATTAGGGCAATATTTATCCTGTAGACATGATAAAGTATATTTGTTGATTTTTTTATGTTTAATTTGTGTAACATCTATCAGTTTTCCCTCCCATAAAGCGTGTATCAAAATTATATGTTCTCTTGAAGTGACAGCAAAGCTAACATAGCAATCAAAGACTCAACCAGCGAGTGTATCCTACTGTGATAACTGGGTAACTGGTTAAATGTTGGATTGAACAATACGAATTCTGCCCTCTTAAAACATTGGGTTTAGTTCAGTTTGAGTGGTATGCATGCTGAGATTCATGGAGAGCCTGTCAATCAAGTTTACTCATTAGAATATAAGACCACACCCATACAGCCAGCACATTCTGCTGTATTTTGCACACTGGGTTATTGTGTATTTCATTAGAAAAACATATTTAATATTTTGCACAATTAAAAAAAAAACTCCATGGGACTTTAAGTAGGTGTCATTCAGTAATGTGCTTCTGGGGAATTGTGACAGCAAGGGAAGGTGAACACACACACAGTCCACTGATGAAAGCACCTATCTACATCATAACGCTCCAGGCACTAATGCTGCCCTAAAGCTGAGAAGGAGGTGCAGTAAATATATTTACACCAGTCAAGCTATTTTGTCAGTGATGCCACAGATGGCCGCTAAACTCTCCCTACATGTCGCGTCCAATCGGAAAGGCAGAAGGTGAAGCGAAGCACCTGCTCTTCTATTTTAGAATGCAGCGGTCCAATCTTCCTCCACAAGCCCCAGGGGACTGTGAGTGCCCACCGATTCGTCATGTCACATGAAGATGAAGCTGAGAGGCACTCTGCGGGACAGCCAATAACCAGCCTATTGGTAAGGATGTGGAGTTTGTCCTGGCAGGCAGAGGAAGACGATTCACACTCGGCTTCTCATGAAGCAAATTAATTTGGTCTTTTTTATTTTATTATTTTTTTAACTAAAGTCTCTGGATTGTGACAAGAGAGGAATCAGCCTGAGTGCAAAAGTACTTCTAATCCACACACTTTGCATTTCCTACTCAAGCTGCAATGATTAGTAAATATTGAACTGTAGCAACAATTCACATGTGAGATGCAGGAAAGGAGGTGTGTCCTCAGCGGCAGTCAGATATAGTGAAGGAGGTGTGGCTTCAAGAACTACCAGTCACAATAAAGTAGGTGTAGCATCTATATCTGTCAGTCACAGTAAAGGAGGGGTGGCCTCTATGCCCATCAGTCACAATCAAGAAGATTGTGGTATCTATAACTGTCAGTCACAAGAAAGGAGGTGTGGCCTCAAACAACTATCAGTCACAGTAAAGGAGGTGGGGCTTCTATAACTATCAGTCACAGTAAAGAAGGTGTGGCCTCTATGCCTATCAAATACAATAAAGGAGGTGTGGCCTCTATAACTGTCAGTCACAGTAAATGTGGTAGTCCAGGTCTGGTAGAAGTCTGCTCACACGTAGCAGCAATACTTCTTCCTGTGCTCTTGATCAGTGGGGAACTGGTAAAGTCTGTTAGTTGGACTGTTAGTCACAATAAAGGAGGGGGCCTCTATAACTGTCAGTCACAGTAAAGGACATGTGGCCTCTATAACTGTCAGTCACAATAAAGGAGGTGTGGCTTCTATAACTGTCAGTCACAATAAAGATGTAGCCTCTATGACTGTCAGTCACAATAAAGGAGGAGGTCTCTATAACTGTCAGGTCTCTATAACTGTCAATCACAGTAAAGGAGGTGTGGCCTCTATAACTGTCAGTCACAATAAAGGAGGTGTGGCTTCTATAACTATTGGTCACAGTAAAGGAGGTGTGGCCTCTATAAATATCAGTCATAATAAAGGAGATGTGGCCTCTATAACTGTCAGTCATAGCAAAGGAGGTGTGGCCTCTATAACTGTTAGTCACAATAAAGGAGGAGGTCTCTATAACTGTCAGTCACAATAAAGGAGGCATGGCCTCTATGCCTATTAGATACAGTAAAGGAGGTGTGGCCTCTATGCCTATCAGATACAATAAAAGATACAATAAAGGAGGTGTGGCCTCTATCACTGTCAGTCACAATAAAGGAGATGTGCCTTCTATAACTGTCAGTCACAAGAAAGGAGGTGTGACCTCTATCAGTGTCAGTTACAATAAAGGAGGTGGTCTTTATAACTATCAGTCACAATAAAGGACGTGTGTCTTCTATAAATATTAGTCATAATAAAGATGTGGCCTCTATAACTGTCAGTCACAATAAAGGAGGTGCGACCTCTATCAGTGTCAGTTACAATAAAGGAGGTGGTCTTTATAACTATCAGTCACAGTAAAGGAGGTGTGGCCTCTATAAATATCAGTCATAATAAAGATGTGGCCTCTAAAACTGTCAGTCACAATAAAGGAGGTGTGACCTCTCTCAGTGTCAGTCACAATAAAGGAGGTGTGGCTTCTAGAACTATCAGTCACAGTAAAGGAGGTGTGGCCTATATAACTATCAGTCACAATAAAGGAGGAGGTCTCTATAACTGTCAGTCACAATAAAGGAGGCATGGCCTCTATGCCTATCAGATACAGTAAAGGAGGTGTGGCCTCTATAAGTAGCAGTCACAATAAAGTAGATGGTCTCTCTCGTTCACAGTAATGGTGTGGCCTCGATAAATATCAGTCACAGTAAAGGATGTGTGACCTCTTTAACTATCAGTCACAATAAAGGAGGTGTGGTCTCTATGCCTATCAGATACAATAAAGGAAGTGTGACCGCTATAACTGTCAGTCACACTAAATGTGATGATTCCTATAACTGTCAGTCACAATAAGGGATTTGTGGCCTCTATAACTGTCAGTCACTATAAAGGAAATGTGGTCTCTATTAATGTCAGTCACAATAAAGGAGCTGTGGCCTCTATAACTGTCACTAACGTTAATTTTGTCAACAAATATTGTAATAAGTATTCATTGAGGAGCCTTTATTTCATTACTAAATTGTAATGACAATGTAATTGAAACAATAGTTGACAACAAAAATTATAGCACAATCTCTGTTCATTATGCACTGACAAGTAAATATGAAACAAATTAGCTGCCTCTGTTCAGCAGACAACATAGCTTCATTCTCAAAGGAATTTTTACAGCCAGGAGAAATATACATTGCAGTATGTTCTCTTCCCTGTTTTGTGTTCTGGATAGTCATTGGGAAGCGGGGAACTTTGGCTCACTCACTTAGCCACTCACACAGTTTTCACAATACTCCTGTTTTCTAACAGATGAATAAAAAAATATGACTAAAACATTGACTAAAATTCAAATAAATTTAAAACTGAGTTCCCATGACTAAATCTTGACTAAAAGAAAGCAACAAAAAAGGCTAAAATGTGACTAAAATCTGGCTACAGTTTTCAGTAAGTGACTAGGCTTAAAACTACATCTAAAATTCTTGCCATAACTAATGCTAATTGTCTGTCGCAGTCTCTATATTATAATATAAGTATCTTTCATACATCTTATCACTGACATGCTACAGTGCATCTTGGATGGAGAGATACACACCACGTCTATAACACTACTTGAATTAATTTTTTGCTTACTTCCCATTATTCTAAATTCTGGGTAATGGCATGCATATTGCCCAGCTGATAATAACCACATCCTAAATTTAGAGGGTTTTTTTTTTTATGATCAACCCCATCTAATCCCTTGCCTTGTTCCTAACAGTCAGTAGCTTGGAAGCACAAAGCCATAAGAAATCACTTAGCATGCACAATTCCTACAACAAATAATCAAAAATACTTGATCATCCCAAGCCCCCCAATCAATTTTCATCACAGGGCCCTCTTAGAGCAATACCATTAATTTACACCTTGGCAAACTCAGACTGAACTTAATGATCTGTTCTCAGCAGTGCATGTTGTAAATATGGTCATTAGGGGAGCTCAGGCGGTATACACTGTGCATCAGCCATAATGGGACACCACACTAGAGAGGTGCGCCATAAACAGAGATGGCTGTGGCTTTTTGGCACGTTGATTAAAATAAAAGCTCATGAGGATGGAATAATGGGATGAGGCCTGTAATGTTTAGCTGCATAAACAGATATTCTCCAGTTGTTAACAGATTGGGTCCATTAACGCCAATTACAGTCTGTGGGATGTCTTTGTATGTGTTGGTGGTTTGACAATTATAGATAGAACAGTCTAATTTTTGTGATCAATAGCATATGCTGTGTCTTCCCTACTGTCTCATGTGGCATTCTAGAAATGAGTTTGATAATTATGCTTACCGTCAAGCACTTAGTCCAGTAAATACTATTGTTGCAATAAATGCACTTCATCATTCACTGTTCTGAATAATGACATAATTGCTGAAGTTATGGTTACTGAAAGGAATGAGTCATGATTATCAGAGCAAACATGACCTTCATGCACTGTAACGGTATTAGATTACAGTATGTCTGTGATGAGCTAAGAGAAGTAGTTTCAC
>JAODJS010000019.1:18847701-18862792 GCA_027576325.1 Sciades assimilis | reverse complement strand
TTATTTATATGACTTTGGTCTATAGCTGTCAAAGGCCTCGGCCTTAAAACCGGTTCCTGCTGTGACGTCACGCACTCAGGGCTGGCTGGCTTACCAGGGCAGCTCGAATGCTAACTTTGCGGTCAATTTTAACTCTCAAATATATTGTTTTTATTCCCGTTTATGCAGCATACAAGAGTCAAGGATGGAGATACTATTCACTCAGAAATGTATTTAAAATGAAAGGTTCTGCATATCTCCTTTAAGTTCAAATTTAGACACTCTGAACTCATGTAAGTTTGAGCCTACAGATACACCAAAGATGATGATGATCAATAATGAAACTGTCAATGAAATTTGCATGTACACTTGTTTCACAATCAAATTTGACTGTCCAGTACTGATGAATTGATGAAAAAGGATAAGGGAAATTTTAATTTTTTCCCCATGTTGATCAGATCATAAATAGCCCTTCATTTATCCTACCTACATTCTTGGGGGGAAAAAGCTATACATTTTCAGACGCAAAGATCCTCTAACTATCCAAAGAGCTCCTGAGAAACCTGTTTTTCTGAACTGCTAAAATGTTTAACAATGGTTTCTTAAGGAATAATTTCAATGCTGACAGAAATATAATATTAGAATTCAGACATAAGACATTTGTTACATTCATTAGCCTGTTTTCCGGCAACGGTGGTTCTCTCTGAAAAAAGAGAAACAGATATTTGATAGGTTACAAAATATGTAGATAACATATTTGATTAAATCAAAATCACAATATTTTAAAGTGAGGTTAATTTTAGTCTGAAAGAAAATAATTGTTAATAACATTCTGAACTCACCCTTTTTGGTGGGCTTGGTGGTCTTTCATGAGTTAAACTTCGGCGGGAAGGTGGCAGCGGTGGCAGGTAGCTTTGTCCTACTGCAGCAAACAAACACAAAATACTTGACAATTTGGGTGTCTGCAGGTCTGTTACCTGTCAAGTATGCTGCAATGCTATTAATACATATACCACAATTTTACCAAGTACTTGTCAGTAAACCTGCTGAAAGGGAACGAACTGTAAACATGGACACTCTGAACTACAGTTCCCATGAAACACAGCACCCTCTGTCTTCAGCCTATTGAAACTCAGCTGTCTTTCATTTCTTTAATCACCTGTCCCTCTATTTAAGATCCCCAAACAAACACCAGTGCGAAGTAGCATTCTGCTTGCTCAGTTCATACCAAGCCTTGTTTCTTTCTGACTGCTTCTCGCATTTCTGACCCTTTTGCTATTTCTCTTACGTTTTCGCGCTTTGCCTTCTCTTCCCTACGTTGTTTGCTGATCGCCTGACCCTTGCTTGTTTATCGACTTTGTTTCTAGTCTCATCTTGGCTTTGTTGTCAGTCTGCACCCCGCTCTCCTCTGCGCATACATCTGTAAGTGCCTGCATTCTAACAGTACTACCTGCACGCCTAAGCAATCTTATATGGATAATAAACAAACAAGCGAACAACAAACAACACTGTAAAATATCCTCACGCACTCCGACTCAAACTATATCATCAAAGTTTGATCCACCACCTATGACCTCGAATGGGCTTGTATATTTTATCGCTATCATTACGGTGAGCCTGCATATGCTTGCTGGTGCCTCTGCTGTTGTCCATGGTGATTTTTCTTTCAACCTGCTGTGCTACCTGCCCTGCTACCTGAGGGGAGTGGAGTTGTTGGGCCTCTCTGGCTGGCTGGTGGGGTACTCCACAGTGCTGCCGGCTGTTTTGGGATGGGAGCTTTGGGGCTGACCATCAGATCGCCATTTGTTTGGGGGTTGTGCGGTCTTGGGGGCCTTGCCCTGCCAGGGCTGGAGCAGGGAGCTGCAGATGGTTGCTCTGTAGTGGGGTGCAACCCAAGGCATGGAGGACATATTGGGCTACACAGTCATCGGGCCCTTGGAGTGCCTATACTGGACCAGCATGTCTGATTACCATCCATCCAGCTGTTAAAGGAACACCTCTCATCGCAAACCAGTATTTCCCACAGATGGATTTATAGGCCCAATTACAGGTCTATATTAGGTCATTTTAATTCACCACATTTTCATCAGGTGTCAGTTTTCTCAACTCATACCCTCATTTTCCACTGGTGGGTAACTGACACTAAATTAGAGTAAATATGCTTAAAGGACTCTGATGAAAATAGGTCTGAATACCTCTTAACCCCATCTTTGACATGACATGAATCATGACATGACATGAATCAGACTTCCGGTGAGACTTCCGGTGACGGTGAGATGCCGGTGTGAGCAGCTCCACACAATCCCTAATGTCTGATTAATAAATCAAAGTTAATGTGCCTTTGAAAACGATTTTGAACTCGAACTCATGGATAAAACGTAATGGATTTGAGATCTGGCACAGTTGCGCAAGAAAACCAACGTGAGAAATCCAAGAAGAAGAAACTAAGCGTGGCTGAAGAGACAATGGCGGCCGCGGACAAGAAGCTGGAGCAAAGTTTGAAGGCCATGCTGACTGACTTTAAAGACGAAATATCCCAACAAATCGAACAGCTTCGTCAAGATTTCGGAACGTTTTCGGCGGAGTTAAGACAAGTAAGAACTGATGTTAACCAAATTCGTGTGGGATTGGAAGAGGCTAACAATGATTTAAAGGAAGTAGAGCAACGCATACATGAATTAGAAGAAAGAGAGACCGACGCAAATGAGACGATAGAATGGCTGAAACAAGAGCAAAAAAGAATGAATGAAAGGCTTGAACACTTTGAGAACAAAGCCCGTCAGAACAATCTACGGATATACAACGTTAGAGAAGGCATGGAGGGAGCGAACATGGTGGAATTCATAAGAACATTCCTCGAGGATAAATTGGAGCTCCCCTCTGGATTATTACAAATTGAAACAGCCTATCGCTCACTCTCCAACAGTAGCCAGCAGACCACGGGAAAAACAAAGGAGGATACAAGCAGACCTCGGTCGATAGTGGTACGTTTTCCAATTTGGAATACTCGACAACAAGTCCTACAGACAGCCTGGGCGAAGAATGTCACACTGGGTGAAGAGCGCATCTACTTTTCACAGGATTTCACAACTAAAGTTCAGAAGGAGAGAAGCCGATATATTCCATTAAGGAGATTACTCAAGGAGAAGAAAGTGAAATCGCATCTGATTTTTCCAGCGAAACTCAAGGTTTTCGGCGAGGAGGAGCCGGTTATCTACGCGACATCTGAGGAAGCAGAAAGCGGCTTAAGAGAGAGGGGAGTGATTTTGGCCACGGATCAATGCTTGTTCGAAGTGAAAAGGAGTAAAGCTCGGTCCGTACCTTTCCAGAAAGTCAATGGACAGAGCATCGATCGAGGGCAAGAGGCAACGACTGCTCCTCCTGCCGACACTGAGGTAGGCCTATATAAAATCAACTAATAGGATATTATTACCAATGAATTTGAGACTATTGTTGTGTTTCGGAGGGCACTGGTGCGTTATGCCTTGGCGCGCAGTCTGTGCGCCCTGCGCGCTGGGATGTGGGGCGCTGGTGCATCAATCGAGGCACTTTTGATTAACGCCCTAATACCTGTAGAAGATCGCGCACATGGACATACTGAGTGGACTCGCATGGATTAAGCATGCACACACAGACTAAGTCAAGACACTTTTTCATTTTTAATCTTTTTTTTTTTTTCCCTCCTCTCCTCAATTGCCAAATCCCAAAGCCAAATTATTGGAAAACAAAGGACCTAAGACATTGAATGAACATTCAAAGACGATGAATGCACAGATTAAACAGGGGAGTTCTTAAAAAAAAAAAACATTTATTTGTTCTTTACCCCTAAGATTAAAAGAAAATACCAAAGCCTTGAGGCTGTTGAAGACCGCCTTTGGTAAAGCAGGAAGAGGGGGGGGGGAGGAAAGGGGAAAGAAAAAAGAAAAAGTAATTGAGCTGAACAAAGGCAATACTGGGACCATATTATTTTTTGTTTGAATGATTGTAAATAAGTATTTAGTGGGGAGAGCCAACAATTTGGATCTTCTTTCTTTTCTTTTTCTTTAATAAGTGTGTGTGCGGGTGTGTGTGTATGAGAGATGATTGTGTCAAATTAGATCAATTACTGAAGGAAATAGGTAAAATTATGTATATCCCGAAGGGGATTAAAACTGGGCCTAGCCAGTTCGGTTGACCTGTATACGACTTTGATGTATGTGTGTGTGTGGGGGGGTGAATGTGTGCATGTGAGTAGATGTGTGGGATGCCTGTTTTGAGGGGTGAGTGTTGTGGGGGTGTGAGTACAAGTTGGCTTTCCATGTGTGTATGATCTAGGGTATGTGTGTGGGGGGGGAGTATGTGTGTGTGTGTGTGTGAGAATGTGTGTATGTGGAGCATGTGAGTAGATGGGGGGTCTGTCCGTATTTTGAAGGGTGTGTGGGTGTGTAAGTAGGTGTGTCCATGTGTAGGGGGGGAGCGGAGAATACCATAAATCGGCACAAAAATGTTTAAAGTGTACGAAAAGACAATAGGGGAGTGACTCCAAGACATCATACTGTTCACCATATCATTAGGGGCATGCATTAGTCCATTGAACAACTTAACCAATATTTGGTATGGACGAAACAGTAAGACCCTGTTATTCCACGACATACAGTGGAAGCTATTTCGCAACCACGTAGAAGAGGTTGCAAAAATTGGAAGTTTAAGACTGGAAGTCTGGGTAAGGGGTAATGTTTCACTTATGCACCAAGGTTTTATTTATGTTTTTCTTTTTAGTAGAGTCAGAAATAAACACAAAGGGAAAATGAAATTCTCTCATGGGGACGGTTAGATGTATATCCTTAAACGTAAATGGGTTAAATAATGTTATAAAAAGGAAGCGGGTACTTCAATATCTTAAGAAAGAAGGGGGAGAAATAATTTTCCTCCAAGAAACCCACCTAAGCACAGTCGAACATGCTAAATTGGAAAAATTAGTTAATGCACAGGTGTTCCACTCTTCTCACTCAACATCTAAAAGAGGAGTCTCAATCCTGATTAAAAATCATCTTATGTTTAAAAAGGTAAAATGCATTAGGGACAAGGAAGGAAGATATGTAGTAGTAATTGGTGAAATGGAAAAACATTGTCTAACCCTCATCAATGTGTACAACCCTCCAGGAAAAGGGGACGGACTTTTGAAAAGAGTGTTACAATTGTTAATGTTGGAGGCACAAGGAATTATAATTATGGGTGGGGACTTTAACTTGGTCATGAACCAGAAAATGGATACCCAGAGTAGGTCAAAACATAAGTCAGAGAAAGCTGCAGATATACTCCGAAAATCTGAAATAGACATAGGTCTAATAGATGTTTGGCGTTGTTTACACCCGTATGATAAAATGTTTACTTTTTACTCCGATGCACACAAAGTTTTCTCAAGATTGGACTACTTCTTTATGTACAAAAATGATATTGCAAGAGTCAGTAAGTGTGAAATATTGCCCATTACAGTAACTGACCACGCTCCGGTCTTAATGGATTTGAATTTGAATATAGATAAAGGAGAAACATTCTGGAGATTGAATAACTCACTCTTGGGAAATCCGAATCTTAAAGAAAAGATGGCAAGTAAAATCAAATCCTTCCTAGAATTAAATGATACTGGTGAAGTATCGGACATAATATTATGGGAAGCCGCCAAAGCAACAGTTCGAGGAGAAATAATTGCACTTTCCGCCTGGGAAAAAAGACAAAAAGGAAAGTCCAAGATCAACCTAGAAAGGAGGATAGGAGACCTGCAAAAAGAATATGAAACGAGTATGAGAACAGAGGTATTTACACAATTATGTGCTGCAAAAAAACAACTCAAATCATTAGAATTAATGGAAATTGAAAAAAAATTAGTGCTTAGTAAACAAAGCTACTTTGACAATAGCTCTAATTTCTTGAAGAAACTGGCATTTAAGTTAAAGAAACAACAAGAAAAATCTATGGTAGCAACTATCAAAGATAAAAAAGGTGTTTACAAAAGGGGAAGTTTAAATATTGCATCTGGTTTCAGAGAATATTACCAAGATCTGTATACCCCAGAAATACAGGTGGATAATAAAGACATTGAAAACTTTTTGGATACGTTACAGCTGCCAACAGTATCTGATGGCCAGAACGAAGAGTTAATACAGCCAATAACAGAGATAGAAATAGTGAAGGTCATAAAGAATGGGAAAACTGGGAGAAGCCCAGGTAGTGATGGGTACACTTATGAATTTTATAAGGAGTTTCAAGGGTTGTTAACACCTATTTTGTGCAGGGTTTTCAATAAGATTCTGGAAACCGGTCTTTGGCCTAGTACCTGGAATTTAGCAATAATTTCCGTGTTGTATAAGGAAGGAAAAGATCCTGAATCTTGTTCTTCATATAGGCCTATATCTCTGTTAAATGTAGACCAAAAAATATTTACAGCTATAATAGCAAAGAGATTGTCAAATATAATGCCCAGAATAATTAACTTGGACCAAACAGGATTTGTGAAAGATAGATTATTGAGTGATAATATCCTCCGCACTTTTAATGTTATAGACTATGCCCTAAAAAGTAAATTATCTATGCTAACTATAACATTGGATGCCGAAAAAGCATTTGATAGATTATTTTGGCCCTTTTTAGTAGAAGTTTGCAAGAAGTTTAAGTTTAATCAGACTTTTGTGAAATTGATTAAAGGAATGTATAAACACCCACAGGCTAGAGTGAGAGTTAACAGAACACTCTCTGAACCATTCACAATAAAGAGGGGAACTAAACAAGGTGACCCTTTATCACCACAACTATTTGCTCTATGTATAGAGCCATTAGCCGAAAGAATAAGACAGAATGCAGAGGTGAGAGGGGTTTATGTTGGGGAAGAGGAGCATAAAATTGCATTGTTTGCAGATGACATAATTCTATATTTGACAAATGTTTATAAGTCCCTGCCTGCCCTGATGGATGAAATAACATTATATAGTAAGGTCTCTGGATATAAATTAAACTTAAATAAAACAGAAGTGATGCAAATAGGCTGCCAATTAGAAAACCAATTCAAAAATAAATATAATTTTAAATGGGACCAAAACAACATAAGATACCTGGGGGTGATTGTACCAAATAATCTGGAACAGCTTTATCAGTGTAATTTTGGTGTACTTGAAAAGTCTGTCAAACAAGACCTACATAGGTGGAAAAACCTGCCTCTCACATTACTGGAAAAGATAACTATAATAAAAATGAATGTCTTACCACGGTTTTTATTTTTATTTCAAAATATACCACTTTATATACCACATATAAGTTTCAAATATTGGGAGAGTCTATTTAGAAGATTTTTATGGGACGAAAAGAAGCCAAGAGTAAAACTTAAAATTTTGCAACAGACGAGAAGGGAAGGGGGGCTGGCATTACCAAATTTAATGAATTACCATTATGCAGCACAGGTTAAATTAATTGTAACTATGCTGAACAAAGGACTGTGCCCAAAATGGAAAAAAATGGAAACATTTTTGCTTGGTAACTTAAACAAATTTTTTACCACAAAGCAGATAAAAGCAAATTATTTTGTAGTAAATAATACTGTTAAAACTTGGAGAATAATATGTAAGAATATTAAAATTAATGAAGTAGATCTGATTTGTTTAAGAGAAATACAGAGTGACCCAGACTTCATTCCAAACACACTCGATAATACCTTTAAGAGTTGGGGAAATAAAGGTCTCTTTATGCATTGCCAGTTGTTCAGCGACACTGGAATAGACTCATTTGAAAACATAGCGAGAGCATATCAGCTTCAAAATAGTCAATTTTATCGATATCTGCAGCTCAGGAATTATCTTAATGAAAAAGTTCAGCTAAGAAGCCTTGGAGATTTACATTTACTAATACAATGCATGGTAAAACAGTGTCTGAGCGAAAACACTCAACGTTTAACTGGACAAATATATAACATCTTACAGGAATGGGGGGCAGAAAAGTTAGATCACGTCAAGGACAAGTGGGAGCAGGAATTGAATAAAACTATTAATGAAAAGGATTGGAAACAATGTCTTAAAGATATCAATACATATACAAGATCCCCCTACTGGCAGGAATATGCTTGGAAGATTAATATTAGATACTTTTTGACACCATCAACAATAGCTAAATATACACAAACTAGTACTAGTTGTTGGAGGGAATGTGGTGTTAAAAATGCTGATCATACACATATATTTTATTCTTGTAATAAACTGAATAAATATTGGAAATCAGTCCAACACCTTATGCGAGAAAAACTAAGTAAGGAAGTGTATCTAGAACAACATAATGCAATCTTGGGTATTAAACCTAAAGGATTGAAAAAAGAACACCTCCATTTATTTTGGGTCTTTAGAATAACAGCACTTAAACAAATAACCAAGAATTGGAAAAAAGTAGAACCCCCGAGCACAGATAAGTGGTTGGAAAGCATAGAGGACATCAGAAATATGGAAAGAATTACCTATAGAATTAACAACAAGGAACATTTGTATAACAAAAAATGGGCCCTTTATTAAAGATACATGAGGAATCATCTTAAACCACCCTCATGAGATACCACAAAGGTTCAATTAACATTAAATCTATACTTTGTAGTTTATTTCTGACAAAGAGTTTAGTTATTTTACTTTAGTTATTTATTTTTTATTTTTATTTATTTTTTTTCTTTCCTTCTCTGCGTTTTACTTGTATTATTTAATTTATAGGGGGTTAAGTATAAGTGTGTATGCTGGTGGATGGGGGTATGTATGTGGGAGATGGGGAGGTGGAGATGAAGGTATGGAAGGAAGGGGGGTGATGAATATGTACACTGAATGATGCATGAATGTGGTGTGAACGTGAAGATATGTGTGAATGTAGAGGTGGATGAATGTAGATGGGTACACTCATGCATTCATGTGGGTACATATGTGGATGGGTGAATGTAGATGCGTAGGAGCGATTGGAAGAGGGGTAGAAGGGTGTGTGTGTGTTGGGGGGACAAGTGTTAATGCACAGATGTGAAGATAAACAGGATTTTCTTTTGAGTATTTGGGTGTGAAATTGGGTTCATGTGTGAATGGGATGGATGTATGTAGACAAATGTGGGGGGTGGGGTTATGAGTACATGTGTGCCAATGTACTAATGTAAAGATGAAATTAATGAAAGTACATAGTATTGATGAAAGGCATAGGTGCATGTATTGTATTGTATTTTTTTTTTTAATCTATTTATTTTCTTTTTGAAGGAATGTTGGTTATTGTACTTGTTGTTATTTACTTAGCGTTTTAGGTATTAGGATTTATATGATTTAACATATTCACTTAAATCACGGGTGGGTATGGTGAACTGTATAAGGGGGAAAAAAACAAAAAACAAAAATGTGTTCCTAAATTAGAAATCATGACTGTTTGTGAACTGAAAAATGTAATGAATGAATGAACACAAAGTATAAAAAAAATAAATCTAATAATTAACAGACATTTTAGTGAATTATTTATTGGGTTTTTGTCATGTGGTATTTTATGTTTGATTAAATGCAGTAGTACTGCTTTTAGGGAGATGCTTTCTTTAAAGACAAGTCTTAAGAAAAAGTGAATTTGTGTGACATAATAGCTAAGAATTGGAATTAATGCTGTACTTTCCCAAAATTGAATACAGTGACACTTATATGTTGATGTCTTTAGTAGAATGTGGATTTTTCTTCTTTTTTATGCTACAAATATGTAAAAATGTTATACTTTATTCAAAACATTCTTTTGTTTGTTGCCAAAAATCAAACTAACAATTTTTCATGAGATTAAGAAATTCAAAGTTGAACAGTGCTGTCATGTTTCCAGATTACTTGAATGATAATTGAACAATGTTCAGCAGGAAACAAAACCAAACTTCTGTTAAGATTTTCAGGCTCAACATTTAGACTATGCGGCAAATGATATTTGTGTCTAGTTTGTGTGCTTAATATAATGTAATTTTAAGACCCAAAACATCTGAATGCATAGAATAATGCCAGGTTCTTAAAAATTGCATAAATTAATTGGGGCTATTTGTCTCATCTCATCATCTCTAGTTGCATTGGTCGTAATAATAAAAAAAAAATATATATATATATATATATAAATGTGATGGTGATTAAAAAACCCAAAACAAAACCTGAAATGTTCATGTCTTTTATACACTATATGGCCAAATGTTTGTGGATACCTGACCACAACACCCATAATGTGCTTTTTAACCATTCCATTGCAGATTTAGTCCCCTTTTGCACTTATGATAACCTTCACTTTTCTAGAAAGGCTTTCCAATAGATTTTGGAATATGGCTATGGGGATTTGTATTCATTCAGCTACAAGAGCATGAGTGAGATTGGAAAATAATGTTGGGTGAGGAGGACTGAAGTGCAGCTGGCATTCCTGTTCATTAGAAAGGTGATGATTGGAGTTGAGGTCAGGGCTTTGTGCCACTCAAGCTCTTCCACTTCAACCTTGGCAAACCAAGCCTTCATGGACCTCACTTTGTGCACAGGGGAAACAGGTTAAAACAGGTTTGGGCCCCTTAGTTCCAGTGAAATAAATAAATAAATTTTTCTATCCACATTCACATGCTCTGATTGGGTACTCTGCTACTAGGATATCAGCTCATATATCATGAGTGGAGAAAAACAAAATGGCAGAGTGCATCAAGTCAGGTATATCACTTTATTATCAAGTATTTAAAAGAAACATAATTAGCTAAAAGAATATCATTTTCTCCCCCCAATATCTCCTGTTCCACACTCCAGCCAAGTCGGTGGCAGTAATGCACCTTGAAGTTGGTTTGCCAACCACCAAAAAACCCTAAAGAAGAAAAAGAAAATGGTTGACCATATTACTGCATCAACTAAAGACAAAATAAAAACTCTACTCGAAAACAAAACCCCAATAAATATAAAAAAAAGAGCAACAAAATAAGGAATGAAAGTATTTCATGGAATGAATGCATCTTTTTTTCAAGAATTATTATTATAGCATTTTTTTCACAAATTGCTAGTGTCATTTTACAGGTTTGTTTACATTCTAAGTGGAAATTATTTTGTCAGACATTTTATGCAAAGTTTTTGTTTATTGAATTTGCAAAAAAATAAAAATGCTCTTGTGGCAGCAGGGGCATAGCCAAACAGCAGTTTGTTAATGGAGGGTGGGGTCGGGGAAGGTAAGTGGCTAAGTCATTCCACCTGCTGTCAATTAGTGTGTGTGTGTTTGTTACAGGGACTGGGCATAAAAGGAGGGGGAGAGCAGAGAAAAGGAATGCTTCTGACCAGAGTGCATGTGTGTGTGTGCGAGAGTGAGTCAGCTGAAAAGCTAGACATATATGATAAAAATAAAAGTTTGTAAGAACTTCAGTTCCCGCCTGCCATGGTTCTGTACTCCACCCACATCAGGGATTTACTACAGTGGTGCTGAAACCCAGGAACAAGTACAGAAAGGAACGACCCCATGGAGTCCTCGCCAATTATGGACCTCATCCATGCCCTCACTGCTGCCCATCAGAACCAGCATCAAGCTCTGACCGCCATCCGGGAGGACCAGGAACAATGCTTTGAAGCCTTGATGCTGGCCCAGCGGGAAGATCGCCAGGCATTCCAGCATCTGCTGGCATCGGCAGAGGTGTCCACCCTTACCACCATGGACTCCCCTCACATCAACCTCACAAAGATGGGCTGGCATGACGAGCCTGAAGCCTTCATTGCTCTCTTCAAGCAAGGCCCAAGCATGGGAGTGGTCAATCAAGCAGCGTGCAGCTCGCCTCCTCCTACTCCTGACAGGCAAGGCGCAGTTCATGGCACAGCAGCTCCCTGCTGACAGCCGGCTCAACTATGCTGACCTCAAGAGGGCCATTTTGCAGTGGGTCAGCCACTCCACAGAACAACATTGCCAGCGGTTCCGGAAGCTCCAACTGGAGGAGGTTGGCCGACCGTTCGCATTTGGCTAACAACTCTGGGACACTTGCCGGCAGTGACTGAGGGCAGAAGACTGCGACACCGACCGGATCATCGACCTGGTGGCACTGGAACAGTTCATCTCTCGGCTTACAGAATGAACGTCAGAATGAGTCCAATGTCACTGCCCGGCGTCACTCCAACAAGCCATCTAGTTGGCAGAGGACCATCTGGTGGCATTTATGATGATGGCTGGACAAGGTGAAGTTGCCTCTCCTCGTTTCTCTTCTCTCCCCCCCATCTTTCTCTCTCCCTCTTGCCCCATTCCCTCACCACAGAGGCGGGGGCTGACTCCTCCCCAGCTGGCCTGTCACACCTGTGGTGTCCTCCCATCTCCCTCTTCCATGTCTGTCCCCCTTCAGGTGAGTGACGCCCTTAACACCAGTGCAGAGGGAAAGCTTGGGCCGGTATGCTGGCGCAGTGGGGAGCCGGAGCATCTCCAGAATCAGGGATCTGCAAGGAAGGTGGAAGCCATGATCTGGATCCCTGACACACCAGAGACTGCTCCCAATTGGGCCAGAATGTATCACATACCAGGTAAGTGTTCAAGGGGATACATATCATGCTTTGGTGGATTCCGGTTGTAATCAGACCTTAATTCACAAGATCACAAGTGGTGAAAGTGTTGTGTGTGCATGGGGATGTTCACAATTATCCCTTAGTGTCTGTCCATATTCTATTCTGGGGCCAAATGCATAGAGTAAAGGCAGCAGTTAATCTTCGTCTCACCCACTCATTGATATTGGGTACTGATTGGCCATGGTTTAAAAAGCTGATGGAATATTTAACACATAGTGGGTCCTGCACTAGTAGGCCATGGAAAGATCACAGTATGGCATTGACTGGAGAAGCTGTCACAGAGCCGTCTATGTCAGCACTGCGTCAGAGTGAGGAACAGCCCACTCCTCCTCCCTTTCTTGGGGATTCCCCATTAAAGCAGTCACGAGATGAGACTCTGTGGCATGCATTTGACCAGGTGAGAATAATCAATGATCAAACTCTTCAGCCAAGTGCGGCACCGACCTTCCCTTATTTTGCTATTATTAAAGATAGATTGTACCAAGTGACACAGGCCACTCAAACTAGTGAACAAATAACCCAATTGTTAATCCCAAAGAGCTGTATGGAACTTGTATTCCATGTGGCTCACTTTAATCCCATGGCTGGACACTTGGGGCAAGTTAAACACTAGTCTGAATAATGGCCCGGTTCTATTGGCCAGGGATTCACAGGGATGTCTGTCGGTGGTGTGCAGCATGCAATGAATGCCAATTAGTAAATCCCGTGGCCACTCCAAAAGTGCCTTTGTGCCCTCTCCCTCTAATCGAGATCACGTTTGAGCGAATTGGGATGGATCTCGTTGGGCCATTAGATTGGTCGGCATGAGGATATTGCTTTATTTTAGTTCTGGTGGACTATGCAACACAATATCAGGAAGCAGTGCCTCTCCATAATATCTCAGCATGCAGTATTGCAGAAGTGCTCTTCTGCATTATCTCCCAGGTTGGGATTCCAAAAGAAATCCTGACAGACCAAGGCACTTCGTTTGTCACGCACACTGCAAAAACTGTATGGGTTACTGGGGATTAAGCCTATCCGCACCAGTGTCTATCACCCACAAACAGATGGCTTAGTGGAGTGCTTTAACCAAACACTCAAAAACCTATTCCAGAAATTCATAAGTGAAGATGCATGTAATTGGGATAAGTGGCTTGAGCCCCTGTTATTTACAGAACGAGAGGTCCTGCAAGCCTCCATGGGGTTTTCTCCATTGGAATTATTATATGGGCGTAAACCATATGGCATTTTGGACATGCTACGAGAAAATCTGGAGGAGGGACTTTTGCCTAGCAAAAATGAAATCCAGTACATTCTTGACTCCACACCCTCACGCACCTAACCCAGGGGAATTTGCGGCAGGTACAGGAACGTCAAATCTGGCTGTATGACAGGGGCACGCATCTTAGAGAGTTCATGCCAGGAGACAAAGTGCTTGTATTATTGCCCACATCAAGCTCCAAATTAATTGTCAAGTGGCAAGGGCCCTTTGAGGTCACACGACAAGTTGGGGATGTCTATGAGGTGAAGCGAACGGATGGGGCAGGGCATTGCAAATCTACCATCTCAGCCTTTTAAAATCCTGGAATGAGGGGGTCCCCATGATGTTCGCATCGGTAGTCCCAGAGGAGGCAGAGCTGGGGCCGGAGGTGAAAAAGATAACATCTTGAACCACTCCGGTCCCCTGTGGAGACCACCTCTCACTGGACCAACTCATGGAGGTGGCCAAGTTGCAAAAGGAATTTTCTGACATGTTCTAGCCCCTTCCTGGTCATACCTACCTCATAGAACACCACATCAAAATGCCCCCAGGGGTGGTAGTACTTATTATTATATCATCCAGATATAATATTCTACAGCCATGATTGGCCACAGCACTTGGAACACCTGAGGGCTGTTGTAAAGTTGCTGAGGTGAGCAGGCCTCACATAGATGCATTACTGTAAGTGTCCAGACCCATTTTCCAAGTGCAATTTTTGACTGTCCATATGGGGCCATCCTACATTTGGCTGGAGTGATGAGACTCCAGCCAAATGTAGGGCATCAGGTTGTATCAGACAAGTCTGAGGAGCAGAATAGATCAGCACCACTGGTGTCTCAGGATTGACATGCAACTCAACAGAGAGGGACAGACAGAGGGAAGAGATGGGGGGGGGGGGGGACTAGGTTGTTTGGTATGCCCAGTGTCACTTAATGAATAAGAACAGTATACATTGTATACTGAGTGCAAGCAGGGACTCCGGCAAGATTAACTATGACAGCATAACTAAAAAGGGAGAGCCAGAAGGTAACACAGACATGAGGGAGCCCTGGAATATAAAGCAGCCAGCCACTACACCATCAACAAACCTGAGTGAATGAGTGGGAATGGGGGGTGACAGCATCCATATATCCCAGTTTACCAAAAAAGATCTATGCTTGAGGACCCATTAGATCTACTCCTTTACTTAAAGGAATACTCTGGAGTGAAATGCTTTCTAGGTCTATTTTCGCATTATTGGGAGTGCATACATTGGGTTCCTACCACAATCACATCAATTGGATGTGTTTTGAGAAAATTCGATTTTTGCAACAGTGTGTGTAGA
>JAODJS010000019.1:15930337-15941947 GCA_027576325.1 Sciades assimilis | reverse complement strand
TCGGATGAGAGGTGAAACGTCTTCAAGAATCTTCAAGCAAGTCCAGTTGCTCTCTTTTACCACCTACAAGTTTACTACTTCCTGCTCTTATCCAGAGAGGTGTACAGTACAAAACACCCAGAGCAGTTGGGGGTTCGACGCCTTGGCTCAAGGGCACTTCAGCCATTACTGCCGGTTCAGGGAATCAAACTGGCGACCTTTTGGTCCCAAAGCTGCTTCTCTAACCATTAAGCCATGACTTAACCATGTAGCAAAGGTACCAGACTAGAAGACGTCGTCTATTTTGCACGGCTGTGGTGAAAGACCCGCTAATGAGTGAGACGCTGGTGTTGTTGTTTATGGTCTACGAAGTGAAAAGGCTGTGTGGTTTGGGACACGACCACAGTGGAGTCATAATGGTGAGAAGTTTGCAGCAGGATTACAGTAGTAATGATATAGAAGACGGGACTTTTTCTTTTTCCCCCCCGACAATAGCGCGCCCGTGGTGTTTCTGCAGCGGCGTTGTAGAGATTTTGTGGGAAAATTTCTGACTCCACATTCTGACTTCTCCTTCAGGAAGCGGCTCATTATCAAAGTATTCAGTGGAAACATGTCTGAGTGATATTAAAGCGCAGAGACGGAGGGAGAGGCTGAACGCGCCGTGCCGATCCAATTCCCCTCTCTCGCTCTGTGTGCAGTCAATAAAGCCAGTATTACTATACGTTTATTGCTTCGTTTCGTTTTTGCTTGTTTTGGCAGATGAAGCAGATCAGTGCGAGACCACACACACCTCTCAGATTCAAGCATTTAAACACTCCTTTCTCTCTTCCTCTCCACTCAAGTGGCTTCCATTAGAGAAAATTAAACACTCGGATTTTTAAAAAAAAAAAAAAAGCCCTGTACGCTCTTGATACCCGTCTCAAACGCGTCTCTGCTATCTGCTTGTGATCATGAATTCGTCCGAAACAAACCTGTCGCTTAAACCAAAACCTCAAAGTAAAACTAGGCTTAACCGTTGCGCTGTGCAACGGCAAGTGTATCCCCCGTACGCTCCGTTATTTTGAAGAGAAATGGACAAAACCCCACCCGGACAAAACATTTTTGCACAAAAATGGCCATCAAAGTTGAGATTTTCAAGATATCATCACCGTTTTCGATAGACGTTGAGCCCTAACCCATATAAGTGTGCTGTGAAAGTTTGAAAGAAATCAAATAAGAATTGCAAGTTTTAGAGCTTTTACAAGCAAGTGTCTGCGGATGCGATGGCGGCGGATGCGGCGGTGGACGCATAACCGACGCAAATCCATAGTATCTCCCTACGTAGTACGGGGGATACAATCAGTAACAACAATACCTTGTGTAATATTCTGTTGAAATACCAATACTCAAACAGCCAAGGAAACAAACCAACCATATAAAGCACAACTAAATGGAGAACTCAAATGGCTAAACCCAGGCTAGACAGTACACAGCCTTGGTTGGTCTAGACTGAAATGCAGTTGCACAGCAGGGTGAAAGCTATTATGGCAATTGTAGTCCTCAGCCATCATAGCAAGACTGTAAGTGTCCAGAGCCATGTTCTAAGTGTGTCTTTCGACTGTCCAGATGGGGCCATCCTCCACAGGATGGATGTACCCCTCTCTTGCCCAAAGTCTGCTGGAATGGGCTCCAGCTTCACCCACGACCCTGATGGATAAGCAGAGTTCAACTTTTTCACTTGAAAAGATTTTGCTCGCTGAGCTAATGGAAGTATTTGGAGCAGTAATTGAGGACAAGTGAACGGACAGCAGTACACTGGACAAGAAGAATGAGACCTAAGTGTTGTTTGCTGGATGATTTAATGGCTCAACTAGCTACAAGCATAAAATGCAAAGCTACTAAAAGCTGGAGAAGTGGTGGCACAGCAGAGTTCCTCAAATTCCATGTTTGATCGCTGGTCCAATCTTCCCATTGAGGTATATGACAGACTCTGTTGTAAATCTATACTGCTATACTTTATATCTGGCAAGTATAATTTTTTTAGTCACTCAACAGAGGTAATTAATGACTCGACATAATTTAATTCAATTCAGTGTTATTCGTATCGCACTTCTAACAATGGACATTCTTACAAAGCGGTTTTATAGAAATATATAAATCCTGGATATAAATTTTACGTATATGAATTTGTAACTGTATCCATAATGAGCAACTCAGAGGCAACAGTGGCAAGGAAAATCTCCCTGACACAACATGAAGAAGAAACCTTAGAGGAACCAGACTCTAAAAGGAACCCATCCTCATCTGGAGTACACCGGATATCCATCCATTATCCATAACTGCTTATCCTGTGTAGGGTTGCAGGCAAGCTGGATCCTGTCCCAGCTGACTATGGGCGAGAGGCAGGGTACACCCTGGACAAGTCACCAGCTCATCGCAGAGCTGACACAAACAACAATTCACACATATGATCAATTTAGAGCCACCAATTAGCCTAACCTGCATGTCTTTGGACTGTGGGGAGGGGGGCCAGAGCACCCAGAGGAAACCCACAAAGACATGGGGAGAACATGCAAACTCCACACAGAAAGACCTCCGTCAGCCATTGGGCTTGAACCCAGAACCTTCTTGCTGTGAGGCAACAGTGTTAACCCCTACACCACTGTGCCACCCATACACCAGATATCCCTTTATCCATCCATTATCCATAACCACTTATCCTGTTCTACAGGGTCGCAGGCAAGCTGGAGCCTATTCCAGCTGACTATGGGTGAGAGGCGGGGTACACCCTGGACAAGTGGCCAGGTTATCGCAGGGCTGACACATAGACAAACAACCATTCACACTTACGGTCAATTTAGAGCCACCAATTAACCTAACCTGCAAGTCTTTGGACTGTGGGGGAAACCGGAGCACCCAGAGGAAACCCACACAGAACATGCAAACTCCACACAGAAAGGTCCTCACCAGCCACTGGGCTCGAACCCAGGATCTTCTTGCTGTGAGGCGACAGCGCTAACCACTACACCACCGTGCCACCCTGTACACCAGATAGTGTGAGTATAAATAACTTGCTTCTATAACTGCGTACTATATAGTCAAAAACTTCTATCGTTACCAGGACATTCATTATGGTCTTAACATGAAGTCTACTTTGATGAAGCTATGCACTGTTCACTGATGGAGACTTGAGTGCAAAACTGTTCATGGCAACTGCAGTCCAAAAGTTATTATGGCAATTGTAGCCCTAAGCCATCGCAGCAAAACTCTTTGTATCAACTGCAGTCAAAAGCCATTTTCATGGTTTCTACACTCTCAGAAATAAAGTACATTATTGTACCTTTAGGGGTACAATGGCTTGTCACTGGGGCAGTACCTTCTAAGGTACTTATTTGTACCTTTCGTCAGTCAGGTGAAAATTCAAATTCAAGCCAAATTGCTTGAAACTGCTCTCATTGAATTTAGAAATTAATGCAGAACAATACCCTTTTTACAGAATTAAAATATGTTTATCCGTTCTTGAGGTATTACAAATCAAAGATTGAAAAAACGGCTTAAATTTTAGAAAACTGCTGTAATATTCTGGATGAGGATCACATGGTCCAAAATGGACCATTAATGAATGAGATCAAATGTTTTTTCTTCGTAACTTTTCTCTTTTTCAAGATATTTGCATGGAAATTGGCAGGCACATAGATGGTTGTATACCGAATATAAAGTTTGAAAAATTAGTAAAAACAAATTATGCAAATTAGTTTTTAATTAGTATTAATTGTGCTAATTAGGTAAAAATGTTAAATTGGTAAACTCAATAAAAATGTAATAAAAGAATATTTCCAATATCCTCAGTGCTCTGTATTGTATTGTACTTGTATTGTATTGTACTGTATTGTACTTGTCTTTATCAGTATGTTAGTGTTTGAAAACTGCACATATGTGAGTGTGTATTGTCTGTGTGTATGTTGTGAATGAATGTGTCAAAGTAAGAAGAATTGTAAATTCATGTATGAGTGTGTGTGTGTGTGTGTGTGTGTGTGTGTGTGTGAGAGAGAGAGAGATTACTGTCAATGTCGTATTTAAATGTTTTAGTTGAACTGCACATTGGAGACTGGTCAAACGCAATTTCAAACTTCTGTGTTAACCCTGTTACATAGATTTTTGACAATAAAGTACACTTGAACTTGAACTTGAACTGAATAAGTCACCACTATGAGCCATAGGTCAGTGTTAAAAGATCTGGCCAAAAATAAATAAATATAATAAAAAATTGTTTGCACATGTAACAGAGTTAAAAATGTACAACTACTGTTTGTGTGATTTTCGCCATGCATTGAGCAGCCTGATGTCATACTGGGGAGTTGGCGCCTCCTTTGGCGGTAAGGGGTACTGCAGGTGTGCTGATTGGTTCCTGAGCGCTTGGCTGAGCTGATCAGAAAAGCTGTGCATTTCTATCGGGTCGGTCCGCAGCGTAAAGCGCTCCACATTTATATTTTAATTTCTTTATGTTAAAACATGATTTAAGCTTGTAAACACGACATATGACATGCGCGATGGTATGTTCCATGCATTGTGAGGGTTTGAGTGAAATTTGTGTCCCAGACAGAAAGTTTATTGATGTTTTTAATCCTGACGTGAGTTTAGCAGACTGAGATTAGCGTGGCGAGTTCTAAACTCCGCTCGCAAGGTCACGTGCATTCCGGGGTTAGTTTAGTTTAGTTTGCATGAAAGATACTGTTTACTTTAACATGTACTGAACGCATAGTTAGTCTGACACACTCTGTATGTGTGCGTTGCTTTTGGTTGTCTGTATGCGATAAGATCGCGAATGTTCACGGAATGTTCTCCAACAGTAATTAGCAGACACGCCACGTGCGTGAACATTCCATTCTGTCTCGACGGCCAGCGCTGCATGAACGATGTACGTCATTAGCCCATGGAACACCGTGCAGTTCTTGGATTTTATTTGCGCAGATGCTGCAAGTCATATGAACACCGGAGCCTGACGGCTTATTTGTATTTTATGTTTCTGAAGGTTTCTGAACGAAAATAAATGTTCAAAACGTCCAAGTCCATCTCATGTCCCCTGACTGCCTGAGCGCCGTTACACACAGCTTTTTTAATTATCAAGACAAATATTTGTCACTTCTGAAAATATATTTTTAAAAAACCTAAAAAAAAAAAACCTCTTTTACGGTCGGTTCAATTTTCTTGGTGTATCACTGGCAACATTTCAAATCCCCCTTCATCATCACCAACTGGGAGAATAAGTCCTCTGCATTTTAGCTGTGTAACTGGAACTTTCATTAAATATGTGCGACTGATGTGAAGTGGAATATGCGTTCAAAAACGTTGATGTTCACAGAAAATATAAAAGTTTGGTGTGAGGCAAAATAAAGCTGAGCCTCGGTCTTGTCACATCACGTGTCTCGCGTCTAAGTTGAGCATCAGTTGTCCACACTTTACACTCACACTCCGAGAACTGCCATATGATCTTGGAAATATCGCTGACTATATTGGGAAGGGAAGTCCAGTCAGGCTATGCTTTTGTATTGAGCTTGTGCCCATCCACTGGCAAAGGTTGAGTTCAGATTTCAGAACGATGCCATCTCTGTGCCTTGGTGGTACGGATGCTCATGTGACTCCAGATCAGAAGGCTGTTTCTTGAAATCACGTCGCGATGACGCACCAACATAATGTTGTTGGGCTTTTTGCACAGTTTAATGCAGAGACATTCAGATGCTCTCCAATCTCTACGATGACCATCCAGGATATTTTCTTTTCAAGCTGATGATAAAAGCCAAGATTGAACCAGGTTCTGGCTTTCCCCTCCAAGAAGGTAAATCTGTCAAAGCAAGCACCCAAACAGGGACTTGAACCCTGGACCCTCAGATTAAAAGTCTGATGCTCTACCGACTGAGCTACTCAGGTGCTTGGGTCAGCCTGCGGGAAAGAATGGGTCGGGCCTGTGGGCGCACACTTCCAACTGTTTCCACTGAGAATATTTTTCATCCACACTGGATCAGAGACCTTCTTTTGGCTGTCAAAAGCTTATTCGCGTAACTGACTCGTGAAATGAACAGCAGGGTGCTTGTCCCCTATTTTTTGTTCAGCAGCACTATCCGAGGACAACAAGGTGTCGTCTTGTCTCTGCGTCACTCATAAAAAGCAGCCCTCAGTGGCTTTTCCTCTTGATTGGCCGACGGCTGGCACAAATAATGTCAAAAAAGTACGTGTTTAACCTCTCCAATCATACAGTTAACTCAAAGAATGCTGAACCTTGGACCTATGTACTGAGCAGTGCCAGGCTCTCCGGTGAGCATGGGGCATGTCTTTTCTTTTACAATGTGAAGGATCTTGATCAGCGGCTCACTTGCAGAATGCTACCAGCATGACTCTTCTTTACAGAAGTCTTGCCTTGGTTCAATGAATGCTTCTCTTGCCATGGTATTGGACTGGATTGACACGCATCACACGCTTTTCTTTTTGGGACAAGGAGGCCAAATGACTAAAAAACCCAAGCCTATTCCTCTGACAAGGAGTGAACAAGCCATTGGGCCATCACATTAAAACACTGATGCGCTCCCCAGTGAGCTTCCCAGGCTACGCTCTTATGTTTCTTTGGCGGCCAAAGCGTGTCAGGACCTCGGACACTCATTTTCGTCAACTTCCTCTGATTAAGTGAATCCCCTGCTGAACCTTGGTTGTTGGGCTTTTTGCACAGTTTAATGCAGGGACATTCAGATGCTCTCCAATCTCTATGATGACCATCCAGGATATTTTCTTTTCAAGCTGATGATAAAAGCCAAGACTGCTCCACTAAGAGCTCTTTCACCAATTGGGCTCGCTGAAGAAAATGCCTCGCGGTGCCGCTTTGAGAACCCGCGTATCAGGGGCCTGGTTGTTGAATGGTGTGTGCTCACTTCAGAAGGACAGAGTTTTCAGTACCGTACTTACATCACAGTGAAAATGGGATTTAAAGCTGGATCCCAGAAGCCTCTCAACCTCTGGCTGTTTTCAAATGCATTTTCAACCAGGTTCTGGCTTTCCCCCCCCCCCGCGAAGGTAAACCTGTCAAAGCAAGAGCCCGAACAGGGACTTGAACCCTGGACCCTCAGGTTAAAAGTCTGATGCTCTACCAACTGAACTACTCGGGCTCCCGAGTCAGCTTATGGGAAAGAATGGGTCGGGCCTGTGGGCGCACACTTCCAACTGTTTCCGCTGAGAATATTTGTCATCCGATCAGAGACCTCCTTTCGGCTGTCAAAAGCTTATTCGCGTAACTGACTCGTGAAATGAACAGCAGGGTGCTTGTCCCCTATTTTTTGTTCAACAGCACTATCCGAGGACAACAAGGTGTCGTCTTGTCTCTGCTTCACTCATACAAAGCAGCCCTCAGCACCTTTTCCTCCTGATTGGCCGTCGGCTGGCGCAAATAATGTCAAAAAAGTACTTGTTTAACCTGTCCAACCGTACAGTTAACTCAAAGATTGCTGAACCTTGGACCTATGTACTGAGCAGTGCCAGGCTCTCAGGCTCTTATGTTTCTTTGGCGGCCAAAGCATGTCAGGACCTCGGACAATCATTTTGTCAACTTCCTCTGATTAAGTGAATCCCCTTCTCATGCCACCTGGTCTTTGTCATGTTCAAAAACGTCGATATTCACAGAAAATATAAAAGTTTGATGTGAGGCAAAATTAAGCTGAGCCTCGGTCTTGTCACATCGCGTGTCTCGCGCCTAAGTTGAGCATCAGTTGTCCACACTTTACACTCACACTCCGAGGTGAGAACTGCCACATGATCCTGGAAATATCGTTGACTATATTGGGAAGGGGAGTCCAGTCAGGCTATGCTTTTGTATTGAGCTTGTGCCCGTCCACTGGCAAAGGTTGAGTTCAGATTTCAGAGTAATGCCATCTCTGTGCCTTGGTGGTACGGTCTGCGCCAGCTCCGCTCAGACCTCGTGGCGCAAAGGTAGCGCGTCTGACTCCAGATCAGAAGGCTGTTTCTTGAAATCACGTCGAGGTGACACACCAACATAATGTTGTTGGGCTTTTTGCACAGTTTAAAAGTCTGATGCTCTACCGACTGAGCTACTCAGGCTCCCGAGTCAGCCTTCAGGAAAGAATGGGTCGAGCCTGTGGGCGCAGACTTCCAACTGTTTCCGCTGAGAATATTTATCCTCCGCACTGGATCAGAGACCTTCTTGTGCCTGTCAAAACCTTTTTCACGTAACTGACTCATAAAAACATCTGGGTTTTCCCAAAACAGAAACCCCTGTTGACCAGCCTGGTCCACTCACTCCTCAGGGCTTGCGATGCTGCCTTCAAGTCAGTTGACTGAGCTCTTTACAGAGCACCTTGAGCTGATCTGAAAAGATGAATAAATAAAGCCAAGGCAGACTATAGGCTGCATTTAGAGTCCCACCTGTCCAGCAACAACATACGGGAGGTGTGGTAGGGCATACAAGGTATCACCAACTTCAGAGACTGTGATGCGTCAACAGGAGACTGGAGTGCGCCACTGGCAGAGGAGCTAAATTGCTTCTTTCCTCGCTTTGAAACATCTCAGCAGCACTCATCTCCTCCAGCCCTGCCCCCCACCACACAGTTCCTACACCACTCCATTCACTGTACAGGAGCACGATGTCAGACGGGTGCTCCTGGCAGTGAACCCCAAGAAAGTTGCCGGCCCATATGGTGTACCTGTAAGGTGCTCAGAGCATGTACCCATTAGCTCGCCCCTACCTTCACCAGGATCATTAACCTCTCCCTGCCTCAAGCAGTCATCTCACCCTGCCTAAAATCTGCAACAATAATCCCAGTGCCAAAGAAGTCTCCCATCACCAGGCTCACCCTGGTAATCATGAAGTGCTTCGAGAGATTAGTTCTTCAGCACATCAAGGACCACCTCCCCCCAGACGTCAACCCCTACCATTTCACATATCGTGCAAACAGATCCACAGAGGATGCCATCGCTGTAGCTCTCCACTCTGCACTGAACCACCTGGAGCAGCAGCAGAGCTGAATCCACATACTCTTTGTGGATTACAGTTCAGCTTTTAATACAATAATCCCGGACATACTTATCAGAAAACTGGACACTCTAGGCCTCCCCCCTCTCACATGTGCCTGGATAAAGGATTTTCTTACCAACTAGCCCCAAGCTGTGAGACTTGGCCCCCACGTCTCCTCCACCCACACGTTGAGCACCAGCTCTCCACAGAGCTGTGTGCTGAGCCCTCTCCTGTACTGCCTCTCCTGTACACCTATGACTGTAGTTCGACCCACAACAACAACATTGTCATCAAGTTTGCTGATAACACCACAGTGGTCGGACTCATCTCAAAGGGAGACGAGACAGCCTAGAGAGAGGAGGTCCTGAAGTTGGCAGGCTGGTGTTCAGAGAATAACCTCGCTCTGAACACCAAGAAAACCAAAGAGCTCATCATTGACTTCAGGAAGCACAACACTGACCTAGCCCTCCTTGACATCAACAATGAGTATGTGGAGAGGGTCCACACCTTCTGGTTTCTCAGCATTCTCATCTCCTCTGACATCTCCAGGTCAGAGAACATTGCAGCAGTCATTAAGAAGGCTCAGCAGTGGCCACACTTCCTGAGAGTCCTCAGGAAGCACAACCTTGACTCCAACATGCTGCTGACCTTCTACCGCTCATCCATTGAGAGCCTAACCCTAACCATACTGTATCAAACAGCCTCTCAACCTGTACTGTCTATACAGGCCACTATAGCGCTTGGGTGGTTGTCGAACTCTTGGCATTGTTATTGGTTCTAAATCTAAAGAATTCACTACTGCAGATGCCTTCTCAAAAAGGCTTTGGAAGGCCTCATCACTTCTCTTGGCATTTCTCTAACCCTAACCCTAACCTGACAAACTGCAGCCTGCATTCCAGAAACTGTCTGTGTCCTTCTCTGAAGAGAACTGTTGAGACACTCTAGCTCTCCAATAACTGCTTGTGCCATCACAAGACCAAGTACAGTACTGCCTCTCATAAACTGCTGAAACAAACCATTTGCAGTAGCTGCAGTTGGAGAGTCAGTCCACGTATTAAAACGGAATGGATGGCACCATATTGAACTGTCCACCTAGTTTCACACAGTGGTTTCAGGGCACTTGGGGATGCTCAGATGTTGCTATCTGATGAAACATCTGTTTGAATTTGCCAGGCTGTCCACACAAAACTCCTAACTGAAGTCAAGGGCATCTCACACAACTCTAGAAGCTGTGCATGCCTTCTGTGCTACCAGATTCACACAGTGTGCTCCACAATGCCCATACAAAGCTAATGGCTGTTTCTCCCTAACAAGAGCTTGTGTACCAGAATATTTGCCAGACATATTCGCTGCGCCCAGACATATCATATGATGATATGTCTGCCCACGCAGTGCTGAGTGCAAATTTAGTCTGCAAAGTACATCTAATGCTACTTTTGCAAGACACTCTCCAGTTGTTTCTCTCACTGAATATGCCAATAACTGTACCTCGTGAGGATTTAAGTCATGATCCACATAACGAAGACATACAGATTCTTGTTCTTGACCTGATATGTCCTGTGTACCATCAACAATTAACGCAAACTGTGTGACAGGAAGGCATCGAATAGTGTCAGACTCTTAAAATGTCACTAACCCTAACCCAAGTATTTCGTTCTGAATGAGAGGACTTGTGTAATTCTGCTTGTGAGTCTCCAACCACTTCTGAAAAGCAGGGTCATCCTCTGCCTTTTCTTTAAGATGTTGAGATAGATTACCCCTCTCTTCCACATGGCCTCTTAGAGCTAAACCTTGCCGAGCTAAGTATTTGATGGAGCCTACAATCTTCAACAGTCCATACCTTGCTTCCTCCTGTTGTCTGGCAACAGCTGAAGAAAGCTGTAAAGCTTGTAAATACATCGACGATGTAAATACATCGTCAGATCTTCTAATCTCTCTCTCTTTCTCTCTCTCTCCATTTGAGCATAGATGTTCATGCAACTGACTTTTTGCATGTTCTGGATAGCCTTTTTCCAATTTCTGAAGCCTACACTCACAAAGGCAGGGTCACACTTGCTTGCAAATGTTGACTGTTTCAAAAAAACTTTGGCACAGTGAAAACATATCACCCCTTGTAAAGTGGCACTGTAATGCAACCAAGGAAAAGATGTGAACCATTTTTGTTGAAAAGACAACACACATTTAGCTCGCTTCTGCACTACTATAAACTTAGGATCAGGTTGCACAGGCTTTGTGCAGGTGGTGATGTCTGAAACATCGAATCCTTCTCTGTCCCTGTCGTCGGTGTTCGACTGATCCCTGACATGGAGCTCAAGAGCCTGTGGTAAATATGACAAGAAAACTTGTCACTCTCAAAAATCTCTCTCACTCACAAATTAATGTGTTGTACATATCAATAACACTATTCACAGCTACATTATTTCCTTGCATTCTCACCTGCTCGTCTGCCTGACTGCTGCCCTCAACATCTGTCCCTCTGTGAGGAAACCACACGAACCAAATACAAATCAGTTCAGTGTTCTGACAATGTGTGTTTAAATGCACAATTTTGTTCTTTAAGGTCTGTTACCTGGTCATCTGTGCCTCCTGCGCTGCCTGCCTCTCTCCCTCTCTTTGGTCACCTGACCCTCCGTCACCTC
>JAODJS010000019.1:12397898-12408354 GCA_027576325.1 Sciades assimilis | reverse complement strand
GGCGCTTCCGCAGGTGACGTCATGAATCTGGCTCCAGACTCCCTTGGGATTTTTTTCAGATGCGTTTTTTTTTCTGCTGTAGACTGATGGCCTTGTGCAAAATTACCCTTCTGGATGAGTGTATAAAGGGATGTACTTTCATATTTAAAAAGAAATTGGTCCAGGATATGCACTTGAAGCACACTGACCTGAAGACAAAAGTGAAAGCAGAAAGACCTGTGAATGAGCAGCAACTGAAAGAGGATGCAGTAAAGGCATGATGAAGCATCTCTGGGAGGAAACTCAGCATTTGGTCATGTCCATGGGTTCTCGACTACCTGAAAAGTATTAAAAATGGTGCTTAGAATTGTTGGTTTGTACATGGTTCACGCAATATTCTTGTTAAATGGCTTCAATTCATGCTGAAAGTCTAAACGTCAATCAAGTTTTGACGGCTTCATGTCGAATCCATCGGCATGGAGGCAAAATAAACCGCTGCTGTTCAAATACTTGTGGACTGGACTATGTCGGCGAGAATAAATAGCAATTCAATTCAAATGTCACTTGTTGCTGAAATCTGGTGCTTGGATGGAAAATGAAGGTTTAACTGTTGGTTTGTTGCTTGTGGTGTTTTTATTTCTGTCTGTCTTGCTTTCCGCAGATAAACAAGTGGACTTGAGCACCGTGGACCTAAAGAAGCTGAAGGTGAAGGACCTGAAAAAGATTCTGGACGAATGGGGCGAGTCTTGCAAGGGCTGTGCGGAGAAATCGGATTTCATCCGTAAGATCACCGACCTCATGCCTAAGTACGCCCCGAACGCAGCCAAGGCACGGACAGACCTGTAAACTCTCTCTGTGGACTCGTGGGACCAAAGGAGCGTCATGGCGGATGTGATTTATTTTTGCGCTGTGCGTCCTGATGGGGCTTTGTTTGTCAGATCGCCTGTTAATCTAGTGGTAAACCTGAGGACTGCGACCATTCCATTCATCCATTATTTTAAGGCACACTGTACTGTAAATACCAGTCAGACATCATTTATACTGTTTCAACCCCAAGTCCATGTATGATGTAATAACTCTCTCCTGAATAGCATACAGTTTGCTGAGTGTTGACTTTGACTTTCATAAATGCTTCAGGTGCTAACATGGACTTCCATTCCACTGGTTCTTAATTCAGAAGTTAGAATAACAACCTCATAAAAGGATCCTTTTGTCTCAAATGGGGCCAAGGCTGAACGAAAAAGCCGAGTTCAGACGTTTATTTCAGGTTTACAGCGAAACAACCGCAACACGAAGGTCAGAGTCAAGAAACTGAATGTTTATCGAGATGGTGATAGCTAAAGATCACAAGCCACTGTCGCCCTGTAGTTTACCTGTAGTTTATTTTCAAATGGAATAGGTTTTTTGTTTTTTATTTGACTATTATATGGAAGAGGATGTGTGAGATCCAAACTGAGTCAAGTCACGCTGGTGTCACTGTAAAAGATCTTTATTAAGGTTGTATTATACTTTTTCATTAAAATAAGAAAACGGCTCTGCTTTCCTTTCATTTGGTTTCTCGACGCGTCTTTTGTAAAGCGTCACTCGTGTGTATGAGGTCCATCGAGAACAAAGTCCATGCAATGGTCAAAAGACGTCAAGTCGGCTGCGTTCTTCGTTTGGGTTGTTTTCATTTTCCCAGCGTTGTTCTGGGGAAAGCTTGAGGCAGGTCATCGTTTAGATTATTTACATGTTTTTATACCACAGCGCTGTCGAGCTCTGATTGCTTAGGAGTTGATTTAGTTTTCTAAAACCGCAGCTGTAATTCAAATAACAGGTTTATATTCTTGTGCTTGTTCGATTCTTTTCTCGAGGGATCTAGACAATAGGCTCTACGAAAATATTAACGGTTAGGTTTTTAAAGATCCTTTACGTTTTCTCATGTTGGAGAGGCTCCAGGATGGAAGGCACTGCAGTGTGCAATTTATTTATTTTTTTTGTCATCTTAACTTAGAGCCTGGTGAAGAATTATTTTTCTTTTATAGTTGCTATTTTGTAAGTGGTTACACAAAAGAACTTTGTGGATGTTCCACAATAATAAATGTAAGCATAAATGGAGAAAGTACATGTCATTCTTCAATAAATTGTAATTGCCAAACTGCTGTGGTATAAGAGGAATAAAACTCTTTGGGATATGCTGCTACATGAAAATGATCAACTTCCCTGGTGTTGATTCTTTTCTTTTAACAGCTCAAACTTACTATTCCGTTTTCCCCCCCTAAAACTATATTTTGATTGTATTAAACCAGTCTGTTTTCTCAGCCATGTACAATAATACACTTGTCGTATCGCCATTGCTTAAAAGGTTTTAATCATGTACATATCTTCCAGGTTGTTATTTAAAAGAATCTACGAGTGCATGTTTGACTTCTAACCCTGTACCACCAGATTTTATTTTATTTTTTAAGGTTTGGAAGTTTTCTCTCACTTGTGGGTATTTTAATTAAACATTTTGGTCATCTGATGAAGCAAGATCGAAGAATTTGTTTGCTTCTGTTTAAAAAAAAAAAATGCTCCAGATGCTATTTGTACTCTGTATGAATGAAGCTGGGTGGTAACGGTGGTGTCTCCACAACAAGAAGGTCTTGGGTTCGAGCCCGGTGGCCAACGAGGGCCTTTCTGTGTGGAGTTTGCATGTTCTCCCCGTAGCTTTCCTCCACAGTCCAAAGACATGCAGGTTAGGCTAATTGGTGGCTCTAACTTGACCGTAGGTGTGAATGGTTGGTTGTCTGTGTCAGCCCAGTAATGAACCTGGTGGCTTGTCTTGGGTGTACACCGCTTCTCACCCATAGTCAGCTGGGATAGGCTCCAGCTTGCCTGGATGGATGAGGCCAGACTAATCGGCTCTTTCATCCGACAGCATGGATTTGGGTTCGATGCCCGAACTGATAATCAGACACAAGGTATGCCATCACTCTTGCTAGAGCAGTTGGGGGTTGGGTGCCTTGCTATTGGTCCAGGGAATCAAACCAGCAACCTTTTAGTCCCAAAGGGGCGGCACTGTCGCCTCACAGCAAGGTTATGGGTTTGAGCCCAGCGGCCAACAAGGGCCTTTCTGTATGTTCTCGCTGTGTCTGCATGGTTTCCTCCACAGTCCAAAGACCTGCAGTTAGTTCTAACCCCTGACTGCTCCCCGGGTGCTGCAGTGTGTTCACTGCTTCAGATGGGTTAAAGGCAGAGGATGAATTTCACTGTGCTTGAAGTGTGCACGTGACAAAGGTGATTTCTTCTTCAAAGCCCCCCCCAACCATTAGGCTTCCTGAAATTTTCATTAACAATGCTTCAGCTGTTTGTTTGTTTTTTCACTCAATGGACACGCGTTTAAACCCAATCTTTTATTTCTACAGGAATAAAATGCAGACTAATCTGCCCTTTCATCACAGACAGCATGGCTTTGGGTTCAATACCTGAACTGAATCATATCAGTTTTTCATTCGCTAATCAGACACAAGGTACGCCACCACTCTTGCCAGAGCAGTTGGGGATTAGGTGCCTTGCTCAAGGGCACTTAAGCCAGCTCTGTTGGTCCAGGGAATCAAACCAGCAACCTTTTAGTCCCAAATGGGCGGCACTGTCGCCTCACAACAAGAAGGTTCTGGGTTCGAGCTTCGCGTCTGACTAGGCCTTTGTGTATGGAGTTTGCATGTTCTCACCGTGTCCGTGTAGGCTTCCACCACAGTCCAAAGACATGCAGTTGGGTTAGCATAGGGCGGCCTTGAGCAAGGTACCTAACCCCTGACTGCTCCCCGTGTGCTCACTGCTTCAGATGGGTTAAATGCAGAAGATAAATTT
Source organism: Sciades assimilis (assembly GCA_027576325.1). NCBI lineage: Eukaryota > Metazoa > Chordata > Actinopteri > Siluriformes > Ariidae > Sciades > Sciades assimilis. The sequence continues at coordinate 12,404,544 of JAODJS010000019.1, read as the reverse complement.
CACGGTGTTTTGTCACATGCACACTTCAAGGTTGTTTCTTCTTCCAAGCTGTTAACCATTAGGTTTCCAGGAATTATTTCATTAATGCGGCATGGTCGCCTCACAGCAAGAAGGTTGCGGGTTCGAACGCAGTGGCCAGCAACGGCCTTTCTGTCTGTGTGGGTCCAAGGACATGTGGTTGGGTTAATATGGGACGGCCTTGGGCTGAGGTGCCCTTTGCATGGCTGCCCACTGCTGCGTGTCCGCGCGCGCGTTCACTGCTTCAGATGGGTTAAATGCAGAGGATGTGCTTGAAGTGTGCATGTGACAAAGGTGGTTTCTTCTTCCAAGCTGTTAACCATTAGGTTTCCAGCAATTATTTCATTAATGTGGCATGATCGCCTCACAGCAAGAACGTTCCGGGTTCGAACGCAGTGGCCAGCACCGGCCTTTGTGTGGGTCCAAAGCCATGTGCTTAGGTTAATATGGGACGGCCTTGGGCTGAGGTGCCCACTGCTGTGTGCGCGCGTGTGTTCGCTGCTTCAGATGGGTTCAATGCAGAGAGGAAAGTTCACAAGTGTGTGCTGAATAAAGCTCTCTTTTAATGCCTCAGCTGTTTTTATTTGAACAGGTTTAAACCCAATCTGCATTTTATTTCTACAGGAATCTATGCAAAGTGATGGAACTGATAAACAGTGAATTGAAATCTTTTGACTTAAAAAAAAAAAAACCTCGTGTCGTCATGACGTCCTGGTGTACGTCGCTACAAGCCCCGCCCACCGGCACGCGCGCACACATTCCCATTGTCCAAGATGGCGGCGTAGGTGCAGCGAATAGGATGTGTATGTTTTTATTGCGTTTTCGCCGTGGTTTTTTATTTTCCCCGCAACTCGCTGAACGTTTCTTCGCGGTGCGAACGCGCGTCTGGCTTCTCCGTCTTCAACATCTTGATGTGCAGCGCGTCGAAAAGCGCGGACTTTGCTGTGCATCCGGTCTGCATTCTTTCTGGCTCGGGAAAAGTTTGAGCATCCGAAAATGAAAAGGCAGGCCGAGCGGGACACCAGTCCGAGCAGAGCGCTCGCGAAGCGGATACGGGAAAGAGAACGCGAGCGGGAAGCGAGCCGCCGGGAGGATGCAGTGGCGGTGAATCAGCCGCCGCTGGCGCTGCTGCTGGCGGAGAGTCGGAGCTACCAGAAACAGCAGCAGCTGCAGCAACAACAGCAGCAGCGCGCGCGCAGCCGCAGCGGGGAGCGCGAGAAGCCGCGTGCGCGGGAAGAACGAACAGGCCTCCTCCCGCGGCCTCCGTCCATCCTGCCGAAAAGCAAAACGCCTGCAGCTGTCGTAGATGCGCGCGCGAGCGGCCTGGAATACAAGACCTTGCTTATCAGCAACTTGGGCTCGCAGCTGTCCGACGAGCACGTGGAGGACGGGCTGTTCCACGAGTTCAAGAAGTTCGGAGACGTCAGCGTCAAGCTCTCTCACACGCCCGAACTGGGCCGGATCGCCTACGTGAATTTCCGGCAGCCCGAGAGCGCACGAGAAGCCCGCCACGCCAAGGCCAGACTCATCCTGTATGACCGGCTGCTCAAAATTGAACCCATGTACGTCCGGCGCCGCAGCCTGACGCCCCCTGACGTCACCTACGTGCCTCTGCATGGCCCGTATCCCTACAGGCAGCGGTCTCTGTCCCCTGGAGCCAGTGCGATCCGGGACGTCAGAACCAGACATTACGTAGACAGTCTGACTCTGAGGGAACGGGAACGCGTTTTGGACTACTACACCGCTTTGGAAGAGCGAAGCCGTGCCTATGCGTACCCCCTGCCCGAGGACGACCTGATGCCCGAAGATGACCAGCGCGCCACCAGGAACTTGTTCATTGGCAACCTGGACCACAACGTCTCTGAGGCGGAGCTGCGTCAAGGCTTCGACAAGTACGGCATTATCGAAGAGATAGTCATCAAGCGACCTGCTCGCGGACAAGGATGCGGCTACGGCTTCATCAAATTCCAGAACCTGGACATGGCACACAGGGCCAAAGTGGCCATGCAGGGCCGTGTGTTTGGCGGAAACCAGGTAAAGATCGGCTACGGCAAGGCCAACCCGACCACACGCCTCTGGGTGGGTGGTTTGGGTCCGAACACCTCGCTGGCTGCTTTGGCGCGGGAATTTGACCGCTTTGGTAGCATTCGCACTATCGATTATATGAAAGGGGACAACTTTGCTTACATTCACTACGAGAGCCTGGATGCGGCTCAGGCAGCGTGCGCCCAGATGCGAGGTTTCCCTTTGGGTGGCCGCAGGCTACGCGTTGACTTTGCCAAAGCGGAGGAGGCACGATCCTACCCTCAGCAGTACCCACCTCCCATCCCACTGCCCTCGCATTATGATATTTTAGCCGATGGTTTCGGTCGCCATCGGAGCCTGGAAAGGGAACTTAGAGCACGAGCCCGCTCACCTTCTCATCCCCTTTACACAGAAAGGGAACGAGAACGAGGGCTCCCCGAAAGAGAGTGGAGTCCTCCGAAGGGCACAGAACGGAGGAGTAACCCAGAAGCCTTTGGCCGTACGAGAGCACGCAGTCGTAGCAGAGAGCGATGGCCGAAAGGCTGGGAAGAAAGGCGCAAGCGCCGGAGCCGAACTCGGAGTCGGAGTCTCAGTCCCGGTGAGCAGAATGAGGAAAGAGGACGGTCACGGGTGCGAGCAGGTCCTCCCAGGACTCCAGACGACAGCCCTGAACGAACTCGCGGACGCCTCCCTGACTCCACGTCCGATCCGCAAGACCACACGCCTGATAGCAGTCGTCATTCCAGCGATGAGCGACCGACGCAGAACGCTCGGAAAGCTGTGGATCTCGAGCGCAACCATCGCAAAACCGATCCGGAGCCAGATTCACACTCGGAAAAGCCCAAAAGCGAACCCAAGAAGCCCAGCACGCTCTCCGAATACGCCCAGACCCTCAGCCGAGTGTGGCACGGCTCCCTCGTCCTGAAGAATAGCTGTTTTCCTACGAGCATGCATCTCTTGGATGGAGGAGCCAACTTTTTCCTTTCGCTTCTGAAGGACCAGACAGACAGCGGCAAGATCACTCAGCTCAAGATCGCTCAGCGACTGCGGCTCGACCAACCCAAGCTAGATGAAGTGAGCCGCCGTATCAGGTTGGGTGGCGCCGACGGCTACACCGTCCTCCTGGCCGTCCAGGGACCCATGGATCGCGACTCGCCCCCACCCGATGGACTCCAGAAGCGCTTCCTTCGCAATCTGGTGACCTACCTCAGGAGCAAACAAGCAGCCGGGGTTATCGGTCTGCCTCTGGGCGGCCCAAAAGACCGCGAGACAGGAGGGATGCTATACGCGTTCCCACCTTGTGACTTCTCCCAGCAGTACCTCCAGACTGTTCTCAAAACTCTGGGCAAAGTAGAGGAGGAACATCTCGTTGTGGTGGTGGTTAAAGACTCGACTCAACCCTAACCATTGCGATCTACTGTTTTCTTTCGAAAACACGCAAGCGTACATTTTTAACACTCCAGTCTTTAAGTTACAGGCGGACCATTTTGTTGATGGATTATGCTTGACACGAACTCGGCGATCTTGAAGTTCTCTTTACACACTTTTAAAGCGACTTAATTTGGGGCGGGGGGGTCTGCGCGTCTGTGCTTTTTTTTTTTTGTATACTTGAGAATTTTGACATGATTGTTTTTAATTGTTTTTATAAACTTTTAGTTTCTGATTCGCACCTCGTTTTCAAAGTGTTTTCTGGTCTTGAATACAGGAGACAATTTCAGAGGTTCCTCTCCAGTGAGCTCATGGAATGGATATCTGTTCGACAGAAAGTGAACTGGTTATGAGTTATGCTGAAGCCTTTTTTTAAATTTTTTTTTCCCCTCCACTTTTCCCAGTAGCTTCCTTCCGCCTGTGCAATTTAATAGAAAACTCCATTTATTTTGTCGGTTTTGTTTGTCCTGACCGACCAAGTGTGGATTTTAATATTCCGAAAGCGTATTACAGGGAAGAGGGACGGTTGTCATTACAGGCATCTACCTCTGGAATGGTTTAGATTGTTTTTGTGATTTTTTTTTTTTTAAATTTTTTTTCCCAGTAACTTTCTGACAAACACACTCGGCATTAACGGGATGTTCAAGAGTGACGCTGGTTTGAGTTGTAGCCACCAACACTACTTTTTTTTGGGGGGGTGTTAAACACTAAGACTTGCGCACTAGTGCAGAATGTTGATCATTTTTACATTTCTCTTTACAGCTGAATTAAGCCATGGCAAGCTATTTTAAGTTGTCTTTTTTTAATGAAGCTGAAATTACAGTCAAACACTGTGTCAATGAACAGTTTTCCAAAAGTCGATAGTCATAACACTTTTTTTTTTTTGCTCGTTCACTCAAACTTTATTGAAACACATTCCTCAGCCATTCCCAGACACACTACTCTTGTTGTCCCACGTGCAGCTTTTTTTTTTTTTTTTTCCCCTTTGTTGTTTTTCATCATGTGTTTGAACAATGTATGTGATGTATGGAAAAAAATGTGGAAGTAAACATTTCAAATTTTTTTTTTCACATTCTTGTCTCAGCTTTTTCTCATGCACAAAATTCCCGAATCTCGTGCCTTTGCATCATGACCCTGAGCTCAAAGTCGTTCACTGTCCTCCAGGGAAAGCATCCGAGTACCTCGAGCGTGGATTCAGAGTCTAGAGCTTTTCAGAGTCATCGCGTCTCCATAGCTACCTCACCGTATCCTTTCTTTAAAATCATAATGCGAAGGTCAGGTCAGTGGTAACCGGGCCCAACAAGTTTGCAAGCAGATCAGAAGCTGAGAAGTGTCGGAACATTTCAGCTTTTTGAATGCTTGTGGTCCACTAGATGGCAGTGCGTTTCCACAGTGGACCTCGGCTTCAGTCTGGTCCTGCTGCGCGAGTGCGAAGTCGCTTCAGGGGACGAGCGCAGCAGTGCATATTAAATACCGAGCTAACGATCGTACGTTATTAAGCTGCAAGGAATTAACACTTGACACTTAAATCTTCACAGCAGTTTGTGTGTTGAGGATGTGTTACTCATGAAGCTCACATCAGAGCGTTTGTGTTTTAATTGTTCAGCACTGAAGGTGAATATTAACTTCGGTTCCAAATTAAAAAGAAGCCGAGTGGTGGTAATATTAAAGAGTACCAGTCAAAAGTTTGCACACCTTTGTTAATTCAGAGTCGTTCTTTGTGTTTATTCATTAACGGACGCTTCATGTCTTAAAGTAATAACGGACGTCGTTTCTCTTTACTTACTCGAGCGGTTCTCGAGTTGTTGAACAGGGCTCTTTATGATTTACCGTTTGATCTCGGACGCATTAAGAAGGAAGAACATGCACGAATTAACTTTTGACGAGGGGCCTGTTAATTGAAAAGTGTTCCAGGTGACGACCTAATGAAGCTGGGTTAAGATAATGCCAATAGTGTACAGTACAAAGTGTCCAGGTAAACGCTGGCTACTCTGAAGAATATCAAATGTTTAACACTTTCTTTTTTTTTTTGCTTGTTTACCATGTTATTTTATAGTATTGATGTCTTGAGTATTTTTCTGCAATGTAGAAAATGGTCAAAGTACAGAAAAACCGAATGAATGAGTTGGGGTGTACAAACTTTTGACTGCTACTGTACCTATGTATACAAAGTGTCAATTCAAGGTGTTCGCAGCTTTTATGGAATATAAAAGCAATAAATAACATTTTAAATAATTAAAAAGAGTGACGCAGACCTGCTTTGGTCTTATTTAGGGTCCAAATGTTCAAATCTTAATAGCGGAGATTAACATTGTAAAATCGGAATGTTTTTGTGTGTGTAATCTATTATCTCATGTTTCTTTGTTTTGGTACAAAATGGTTTGAGCTATAGTTTAGTTTGTAGCTGGAAGGTTAAGATAACTGGAAAAAAAATAAAGGAAGCTTATCAAACTCAAGTTTGCTGATATGTATGACTGTGTATTCGGGCTATTGTAGGTTATAAAAGAAAATGTTTGACTTGTAAATTTGACTTTTTAAAATTGGAATTTCTGACTTTTTAATCTTGTAATTTGAGTTAATTTTTTTCTCTTTATAATCTCAAAGAATATCCAATTTTTTTTTTTTCTCGTAAATATACAAACATTTAATCTCTGGAAATTCTCAGGGTTTTTTCCACTCGGAATGTTGCACTCAGATTTTTATTTATTTTTTATTTTTTTGTGTGGCCCAAATACACCGTCATACAAATTATTTAAAACTAAACAAAATTTTACTGTTGCTGCAATGTTTTACTAGTTATGATCAACACATTGTTCAGGGATGAGAGTTTTCCGCTTTTTGGCGGATTTCCGCTTTTTCCGAGTAAAAATCGACTTTTTTTATATTATGCCAAATTCATTGAGTTGTTTTTTTTCCATTTATTGAAGGGGGGGTTGGGGTATGTTCCTTCATGATACTCAAGCGTAATTCATTCCTACGACGATGTGACATGTTTACATTTTCGCCATCTTTAGTCTTGCAGTAGAATACGTGTTATGTACAATGTAATTGGCTAAAACATCGATGACGAGAGCATGATAGCCAATCATAGTTCTTACAAAAGAGAGGACTGACCAGCTTTTGTCTTTGGCCAAAAAGCTGAAGAAGTCGTCGAAATGATCAAATGAAAATGAGA
>JAODJS010000019.1:9450538-9460564 GCA_027576325.1 Sciades assimilis | reverse complement strand
CGTTTTTAAAATAAAAGTGAGTAAAAGACAGCTAGCTAACCTGACATCAAAGAAAATCATGCGCCGATATTCCGCATGCAAGTATAGGCTCATGTGTCAAGCGAACACACTCAAATCTGTTGTGGTTTGTTGGAAAATGTCTCACTTTGGTAAGACTTTCCATGACTCCACCAAACCCGACTGGACATGTCAAACCCAAAAAACTCCATCTGATGCACACCGATCTAAAAGTTGGTGTTGGTTCGAGTTTATCTGGGCAATGTGCAGACACCTTAAGATTGGGCTGCGAACCATGGAGAACACTGGGTACTGATTTACACTGTGGTTTCTCACTGTACGCTTTACCACATCACCCATACTGTCTTCATTTGTAATGAGTTTCACCTTCAAAGGGGAAAACAAACTTCACTAACAGTAAATCTCGGGTGTAGATCATGCATGCCAGATTCCAGCAGCTTAGCTTCCTACCTCATTCAGCCCATTTGTCGGAACAAATCTCTTCAGATTTCATTAGTCTATTAACTGATAAACATGATCGCCATTCTACACCGAATCAATAAGTCGCCCTTTCTTCCCCCCCAATTCCATTTCAGCCAATATTAAAAAAAAAAAAACACCACAACGCATACCCACACCAACTCTATTCCACAGAATTCAAGTTACAAAACCAGCAACACGGCCCCACACCCACAAACACAGCAAACCAAGTCAAGGTCATACAGCACAACACAATCTAATTGGCAAAGTGCTGGAATTAGATTGAACAGAAGAGCTGTAACAAGAGAAAGGTGACTTTAACTCTAATCAAAATTCTCAGCATGGTTAAACCATTACTACCAAAAGGAAAAGCAGTTTATCGACTGATTTAATCAGGCTTAGCATTTCAAAAAACAAACAATCATATCCCTCCATTAAATCCTATTATATTCCAACATGAAACACCTGTGGACAAAAATTCATTAAATTTATTCGCTAACACACCTCACTGATCCGGCAAAGAACTGGTTGCTAATGTAAAGGAATAACAACGTATGGTGAGTTAGTTGGCTGGCTTTAAAATTAAAAGCCTGATTTGCAACCTTATTTCCTCTTGATATATTTATTTATTACCAGTGTTATTTTTGGCAAGAGCATTACATGACAGCTTTGTGGTGGTATTTTTGTTTCCACATACCAGCGTGTTGCTGATTTTAAAATGATCCTCAGTCATCCGTGCACACTAACAAGTACAACCTTGTAAAAAACATTCTAGAGTTTAAAACAGATTATGTCTTGGCCCAAAGGTGTAGAGCAGGAGGTGGTGGGATTGGGAACTTGGAGCGCTAGTTAATAGTTGTACTTACAGGATTGAGGCGTGTTACACTACAAACAGTCCCCTGGTAGCCCAGACATAACCTCGACTTGTCCTCAGCTACTAAATGTGTCCAGCCATGAATTACCAAAATGATCACAGATACAGCCAAAGTATGTGGCCACCTGACAAATCGCCCCCATGTGTGTTTGTTGAACATCCCATTCCAGATTGGGCCCCCTTTTTGCTGTTTTGATAACCTCTACTCTTCTGGGAAGGCTTTCCACTAGATTTTAGAGCTTGGCTGCGGGGATTCAGATTTTGCGAGGTTGAGTGGGCAGCAATGTCGGGTGAGGAGGTCCGGCACGTTTTTGACATTCCTGTTCATTCCAAAAGTGTTCAGCAGAGTTCAAGTCAGGGCTGTGGTGCAGGTCGTTCAAGTTCTTCCATTCCAATCCTGATAAAACACGTCTTTGTGCAAAGGGGTATCACCAGACTGGAACAGGTTTGGGCCTCTTTGCTCCAGGGAAAGGAAACAGTAAATGCTACAAAGACATTCTAGACAATTCTGTGCTTCCACCTTTGTGGCAACCACATATGGATGGGTGTCCACAAACTTTTAGCCATAGTGTAACTTGACCTGTTATGAAACAGGAAAATGTTTTGAAAATATCCCGAGCGCCATCAAGGTGCCACTGTTCAGCCCACAAAACCCTTCTCTGCTCCTGATGTGCTGCATCATGGCTGACCCTGTGCTCGGACCCCAGTTTCCAAACAAGCTTGCATACGTGAAGAAAGGAATTTCACACGACTGGGTTCTGTAACTATCACTGATATGTCAACAGTTCTGTGCCGTCAGATGATGTGTAATTTTGAAAGTGTTCCCAAAAGAGAAAACTTAGAGAGCCATCCAGCCAGCTGAGCACACCCTGAAATAATGGTTGCATAGCAGGGTTTTTTTTTAAAGTTCATTTTATTGCACTTGTCATAACAGCGACCTTGATTTGCCTGTATCGTGAGAGCTGATAAGTGTATGCCAACCATGACAAATTACCTGAAGAACCTGCTCAATGGTAAAATCCCGGAGAGCATTAACAGAAGCTACATCTTCAACCAATTACTTTATATCCTCAAATGACTTTCGATCTATTTCCATTTCCTCCTTACTAAATGTTAGACTCCAAGAACCATATTTCCAGGCTATTCAGGAACGCCCTTGAAGGTTCGACTGATTGGAGTGCAAACTCAGACAGTCCTTCCTCCACTGTCCTCAGTTACGATCACCAAAAAAAAAAAAACTTGACCTCTGAGCCAAGCCATGGCGCCTCTTAAGGCTTTCTAATCCTGGTCTTGGAGTACTACGAGCTTAATATTTTTCCTTACTTGAACACACCTGGTCCAACCAATCAGATACTTAATAGACCCTTCCCAAAGCTTGGTCAACAACAAGTGTGACTTTGGGTTAAAATGCATTTTTCATTTCCATCCATACAAAAACAGTATTTTCCACTACCTCTCTCGCCATGGGCAGCACAGTGTAGTGATTAGCACGGTCGCTTCACAGCAAGAAGGTTCCGGATTCTAATCCAGCGGCCGGCGAGGGCCTTTCTGTGTGGAGTTTGCATGTTCTCCTCGTGCATGAGTTTCCCCCGGGTGCTCCGGTTTCCCCCACAATCCAAAGGCATGCAGTTAGGTTGATGTGGGATGGCCATGGGCTGAGGTGCCCTTGAGCAAGGTACTGAACGCCTGACTGCTCCCCGGGCGCTCTGGGCTGCCCACTGCTGGGTGTGTGCGTGCGCGCGTTCACTGCTTCAGATGGGTTAAATGCAGAGGATGAATTTCACTGTGCTTGAGTGTGCATGTGACGAATAAAAGGTTTCTTCTTCTCTCTAAGGTTGATACATGTGAAAATGGCATTTTCACATGTGATGTGGATCAGCTTTTGGAAAATGCCAATATGATCACATATCAATTGATGTCAAGGCCATGGGTCAGACACCCAGTGTTCATTCCCAACATGCCATTTTCCATACAAAAACATACAATTGAAAACATTTGTGTGCTCAAACAAATGTGTTATAAAATATAAAAATGTATAAGAGCAGGAAAAAGACTAAAAGGTCCCGGGACAGGGAGTACACTCCAGGACACCAAGTTTTGGGAACCACCAAATTACAGTGCTGGATCAGACAGCAGTTCTGACATCACTGAGAAGTGACTGAGTGTAACTGAAGTAATCAGTGGACAGAGACCACAGGCCAAGAGCTTTTCCCCTTACTGATCAAGAAAATGCCTCTCTCTGCTCTGTGCCATCACTTGGGGTCAACATGGAAAAACCATTTTTGCAAAATCACAGACAGTAAAGACCATCGCCAGTACTAATGGAATGAAATGTACTGGGTGCAATACATCCTGAAAGGAACTAAAAACAGATTCAGGCTTGTAACATGCAATTGGAGATCAAATCAGTCAACCGTGTTTCTTTTGCACTAAAGGAGATCGTACAAGGTTTAAATAAAATGCTACACAACTCATCATGCCATCGGTTTCCAAAATAGCCTTATATAGTATCTTCAACGTTTTTGGATATCACTCAAGTTTTATTTTTTAAACAAACATTTTGCAAGAGAGAAGGAGAAAGTGATGTTGGATGGTAATTCATGTTTTATCAAGGTTGGGAAATCGAAAGTAAAACGAAGGCTTGGCCAAACAAAACACTTGCTTCACTCTGTGGCAGGAAAACACCCGAAAGCAAATCAATAGACAAGGAGTTACACAGACCACAAAACACACTACAAACAATTGTGGCAGTTTTCAAAACATCTTTTAGAGACGATGGATTATGTTTAAATGGCCCAAATCCTCTACTATAAGGAGTATAAAGGAATCTATAACGGCCAGAAAAATTAAGATAGTTCAACAAATATGTTTTTAGGAGGGGAAAAAAAAAAGTCACAAACCACAGTACCAGTCAAAAGTTTAGACACCTTCTAATTCAGTGTTTGTTTCTTTATTTTTATTCATTAAAAGGTCAGTCACTGTCTTAAAGTAACGATGGAAGTAATTTCTCTTTACTTAGTTGAGCGGTTCTAGACATAATATGGATTACTACAGTTGTGGTGTGGAATAGGGCCATTTACTGTATATTTATTATTTACTATTTTAACTCAAAACGCATTAAGAAGGCAAGAAACTGCACTAATTGGGGGCGTCGTGGCTCAGTTGGATAAGGCGCCATACCATAAATCCGGGGACCCGGGTTCGATTCCAACCCGAGGTCATTTCCCAATCCCTCCCCATCTCTCTCCCGCTCATTTCCTGTCTCTACACTGTCCTATTCAATAAAGGTGAAAAAAGCCCAAAAAAAATCTTTAAAAAAAAGAAGTTTATAACTAATACAATGGCAGTATATTGATAAGTGTACTTGTGGTATACTTTAAGCATATGAGAGGGATATACCAAGTACATTGATAGTATATAGATGAGTGTACTTGTTGTATACTTTAAAGTGTACTTTTGCAAACTTAAAATGAACTTTAAAGTATACTTTTATAAACTTGAAATGTTCCAATTTAGTCCGAAAAAGTATTAAATTTGTATACTTTCTAGTACACTAAAAGTACATGGTCTGTAGTATACTTGCTATACTTATACTGAAGCATACTTAATAAAATGAACTTTAAGTATACTACTTTTTGCTAAGGGAATACATGAGAATCATTAATAGAAGAAGAAACCTTTATTTGTTACATGCACATTTCAAGCACAGTGAGATTCATCTTGTGCATTTAACCCATCTGAAGCAGTGAACACACACACGCACACACACACAGAGCAGTGGGCAGCCATACTGTTTAGTAATAATTACTGCTCTATGTAATTCTAAAAAAATGACACCTAAAAGATATTTGTCAAAAACATCAAGGGTTATGTAGGCTATATATTCAAAGACAGTTCATTAATAGTTTGTTGTGGTTTGCTTATATTCAAAATAACAACTCAGATGTTAAGAATCATACAAACACTACTACTTAAAGACAACAGAAAAGCATGAAGACCATGGAACCTGTCCACAGAATTCAGATTGTATAAATGAAGTTTTAAGTTGGATCATGGACAAATAAGTTGAGTCACTGCCTTACACAACTCACTTATCTTAGTTCATTAACACAAACCCTTAATAAACATAATAAATGAGTTAATTGTTACTTTTTTTTTTTTTTACTGCCAATCACATTTATAAGTAATTGTTACATTTGGTAATGCTTTTATCAATCAATAAATTAAGAGTTTAGTGAACATGTTTGCAAAAGAAAATGTCATAGACAGCAAGTATATGTTGCTGAGTTCCTATTACTTCCATTTTCAAATCACATAATTAAAATTGCTTAATTAATATCCAAAATATTAGTTATAATTGCTGTCATTCATTAAAGGTTGAGTTATGCTACTATTGTACTAATTGATGTTTATTAATGTAGTGTTCAATCAATGTAAAGAAAAATCAATAAATAATGGACATTAACTTGATAAAACCAAATCAGTAACATAAACCAGGCAGCACGGTGGTGTAAGTCGTTAGCATGGTTGCCTCACAGCAAGAAGGTTCTGGGTTTGAACCCAGTGGCCGGTGAGGGATTTTCTGTGTGGAGTTTGCGTGTTCTCCCTGTGTCTGCATGGGTTTCCTCCGGGTGCTCTGGTTTCCCCCACAGTTCAAAGACATGTGGTTAGGTTAATATGGGACGGCCTTGGGCTGAGGTGCCCTTGAGTGAGGCACCTAACTCCCAACTGCTCCCTGGGTGCTGTTGGCATGGCTGCCCACTGCTCTGGGTATGTATGTATGTGTGTATGTGTGTGTGTGTGTGTGTATGTGTGTGTATGTGTGTGTATGTGTGTGTGTGTGTGTGCGTGTATGCTCATTGCTCACATGTGCATGTGTGTGTTCACTGCTTCAGATGGGCTAAATGCAGAGATGAAATTTCACAAATGTGTGATGAATAAAGTTGTGCTTTCTTTCTAAGCTACTTTCAGCTAAGGAGATAGCAAAACTGATTATAAACCATGTGTTCAGGGTTCACGGTCTTCCTATGGACATTGTGTCTGACAGAGGTCCTCAGTTCTCTGCTCACTTCTGGAAGGAATTCTGCAAAATTACTGGAGCCACTCTCAGCCTCTTCTTAGATTACCACCCACAGACCATGAATAGATGACAGACAGAGCGTACCAGTCAGAAGTTAGAGGTTGCCTTATGATGTCTGACATCTGATGATTATTCCACCAGGCACTTCCTTGGATTGAATATGCCCATAAGAGCCTTCCCTCATTGTCCACTGAGTTGACCCCTTTCCAGTATTGCCTCGGTTACCAGCCCCCTCTTTTTCCCAAGCAAGAGGAGGAGCCATCTGTCCCTTTGGCCCAAGCTTTTATCTGACACTGTTGCAGACTTTGGGCATGTGCCAGACATTGCCTGTCACACTCCAATCCTACATACAAGAGTATGGCAGATTGACACTGCAGTCCAGCTCCTGTTTACCGTCTGGGACAAAGGGTCATGTTGTCTATGGCCAATCTCTCCCTCAAGGTTTCTTCCCATAAGCTGGCTCCCAGGTTTGCTTGTCCCTTTCTTATTTCTAAGGTCATTACCCCACAACTGTGAGATTATCATTGCCCAAGTCTATGTGGTGTATCCACCCATTCTTTCATGTCTCTCAACTGAGGCCAAGCTGGAGCCTATTCCAGCTGACTATGGGCGAGAGGTGGGGTACACCCTGGAGAAGTCGCCAGGTCATTGCAGGGCTGTCACTCCTGTCTTTTTGAGGAATTTTGTACAGATCATAGCCACTAATAAACTCTAATTTCCGCGTATATCTATCTTGTGCTTCTTTCTGATAAAGATTATCCAAGTAATCTGGTAAGAGACCTTTCTTAGCTGTAGCTTTCTTCAAACAACAGCAACAGACACCGGACATCTTCACTTGGCTTCAGACCACTCGTGGTGATGAAAAGCACAAATGTGCACATGCGCCTGAAGCGAGCCAATCAGAATTACTGTTACAAATTGGGAAGAAAAAAACTAAACAGTGATCACAGGGGAGGTGAGGATGCTGGTTAATACATCTTGTTTTTTGTAATGTACTCGCTTGAAAATCATTATTTGCTTAAAGAAGCTGAGCATAGGTGTGCCTGAATGGGCTTAACTCGCTAAAATATTTCTGCCCAAACATCTTGGTCAGGCAAATCAGGCATTTGGGCAATGCCTGGCATTGAGGCTTGCCCTCCTAGGATCATTGATTCATTGATGAAGGTGAGGGTTGCACACTCAGGAGACTACTAAAGGTCTGTCAACAAGGTCAGGAGTTACAGTATCTGGCCGACTGAAAGGGTTACAACCTGGAGGAGAGGTGTTGGATTTCATCCTCAACCCTGCGCTAATCAGGGACTTTCACCGCAAGAATCTGGAAGCTCTGCCTGGAATGCCCAACAGTGACCGGGGGTCAGCTGCTGTCATGATCCAACCTGGAACATCCCAGTCCCGACCTGCAACTTTGAACTCCACTTTGTGTTTTCTCCATTCTCCCCACACTGCACTAGCACACCTGCTATGCATTTGTTTTTAGTCACTCAAAATACACATGACAGAGAAAATGACAAGTACTTGCCATCATGTTTTGTCAAGTTCATGTTCATTTTTGGTTTTTCACTGCTGTCTTTTCCTGCTTTTCTGGCTTTGGAGTACGTTGTTGGATTATGAGTTTGCCTGCTGTTTTTTGGGACTTTTTGGCTGTGCCTTTGACTCTGGACACGTTTTTTTTTCCCGGTGATTGATTGCCGGCAGTACTCAGATTTCTCCTGGGATTATTGTGATTGTTTACTCTGGGTCTGCTCTGCTGTCCTTGGATTTAGTCAGGATATTTCAGATTGTGCTGCTGTGTCTGTTTCCTGCATGTGCACTTCAGCATTCAACTCATCAGGTATGCCTCAGTTCGTATCTTTGGGTCCTATCTGCACCTATGACCTCCAGGTTGTGACAATCTTTTTTTAATAACTTGCTTCCTGAAAATACTCGTGTTTTGAGAATTTCCACTGCAGGTGCCCTCAATGACATGTGGTGCAAGACTCAAGACTTGGTATGGAATTTGAAGTTATAATTTTTTCTTACATCACTGGATGTCATGAGCTCAAATGATCAGATTGAGCAGTTTATCATCTAAAATTAAAATATAATATTGTTATAGAATATTGTTATTGTTATATTGTCCAGTCTGCCATTTCACCTGTATGTCTTGGAGGACAGCATGACCACGGCGGGGGTCCTGGTTCAAGAACAGGGCAGAGGTTATCATCCTGTAGTTTATCTATCAAAGACCCTGGACCCTGTAGTCTAAGTTATGCCCATGTGTTTACAGGTTGTTGCAGCCTCTGCTCTCATGGTAACTGACGCTGAAAAACTGGTACTTGTTTTCTATGCATCACATCAGGTACGCTCAATTTTAAACAATGTTTAAACCAAAACTTGTTTATTAAGCCTGTCATGTCAGATAATACCCCAGCTCTTTTGTTACACCGCATGTTGTCATCATCCTGCAGGTCCAGCCAAGATCCAGTATGGTATATATTTCCGTTACGCCTTTAAGGTAGCTCATCTTTTTTTTTTTAGAAAATCTGACACTCGCGTGGCTTTAAGACCAATAATGGTAAACTCGTTTCACATGCCTCTCTTGTTGCAGATCTTTTAGAAGCATGTTCCTTCTTTATGAAATTGTTCCACTTTATGGAATTCCAGCTCAAGGGCGGGTGGTGCATAAGGGCGACGCACTGCCAAAACGAAAAGAAATAAGTTTTTTTTAAAAATAAACTTTCACCAGTGCTGCTCTAGGCCATTTTAATCTGTCTCTGGGTATCGTTGTCCAATCAGCATGGTCTTGCTTCTAGAGTCCCGCCTCTTTTGGGGCGATTTCAGTCACCTTGAAAATCGCCCAAGGGTTCACTCACAGAGTCCCATGTTAAACTGTTTTTTTTTCTCCGAACTGACCCTTCAATGCAATCTCTATGGGTTCCGGGAGGGCTTGCCCCAACATGCTTGTGTCACTGCGAAGCGCGGCAAAGTTATGTCCGTCCGAGCCAATCAGTTTCTGAGGTGAGATGGATGTGGAAATCAATTCAGTGCGGTCATTTAGTCAGCGATCAAATCGAGCTAAATTGGCAACAAAACAAGCTGGACCCCCTCGACCAAATCTAACCATAAAACAAATTTCATCTGGGGGAGGGGGAATCATATACTCGAGGTTTTACTTCAACATGGTTCCAGCGTGAATATTTGGCTGTAAGGACGCCTCAGCGGTTTCCTGCTACCCCGCTTACTGTTCCACCCTGGAGGCGCTGCACGGACACCACTGCTTGGCCTGTCACTGGAGTTTCGGACATGCATCATTTGTCGGAGGAAAAAAACCCACATGCCTGCGACCCTGCAGAACAGGATAAAGCAGCGAGAAATAATGAGATGAGTCATCAGATATTCACATGGGCAGCTGCCTGAAATTTTCGGCTTTTGGGAGAGTGAACATCGCTACACAACTGGATGAGGGCTACAGACTAGCAGTTCACCACCACAATGATGAGGTGAGCAAGAACAGGCACATATTAAACGGGCTCATCCAATGCACGAAATATTGTGGAGTGTTTGAGCTAGCTCTACGAGGCAAAGATAAAACTGAGGGCCTAGTGTAATAGCCTAC
>JAODJS010000019.1:8885764-8898733 GCA_027576325.1 Sciades assimilis | reverse complement strand
GTACCCCTCCAAACGGAGTCTGCCTGGCCGAACCACTCCGTTTCGAGGGCTACAAAGCCCTCCCCCTTACCCCTACCTTAACGTGTATTGGGACACCCCTACCCCTGAACGCGCAAAACGGAGGGGGAGGGGTAAGGGGTAGGGCCAAGGGGTGAATTGGGATTGGGCCTTGGTCTTTATTTAAACTGAAGATGAGTAGTTTCACACTGGGGCTTACTTACAGTTATCTCGACTGATAGCTGGCCCTCTCCTGCATCCTTGGCATCGATGGTGAACTCCACAGGAAAGCTAGCAGGCAGGCTTGTAGTCAGTCCAGGCCCACTGGCACGAACCTTACTGGCATCGTGTGTGGGCAGGACACGCAGTTTAAACGGGCTGAAAGAAGGTAGCGTGGAAACATCATTAGAGATTACAAGCTATTGAATACTGGCTGCAAGTTGTGGACAAGGTGCTGGAGTGTCACACTACCTGCGTGGAATCTCTTCTTCAGCATATTTGACTGCGACAGAGTAAGGTCCTTCCACAGAAGGAGTGTAGGCTACGGTGTGGGTTCCATCTCCATTATCCTTTACTTGAACTGGTTCAGCCACACCTGGAAGCAAATTTTACAGATGTACAGTCAGGCTTTACTTGTAAAAAATCACAGGGTCCAGTCCTTCACTCAATATACAAACAAGTTTATTTTTTAAATGGGTACAAAACAGCATCTTACCTTTAGGGCCGGTTACAGCTACAGAGAGTGGTGCTACTCCAGCCTTGCTGCAGTCTACAGTGAAAGTCTGAGGGATCTTAGCACGAACCCCTGAACCCATTCCAGGTCCAGAGAGCTTCACTTTACTGGAGTCCACAACGTCTTTTACTGGCACTCTGAATGGACTGCCTGAAGAAAGGATGAAAAACTTGAAGGAAGGAGACTCTTCATCTACTTTCCTTGTAGAGATTTATTATGCAAGAATCTCCCTGCACTGATTAGACCATAAACAATTGTTTACCTTGACAAAAGTGAACATCTCAACATCTTTCAAGCAGGAAAACAGAGAGGAACACTGGCCAAGAGTTATTAATTTGAGATTAGGAAAATGGGGCAGGTCTTCCAGGAAGCATTTAATGTGTGTGTTCAGAACACTTGAACCGTCACTCAATTCATATGTTAATTGGCTCATGTGCCTTTTTTTTTTGGGGGGGGGGGCACAGACCTAATAACTAACTGAAATTAAGGCACTTTGGCTCAGCACATTAGTCAGCAGTAGGAAACTGCACTAGACCAGACATTTGCAGAGTAACAAGTTCAGCTTACAAATTTGGGAAAATTGACAAGTTTGATTTTGTACAGACCCTGACAAAAATAGTCCTGTCAAACTAAACAGTACGTGGGGTTTCGATTCATATAAACGTCCATCCTAAATTATATGCAAGTGCATTCTTCCCCCCCCGCCATACAAAAACACTCAAGGTTCTGTTAATTTTATTTCAAGGAGCTCTGCTGTTACAATACTAACACCTCATGGGGTTTGAGAGTCTCAAAAGTCTGACACAAGGCCACTGCAGAATCCAATATACCTGGAATGTGCTGTCCTCCATATGTAATGTTAACATCATAAGGTCCAGGAGCATAAGGAACATACTCCACATCACAGCTACCATCCTTGTTGTCTTTGCAGGACATCTTTGACTCAGACGGGCCCTCAACTGTGATGCCCAGGCCACCAATACCAGCTCCTCTGTGCAAATCAGACGACAACAGTGGCTCTTAATTGCTCTCCAACCAAATTCAAGGATTACGCAAAAGATAGAGGAAAACAAACCAAAAAAAAACACTTACTGCTGCTTTAAGCTTGGATTGAGTAAGTGAAAGCCAAACTTGAAGCAGCCATGTGTGAAACCAAAATAAAAAAGGCTGTGGTACCTTGTGATTATTGAGAACTTATTAGGTTTGTCAGTTAGTGCTTCCTCTAACCCAGGGCCTTCAGCTACAACTCGAGTGGGATCACAGCCCTCACTCACCGCTACCTGGAAGGGGCTCTTGGACAGAGGAGTCTCATCATAGAGCACCTCCAAAGCATGAACACCTACAAGCAATATTTTTGTAAGGTCATTATGTAAAAAAAAAAAACCACCCATTAACAGCGAGGCATCAACTACTCAAAATAAGAGTACAATATCATGCTTTGGGCTATACCATTCTCAAATGGCGTGTACTCCACTTTATAGGTGCCATCACCCTGGTCAGCAATGGCACAGTCTGTAGTAGCACCAGATGGGTTCTTAATCTGAGCCTTTATGTGCTGTCCTCCCACTTTGGTCAATGCCCGAGCATCAACAGTGAAGTCTGTGGTAGCCTCCCTGAAGACACCTACAGGGTGATAAGCGAGTTCAACTCAAAGCCACCAAATGATGTAGAGGAACAAGTTAAAGAAAACCAGCATGAGGACAACCCACAAAGGATAACTATCTACTCAAAAAAAGTAATTCATCTTCAGTCTTGTGCTTTAAAGAATAGTCATCTTTCGCAAAGATTAAGTGCCCCTCATTTTCAGCTCAAGATGAGGTAATCCAAAACAATGACAGATGTTCTAGCATGCCTGTATAATAAGAGCTGGTTAGGAAAGGAGTCGTCTAAATGAGATGCCACAGGAACCAAGGAAACATTGATATTTCAAAAAGCAAGGCAACATGTGCAAAAGAACCAGATTCAAACAGGATTTCAACCCTTAATACATACTTTCTCCAGCCACTCCTGGTCCAAACACCTTCACCTTGCTGGTGTCGACTGCTGGATCCACCACCACTTTGGCAGGAAAGTTTGGGACTGTCTTCCCTCCATACTTGAGCAGCAGCGTGTACATGCCTGCTGTCAGGGGCACATAGGTCACTGTGTAAGTGCCATCTTTGTTGTCTAGCACTTCAGTCTTTGCCTTGGAGCCTGCATCAGACACAGCTTCCAAGGCCAACTGTCCAGGCCCAGCTTTGGAACAATCCACGTTGAGCACGCTGATCTCTCCCACTTTCCCACGCTTCAGGCCTGAACCTGATGCAATCACTTTTGTGGGGTCGAAGGGGTACTCTATGTCAGCATGGAAAGGTGATCCGGGTATGTGGACGTTTTCAAAGAGGATATTCACAAGGTATTCTCCAGGTTCAGTAGGAAGGTAGGACACGGAACATGTGCAGTCACCGTTGTCCGAACACTCGATTTTGGCTTCTGTTGGACCCTCTACAGTCAGGCCAAGCCCACCTGTTCCAGCTCCATTGGTGTCGATTGTGAATTCTGCAGGGCTCCCGACCAAACCTCCTTTCAATCCTGGACCATAAGCTTTCACCTGTAAAAGAACATGCACATGTCAACTCAGCATGCAAAAAAAAAAACTCTGGAAGTTTTCAAAACAGAAGAAATTCATCAACATGCACTATAAGATTATGCTTGCACCGACCAGATCAAATTTCAGATTTTTGATTATGGACTTTAAAACCCACCACAAATCCACTCACCTTGCTGGGATCAGGAGGTAACATGGCCTCCACAGGGAAGGGGCTCCCAGGCACTGGGTTGCCATCATAGAGGACCTCTACAGCATAGGCACCTTCCTCTTTTGGAGTGTATTTGACCAGGCTGACATCTTTACCAAGCTGAGGCTCGACTACACACGGCACAGACTTGCCAGTTGGTGTGGTAATCCGAGCTTCCAGTCTGCCCTGACCACCTGCTTCCCGAGTGCCCACAGCAAATTCCTGATCCTGACCAACCTCCACTCCTGAAGCAGAATTGATAGTCATTTAGATTAAATGCCAAACTACTGGAGCCTGCTGATGTAAAGGATTACTTCATTTTAAGACCCAGTGATGACATTTCTTCCCTCCCCCCAATAAAACTCCACAATTAAAACTTTTCTGATGCAGGAAACAACCATTTTAGGCACAAGCATGTAGTGAAAGTCACAAAACTGACCATAACACTATTAAAGCAATTTTTTTTAAAACCAAACCCCAAAACACCCCACCACACACCCCTGGCAGTGGAACTTGTAGTAAACATCTTAAGCACCACAAAGCCACATGCATACACCAATAAGAAAACTCACTGTTTTCCAGGCCATCAACTTCAATCTTGTTAAGGTCAAGTGGTGCTGCCACTCCCACTGCAAAGGGGCTTTTAGAGATGGGATCACCTCCAAATGTCACAATTATCACCATTTCACCCTATTGGAACACAAAGATAATGTGTCAAATACACTGATGTATGAAAACATACCTGGAATATTTACTGATTAGAGAGGATTACCTGTTGAACTGGCGTGTACTTGACAGTGTAGGAGTAATCATAATTGTCGATGACCTCAAAGTCTTGGACAGGCTGTGCTCTGTTTGGACCAGAGAACTGCACATCCAGTGGTGCTTTTCCTGCTCCTTTGGTGTAAACCATGAAGTGAGTGGGCTTTCCACTCTCCACACCTGTAGAAGGAATAGCAGGTTCTTAAGTTGCACTAGAATGTTAACTCTCCTTCGTTATAATATGCAAAGTGGACACAAACACTAACCAGCTCGAGCGAGCCCAGGACCCTCTGCCTTAACTTTGGATGCATCATGTGAAGGGTCCACTTTGACACGGAAGGGACTTGCAGGGATTTCCTACATTGCACCAAACACACATTTAACCCCTGAAACTGGAATTAAGTCATCTTAAAACCTAAATCGTTGGTCACTCACTTGATCTGTGAAAAGGACTTTGATGGTGAGGCGTCCAGCTCCTGGTGGAATGTACTTCACTGTAATGGTGTCGTTGGCATTGGGAATGATATCAAAGTCGACGTCTTCTTCCCTATCGCTGATCACATTGGCATCACACTTGATACCCACACTAACATCACCTACAGTGGGGGGAGACATTCAGTAACCAAGCATAAAATGCCATGTGCATGCACATTTGTGCATGTGCTTGGGTATTACCTTCCCCAGCTTCTGTACAATCCACAGTGAAGTGTGTGGGCTCATGAGCTTTCAGGCCAGTTCTCTCCACACCCGGACCAAACACTTTCACCTTGTGAGGGTGACTGCCTTTTCCAACTTGAACCTAGGCACAATTGTGTTGAAGTTGCATTTAAAACAAAAGCTAGAGAGAATGTACACAGATGTGTGCCATGTACATAAAATTATGCAAACTACATAAACTTTAAAGGAGCAATAAGCTGCATCCCCCCACTTCTCCCAATATAAACTTTAACTGCAGAAAACAAATGCATTTCCACTAACCAATAGAACAGCATGAAACATCCACATGCTGAAAGAACCTATTGCTCCTTTTAAAAGAGTGCAGAGGATTACACAGAACCACAACATGCACAAAAACACTGCTCCATTTGACACGAATGAAACAAAGATGCAAATACTGAAATTTATTTCAAGTATACAAATTAAATTGACAGTAGCTCAGTAACAATTCTGAAAAGTGCAGTAGAAAAGTGCTCGATTATACAAAACCTATGCTATCCGGTTTAACGTCTAATTTCCACCTTCCAGCGGGTGTGACGTCGCACATTTGCGCACTGCAGCCCTCC
The DNA here is from genome assembly GCA_027576325.1 of Sciades assimilis. NCBI lineage: Eukaryota > Metazoa > Chordata > Actinopteri > Siluriformes > Ariidae > Sciades > Sciades assimilis. Next base: position 8,893,181 of record JAODJS010000019.1, on the reverse strand, counting down.
AGCGGTTACGATCTTGAGCGACACTTTCCTGAAGTCCCGCCACCTTCATATCAATAGTCACTAACCCCCCAGGTTTTACGGGGTCTTCCTTTTTTCCTCCTTCCAGCAACCTCGAAATCCTTCATCTTGCTGATCCACGAATCACTCCTGAGAACGTGGCCGTACCAGGTCAAGCACCGTACTCGAAGGACTTTTTCCAATTTCATTTATACTGATACTGGTATGATCAGATACTCAAAAAGATCCTTCAAGATTTCAGTCAGATCTCAAAGTTCAGTCATATGTGAAAGCATGACATTTGAAAATGTGTCACGTTTGGGCATTGCAGCATCACACGGTCAAGTCAAAGTAGTTTTAAAGGGGACATTACGAAAGCTTTCAGAGCTTGGACACATTTGGGTATCCGAGTGCCTACCAACCCCCTCAGGTCAGTTTATTTTGTCCATTTCAGAAAACCCGTACTCCAACAAATCCTTCAAATTTGGCTCCCTTTGCTAGGTCACAGGTGGAGCTCAGAATTATGCCACCCCCTCGGGGCTTGACAACTGCCTTTATGAATATTCATGAAATAAATGCTCCAATTGGATGATGAAGGGTGTGGGGTGAGCAGCACCTCCATTTCAAGGAACAAAATGCTCCAATCAGCCATTTTTAAACAGGGAGAGAAGGGAGGTGTGGCGTTTTCTCCTTGTGCCATTTTGACCAAAGCAGGTCATATTTCATCAAGATCTCAGGGAACCGTGTCAAATTGTGGAAAAAGGGTGTAAAGTCACCTTTAAAAACACTTGACAAATCAATTACAAGCAAAATGTCATTAAAATCATCTGAAATGTGTATAGAAATTAAGTGAATTAAAAAGATTAAAAATAAATGAACTTAGATTGGTGAGAAAAAAGCTGCACAAATAAAGATTTGTAAACAAAGCAAGACTTAAAATAACACACAAAAAGAAAATCAATTTTACGAAAAGAAAATTGAAGGATGTTAATACAATTGTTAGCAAGTGCATATTTTGTTTAACACAAAGAAATTAGATAAAAATCATGCAAGACTCCTCAACATGGGTGGTAATAACAATGATGAGTTTGCGTTTTGGGATGCAAGGCTCCATTGGCCCATCCAACTCGAGCAGCTCAGATGCCACAAGGTTAACCTTCACCTCCGGCACCTTGCACTCCATTAGGTTAGTGGCCAAGGTGTTAGTAGGAGTGGGAACTATGGAGCTCTGGGGCTCAGGAGGGCTTACCCTGAAAGGGCTGTTGGGAACACTGGTCCCTCCCCAGGTGACCACCACTGTGTGTTTGACAGCAGAGGTGGGAGTGTAAGAACAAGAGTAAATGCAGTCTCCTTTACTTTTCACCTTCACATCAACAGGCTCACCATCAGCATTCTGAGATATTGACAAAACAAGACAGGGGTGAACACAACCCAAAGGTTTAGGACATTAGCAAGTTGTGTGTCTAAACACATGCGCACATTTAATACAAGGCTGTTTTGAGGGATTTGTAAAAAAAAAAAAAAAAATTGACTTCATGCATGACGTTCATGTTTGAGTCACCTGGGCAAGGATTTTCAGAGGACCCTTTCCAGCATCTTTAGCCTCAACTGTGAACTCTGCAGGCTTGTTGATTATGCAACCAGTCTTCTCCAGGCCTGGACCATAGGCTTTAACCTAAAATCAATTATGGACAATGTGCACAATTTAAGTTCGGAAAAATCAATAATATCCAAGAATTCTAGCTCACGTGTTTCAAATAAGTTGTACAAACGTGGAACAAAGGAAGTCTCGAGAAGACTCATTTTGGAAGTCTGCTACTTTAAGATTATATTCTTAAGTACAGTGCTTATTTGTACAGAGTCTGGTGACATGAGTGGGGGGGATATATATATATATATATATATGGCCACGACTTGTTTAATGCGTGGGAATGAGATAATTAGGTGTCCATGAATAAATAAAGAATGGCCACAGTCAGTTCAACACTGAGACTTGACTTTCTGGCATCAGTAGCTTTTAATCTAGGAATGAATTATGATATCCTTAAATCACTTGCAGTTAGACATGGAGCAATTCTGAGCAAGAGACAATTCGGCTGCCGCTCAAAAACTGGACATCCCATCAGGCTGGAACTTGAGTCATCTCGTCCCCACACATTAAGCAAGTCGTGGCCACAGAACAGGATCTCATTCCCACGTTATTAACTTGTGGCCATGGAATTTTTTTTTTCCCATATCACCAGAGGGGCTCTGTACATATTTAAAGTAGTACTACCAAAAAAAAAAAAAAAGGCAGCCTTGCCACAAGTTCGTACCTGGTCAGGACTGTTTGCTTTGTTGTCAGGAACGATGTAAGCCATGAACGGACTCTCTTCGATGTCCTCATCATCACACATTATATGGACCGCATACTCCCCAGGCTCTGTGGGCCAATACTTGACATCACAGGATCCATCATTCTGATCCGCACACTCGATCCGAGCCTGAGACGGGCCCTCAATGGCAAAGCCTGCATGAAAGGCATAAAAGGCTAGCTTTAATATATTCATAATTTGAATCTAGAGAGCCAGAAGTTACATTCTTTAAAAGGTTAGTGATGCAATTTAGTCCAATATTTTGCTCCGAGGCCATAAAAACTCACCCAGCACTCCAACGTCTGTGCCAACAGACTCTACCACAAAGTCAGCAGACTTTCCCACAATGCCTCCCTCCAGACCTGGGCCCCAAGCTCTGATCTTCTGCGGTCCTGCTTCAGGGCTGACCAGAACCTCAAAAGGACTAAACCAATAACAGAGTCCAAAGTAAAAAAAAAATAATTCATACACAACTCATTCCTTGAACTACACCACTGACCATATTCGGCAGCAGACAGATTCTAGCAGCATGGTTCTAACAGATCATAACCGCAGGGTGAATGTTTAACACAGTAATGATAATGCAGCCGTATAGCCGACAGGCACATAGGTGTGAACATGAAGATCCAGGTGAACAGAGACCAATTGTATTAATTCAACCTCCCCCTTCCCTTTTGCTCATTGAAGCATTTCAGCACGTTCCTGTGGGGCAACAGTTACAGCTCTGGGTAGAAGCCAGTGAACACAGCTATGCATGAGATCACCCCCCTCCCAATATCGGCTCAAAAACACCAGTATTTGTGAGTAAACACCAGGCTGATGCTCTAGGCCACCTTCAGAGAAGTAATTTCTTTAGGTTGAGGGATTTTATGGAGGGGGCAGGAAAAAACAAACCAAACACCCCTTCCTGCCTAATGGTTTCTTTTTACTGGAATGGCAGCACATGGCGTCCTTGTAGCATGAAAGAAGCACAGAAGCTTCTCAACACCAGTTGTCAGGCAAAGAAAACCAAAACTAAACAGAGGACAAATTTATCTACATTAACCAAGTTCCCTGCAGGACAATTTCTCCAAGCCTAGACCCACACACTGGAAAGGATGATGTAATGTTATGCCCCTTCCTACCTTGCCCTACCACAGACACTGCAAGTTGACTGCTCTGTGGAAACTCACCTCTTGGGAATGTGCTGGCCACCCCACGTGATGCTCACTGTGTACTTGCCCTGCGCATTTGGATAGTACTCATAGGCGTAGACACCATCCATTGCTTCCTTCAGCTTCACCTGCTCGTCTAGGCCTTCTACAAAGGAGAATAATGTTCTGTAATATATGAAGATCATGCATCCTCCAAGGCATTACAAATGCGCCTCATAACCGGTCCTTGTGAACGTCAATCAGATGCAGCATAATTACAGCATTCAAGTCAGAATCACTGCACTGACATGGAGTCAGACTGTTCATTAGATCACCACCATCTTGGCATAAAACCTGCTGACTCAGTGAGAATAAATGTCATTTGGGAAGGAGAGCCTGGCAATGGCTGGGGAACCTCCACCCTTGCCTGCTCTTGGGAGTTGGGTCATATTTCGTATTTCACACTGTCAAGCTAAGGCCGTCACAGGAGCTGTGAGCTCAACCAGGCCCTCAATACCAGATATTTACATAGTTTATATGAATTTGGGCTTAACCAGGGAGGATTTACTTTAAGGGTTCTGAAGTAAGGCTAAAAAGACCATTTGAGCAAGATACTTACTAGGACCTTTTACTGTGACCTTTAAGTCGCCACTTCCTGCATTTCTTGTGTCCACCTTGAAGTCAGCTACTTGGCGTACACGAACTCCTCGGGGCTGCAAGCCTCGACCTGTTGCTCTGCAAGCACTTGGGGTGGATGCTGAAATGTGCATGTTTTCAGTCTAAATTACATTTCTTCACATGTCCATTTAAAAAAATAAATTCAAGAGTTCATCCATCTGTCTGCAGCTATAGTAGTACAGCACCATAGAGTATTGTCATTTCCCCACAGCACCTGCACTTTCCTTCACGGAGCATGGAAAGCATTTTTTTAACAGAACTACGACCTATAAAATCAGTACCTGCACAGCCTCATTCGCATCAAGTTGACGGAAACATAACGGGCTTTAAACTGCATTTTACCAACTCTGGGACAAGTCACATTCAGATGGAATGAGAATGCAATCCAGTTTAAGCAGCATTGGTGGTGCATAATCAGTACGAATAAGTTCAAGTCTCTTGCAAATCTCTTTAGCGTTCTCCATATTTAGCTACCTCGCCAAGATCATGTCGAGTTTAAGATGTGGCAAAGACCTAGCATATCCTGGACAACTACCTGTTCCAGCTGCCATTCAGTCTTTGTAAATATTCCAGAAATACCAAGACAAGAGTAAAGGAGCTTTAAAATGCAATGAAGACCTACAACAAAACATGCTTCAAGTCATTTTTAGAAATTTAGGCATTTCATACATGTGCGAAATTTAAGAACTTCTCAAGCATCCAGATTCGCTTGTAAAATAATCCCATTCCAAAATAATAGGATAGCCACCAGTATACATGTTTAAGCATATCTGATGACCCTTTTACAATCGTCCGTTTTGGAAGAAAACGTAAGCCAGGTAAGGGAGGGGATTAAATCAGCTTTAAATGTCCTGAAACATGGATTTTTGGCCCAAATATTAAATCTGCAGCAAGCTTCAGGTTGATTCATTTGAGTGACTCAAGTTGCCAAAAGACTAGAAACTCTGCCAACAGCACCACCATGTTCTTTAACGACTATTATAGAGATGAGTTTTTAGGCAAGACACAACACGTACAGGGAAGAGCAACGCAATTAAGTCACTTCAACTGAACAATGCCTTCATTGCTACAAAGGGCGAGAGATTTAATTTAAAAAAAAAAAAACCCACCCCATAGTGTCTCAATTACCACTTTCAATAAATTAGTCATTTTTATTTGGGAAAATTTCAGTTCAATTAGGTTTCCTGTAAGGCAGGAGAGCCACATGCTAACCTGGTTTGGAAAAGCTGCCTCAGACAGAAGGAATTTGGCATTTTACAAGCTCTCAAATTCAGTTTGCCAGCACTCTGGTTCACCAGCTTACACAACCAACCTGAGGGGTTCTTCACACCACTCACAAACTGACCAGATTCACGATTGTTAAAATGTGATTATGGTCTAAAGTGGTTGTGTTGATCTCAAAATTTGAGTCATTTCCAAGTTCCATCCTCCACAATCACTAGCCCAAGCACATGAAGCTCCATCACAAACTGCTGCTACAATCACAAGGCAGCAGCAAGTGCAACCTTTCATGAGCTCTCATTAAACAGCTTGTGTGTGATGCTCCAATTCATCTTGTGTTCACACTAGCAAGTTATGAATCATTTATCACTTGGGCATCACAACAAACCCTCCTCCTTCCTTCCAGGCTTTCTTCATAAGTTCTCTACACACTTAAATGAGGGGATGCACATAACCAGATATAAACTTCTCTCCCATTTGTGCGCCACAGCAAATTGCACATGGTATAGTCCAAAGGTGTGCAGATTTAGGTTAAATGGATACTCTAAATTGCCCACAGGAGTGGATGAGCAAGATTGATCTGTATTAGTGCTGCAATAGATTGGTGACCTTGTTCAGGATGTACCCCACCTCCTACCCAAAGTCAGCTGGAATCTACTCTAGCTTCCCACAGACCCATGACCGATAAAAGTGCTATAGATAACAGACAGACGGACAACATTTAACCCCCGTAGAAGATTTAAAATCCCCAAAACACCCAACAGCATGTCTATACTATAAACATACAGGTGTTCAAGATTACATGCCTAGCTGACAAATGATACTCTGGTCACAATTCAACTCTACACTGCCTTCACAAAATATTTTCAATTAAAAACAAAAAAAGGATAACTGAAGACACTTTCTGAATCAGAAAAATTGCAGTCTATAAAACTAAAGAAATAAAACTTAAAAAGGATACTACCAATTCAATTTTAGCGTATAAATTTCTCCCCAAAACAGATTGAATAAATTGGACTTTCAAAAACCAGAGCTCTGTAGCACAAAGAGCTCTAAAGTGGCTAAAATGCCCAGCTTCCACACCCTCTGGTATTACTGAAGATTTTTTTTTTTTAAATAAACCATAACATGGTTGTGTAATGCACGTTAGCTGCTTTAATCCAGAACAGGCTTTCCAACTTAAGCGTAGCTCTCTCAGGCTCTCCATGAAAGCACGTGGCCACAACCAGCATGTGCTTTGCACACCTCAATGCACAGATCAGGCATTCCAAGTGCATTCCATGAGTAATTAATGGAATGATTCATGGAGATTTACAATTCACGTGCGTCAATGTATCACTATACACTTACTATCAGCTGAATGCATAATTGCAACCATACTACACATCCAATTAAGTCTACAGGACAAAATAAGATTAGACAAGTAACCTGGGAAGCAGACAAGATTTTTCAACATGCATACCTGGACCAACACCGACTGTGTAAGGGCTCTTGGGAATAGCGATGCCCCCAAACATGACGCTGACTGTGTGAGGACCAGCTTGAACAGGTCTGTATGTGCAGCGGAACACGCTGTCACCTTTGTCCTCCATCATGGCCTCCACGGTGTTCTTATTGCCCTGAGGGTCCTTAATCACTGCCGTCACATCACCCACACCAGCACCTGTTACATACACATTGAAAGTTAAAGTCTGAACTGTGGGTCGGCTTGAGAATAAAGGCACACATATTACAGTATTTACAAAGGGGGTAGTATAACATGCATGCACGTTTCTGAACTGAAATAAACCCTGTGAAAAGTCATCCTTAACTAATCCCAAGAGCCCATGCACATCCATAGCACCATGCGTCATATACTGTACATGTCCAAATATTAGTGCCTTCACAAAAGGACTGATTCCAGTCTGACAGCCATTCACCTCCTTACACTCTGAAGTGAGCTGTTTCTATGGTTACACACATACAAACATGACTAGCTGTTAAAGAAAAAATTAACAAAAAAATTGGGGGGGGGGGGGGGGGGGGTGGTTTGAA
>JAODJS010000019.1:1926110-1938418 GCA_027576325.1 Sciades assimilis | reverse complement strand
ACACAAGAATAGAAGTGAATTTACAATATGAGGTATGTTATTGATCTATTTTCATTCTTCAAGTGAACCCTTATCAGTTAAAAGGTAAATCAGTTCATATTGTATTATTTCAACAGAATAATAACAGTTCAAATTAAATGGCATGGCTGAGAAAATATTTGCTTTCAGGAGACGCTTCAAATCTATCAATATACATAAAATCTGTTCAGCTTTTGGGGCCCTGTGGGCTCCTGGGGGGCTGTGCTCCCCTGCTAAAATTGTTTCCTCGGATTTTGTCATTTCTATTTCACAGCCCTGTATAATAATACACCGTCAGTAACGGGTGAATGATGGAAAAGTGGTGTAAGTGTATGAAGGAACTCTCACGGTCCAACTGCAGAACGCGTTACGTAAGGGGATTTTCTCATTTTCATCTGGTCTGAGGAAGCAAAATGTTCCATGGAGGAAAAATATGCGTGTGTGTGTTTCAGGTGTAGGGGCAATGACGTGGTCTCCGCTGGCCTGTGGGATCATCTCAGGGAAATACGACAGCGGCGTTCCTGCGTACTCTCGCGCCTCTCTCAAGGTACTCCGTTTCCTGTCGGTCTGTTTGTCCCACCATGTTTTTATTTCTAGATTTCTGCAACATTTGTGGCTTTGTATCGTGGTTCTGTGTGTCGTTGGTGTTCTAACAAATGTGTTCGTGTCTTCCAGGTTCTAGCTTTGGGTGTTTGTGGATGTGTTTTTGTCTGTGAATGTTCTTGTCCTTATTGTGGCATGAGCCTTCAGAGCACTTTTGTCATGTGACTGTGTGTCTGTGGTAACTCTGAGGAGGCCATTTAGGCCCTGCTGATCTTTTTCACACACACACACACACACACACACACACATCCTGAATTTGTCCAGTGCAGTAGTGCACATGTGTGTAAGTGTGTATGAGTGAGTGAGGTGGCATGCACCATCGTATCGCTGCTGGTCTTGACTGGAGCATTCACCTTGTCCCTCACCTCCCTGTGTCCTCCGCGCTCTAACACCAACGCTCATGCTCCGTGCTCTCGCCTGTGTGTACGAACTCGCACCAACCGATGCTGTGCTGGTGATCTGGACAGTGATGGGTCTTGTGTTGGTTTTTTTCAGATCTATGAGTGCTTGGATCATCAAACAGACTCGACCCTTCCCACTGTTAATCTTAACCAGTTATTATATACTGCTGTCCCAGCACACACACACACACACACACGTGCTGATTCTAATGATTAAATGTATTTGATGAGTAAAATGTAACAAAGGTTTCGGTGATGAACACTCATCAGTGTCTGTGTGTGTTAAAGTCTTAAAGGAATCAGTTTGGCAAAACGCACATTTGCACAATTTTCCTCTCGTCCCAAATGTAGCTGATCCTCAAAATTTAACGTAGTTCTGTGATCTAGGGCTGAACGATACAATACTCCATATCGAGATCATGATAGAAAAGTGTAATGCTGTTATTATAAGTATGGCCACTGTTATTTGACTGACTGGCCATTAAAAACTTTTTCATTTCCTTTGCAGTTTTATAAATGTTGGACAAAAATCTCTGAAATAAAATCCTTTATTGGAGCTTTCTCACCAAAACTACAGCAAAATATTTTTTGCCCCAACACAATTTCAATGGAGATTTTTTTTTTCCTTTTATAAGTCTCAACTTTGGTATGACGCAGTCTGAGGTTTCTTCAATTCCCCACTCACAACTTTTAGTTCCTGTTTAACGTCTGGAAGTAAAACGTATAACGGTGCTTTCATCTTATTCTGTTGATTACTTAATTATTCACCAAAGGTGAAGTGAATATCGGTGAATGATGATATACAAAGAGTCGAGAAATGAAGCCGATGTTATTATTCACCAGTGTTCTCTGAGCATGAGGTGGATAATTGTTTAAGTATAAATACACAGGTGATTATTTTTAAAAAAGTGTTAATAATTTATTTCAATCTTCAAAAGCAGCATGTAACTGTAATAACTTTTGCGGCGCAGACTTGTCACTGATCTACGCCGAGTCACATAAAATACTTTGTTTTGAAATCGATAAAATAAATCCCAATCCCACCTCCCTTTGAATAGTTTTAGACCAAACTTCGTAGCATCTCTAGTGCTTTTGGGAACAGCATTTTCTTTCACCATTTGTTGTTCTTCCTCACTTAGATTGAAGTGATCGGCCGCCATTTTGCCAAGTCGCTCGAGGTGATTATCGAGAAATAGTCTGAATTTCTTGACCAATCAGAACGCCCAATTTCCTGTAATCCCGTCTGTATTTATACTAAAACATCTTATTAAACATGTATAGAAATGTTACAGAGAAAAATAAAGCTTGGAAGGAAGTGGCAGAGATCATTAGTGCCTCTGGAGAGCACTCTGCCACGAGTGAACCACGCTCACTTTGCAAATCTGAGCTGAGAACAAAGCGAATATAAAGCCAAACCACAGCTTTAATATTTGAGAGAGATGTATTTAACTTTTTTTTTTAATGTGTGTGGGGGGAGGACAGGCCACGCCCATCATTGACAAACTGCAATTGATATGTCACTCATTAGTGTGAACGTAGAGTTTTATGCATCGCTTACATTTGGGGAAAGAGGAAAATTGTTGAAATGGGGATATTTTTATTTATTTAATTAATTGCCTAACTGCTCCTTTAAAGCTCTACAGGCAGAGCGAAATGTTTTGAAATGTTCTGTCAGTGCTGGGAAAGACAGAGTCACGTGTTTAAAAACAGGCCCTTGTTCACGCAAGTGCTGCTGGGAGTGTGTGTGTGTGTGTGTGTGTGTGTGTGTGTGTGTGTGTGTGTGTGTGTGTGTGAGAGAGAGAGAGAGAAAGGGAGAGAGAGAAGCAGCGGCGTGTGTGTGCGTGCACAGGGCCTTGTTTTTGAGCAGGTGTGCTGTGTCGTTAACAGGGCTACCAGTGGTTGAAGGACAAGATCTTGAGCGAGGAGGGCCGGCGTCAGCAGACGAAGCTGAAAGAGCTGCAGGCCATCGCCGAGCGGCTGGGGTGCACGCTGCCACAGCTCGCCATCGGTACGCAACCACACACACTGCCGCTCTCTCTCTTTTTGTCTGTCTGTCCGTCCGTCCTGAACCTCGCTCTCTCCGCCTCCCCTCAACACGCACGCATGTACTCACTCCTCCATCTTCGGGTTAAAAGCTGGTGTGTGCGCGCGCGTATTCGTCCCTTCTAGTCAATTCCATCCTAAAGCTTCTATGCTACAGCCTGACATCACCCTCCATTCTAAAGATTCAACTCCCCAGTGTCCCATTCCCATCAGCCCCGAGATTAACACTCCTTTCAGCTTTGCCGTGTGTGTGTGTGTGTGTGTGTGTGTGTGTGTGTGTGTGTGTGTGTGTTGTGTTCGTCTTCAGCACCTTGTGTCACAGTTGACACACAGCAGGGGCGTAACCAGAATGAAACATCCAATAATTCAAGCCAAACGCCACCTCTAATTAAAAGTGACATTGGAAACATTTATTTATTTACTTACTTACTTTAATAAACTTTCCTCACAGTCAGGCAATAGTAATATCTTTAGTGCAAGTGTTTAAATTATAATTTGTCATTATTTATAATGACAACCAGCAATCCACCCAATCAGAATCAAGAGGCGGTCTGTCTTACCTGTCAGAGAACAGTGAAGAATGCGTTATTATTCTTTTACCCCAGAATAAAATCTGTCTTTGGTCTTGAGGAGAAACGGTTACAGATTTTAACGACACTGTTTTTCTGCCGCTCGGCTTGCTGCTGTTTCATTAAGGGAGGTGGAGCTTTATTTGCGTATTTAGCTCAGTTGTTGCGATCACATGGTGCTAGTGAGCTACATAATTTACCCACAGTTCTGATTACTTGTGCTTTTGGATCTGTTTATTCGACACATCTGAATGCTGTGGGTTAATAATGGAGTCGAAAGGTTGATTTGCGTTCTGCAGGGATGGAATTAAACCTCATGTTTTTCTGAGGCTGCTTCAGGACTGGAAGAATTTGAGGAAACAAAATAAAAATGCACTGAAAGTGTGTGTTTAAAAAAAAACCCACACATTTCTGGTTTGTTTGGTTTTATTTATACCCAGGACTTCTTGTGAACAGAATAAGCCCTTATATGTAAAGAAGGTTATTGTGTGTTCATTTTGTTCTAAACAATTTCCAACCAAAAATGGGGAGGAGTGGAACGCTGGAGCAAGAGAAATAAAAATATATTTTTCTTTTTTTTTTTTTAATCCCTGGTCTGGTTACGCCCCTGCATCCCATCAGCCTCTGCCCCTTCCTCCAGAATGCCATAAATCCCTGTTTCTGTACAACAAATCTGACCGAGCCAACAGCACCGGTACCGATCCATTCACCTGCACTGTAGAGCAAATCAAACTGGAGCACATTCACTGAACCGTAGTACAGAACTGAGGAGACGTATACACTGTCTCTCACACTCTCTTTCTGTCTCTCTCTCCATCTCTGTCTCTCACATGCTTTTTCTCTCCCTCTCTCTCTCTCTCTCTCTCTCTCTCCATCTCTCACATCCTTTCTCTCACATGCTTTCTCTCGCCCATCTCTCTCTCACATGCTTTCTCTCTATCTCTCACACTTTTTCTCTCTCCATTTATCTCCCATGCGTTTGTTTCTCTCTCCCCATCTCTCTCACATGCTTTCTCTCTCTCTCATGCTCTCTCTCCATCTGTCTCTCTCATGCTCTCTCTCCATCTGTCTCGCTCATGCTCTCTCTCCATCTGTCTCTCACATGCTCTCTCTCCATCTGTCTCTCGCATGCTTTTGTTTCTCTCTCTCCCCATCTCTCTCACATGCTTTCTCTCTCCCCATCTCTCTCTCTCATGCTCTCTCTCCATCTGTCTCTCACATGCTCTCTCTCCATCTGTCTCTCGCATGCTTTTGTTTCTCTCTCTCTCCATCTGTCTCCCACATGCTTTTTCTCTCTCCATCTCTGTCTCTCACATGCTTTTTCTCTCCCCCATCTCTCTCTCATGTGCTCTCTCTCCATCTGTCTCTCACATGCTTTCTTTCTCTCTCTCTATCTCTCACATGCTTTTTCTCTCTCCATTTATCTCTCACATGCTTTTGTTTCTCTCTCTCTCCATATCTGTCTCTCACATGCTTTCGTTTTCCTCTCTCTCCATCTCTGTCTCCCACATGCTTTTTCTCTCTCTCCATCTCTGTCTCTCACATGCTTTCTCTCTCTCTTTGTCTCTATCTATGTCTCACGTGCACTCTTTTTCTGTCTGTCTCTATCTCTCTCGCACTCACTTTTTCTGTCCCTCACTCACACTTTCTCTGCTTTTTTTATGCACTTGTCTCCCTCGGTGACCCATGCACACTCACTCTTGGTGGATTTTGCTCCTGTGTGTGTGTCTGTGCAGATCACATTCTGGTCTGTAATCAAGTTAATATTCAAATAAATGATGCACCAGTATATACAGTAAGAGTCATGGCATGTAGCTTTAGCACTGCACTGACTTTAGATTAGATTAATTATTTAACTCCAGCCAGCTGAAAACCTCTGTTTAATTTGGATTTTCGTTTGGGGATATCCTTTTAAGCCTTCATTGTGTCTTTAAAAATTTTAATGTTCCCAAGTATTAATTGGAAATAAGCTAAAAGATTATAAATCGCTCCCTAAAGCAGTATGTGAAGTTACTTATCTAATCTTTATTCCTGGAAATGAGAGCATTAGTGCTGACTGATGATTGGCAGCAGTGTTTAGTGCCAGCTGTGAGGGTGGATTAGAACAGCCACAAAATGACAGATAAGCACCTGTATTAATGAAAATATATTATAAACAATAAGCTTAATAACTTTCCTAATTAAGATGAGGTGCAGAACTGTTGATTAATTTTCACTTTAAAATAACTGTTTATGGTGGAATGAAGTTAAATAAGTTGGGTTTTGTTTTTTTTGATAACCTGGTGGGTGGGTGTTAGTGCATGCATGGTTAATTCAGGTTAATTTAAGAGTGAATTCTAAGCAAATCTCATTTGTGCTCATCGTGTGCAGTTCTCAAGATCGATTTACACAAACTCAATGCAGTGTGGAAGAGCTACAGATGGCGCACACACTGTACATGTCACACACTTGAGGAGTCCGATCCCCACAGAGTTTCCATCGTGTGTGTGAGAGAGAGTGTAAGGTGTTGCGTGTGTCGTCCTTCAGGAGCTGCAGTGGTCAGCACATGGCTTCTCTCACCTCTGACTCCAAACCTCTCCATTCCAACACTGACGCTGCAATTTCTCTCTCAAACAAGATACCAATACATTCTCTCTGCCCCGGTGTTGGGAGCCATGGTAACAGTGTGGTCTGACGGCTGGGTTTTTTTCCCTCTTTGTGTGTGTGTGGGTGGTAGAGTTAGCTACAGTAGGTTTTAATTTTGGAAACGGCTTTATTTTATTTTGCAGCATTAGAAAGGTTTGTGTGTGTTGTGGATGGGCGGGGGTATGATCTGTGCATGTGCACATGTGTGGGTGAGTGGGAGAGAGGGGTGTGTGTGTGTGTGTGTGTTGTATTGGGTGTGATTATGTGCTGATCCTCTGCAGCGTGGTGCCTAAGAAATGAAGGAGTCAGCTCTGTGCTCTTAGGAGCCTCCAACACGGAACAGCTCATGGAGAACATCGGCGCGTTACAGGTGAGGGCGCCACACTGCACAGTCAGAATGACTTTTATTTCTGTTTGTCTGGATCTCATGGTAAGAATTTTGCTTCTCAATACTATTCTCACTCACGCACACTGGAAAAAGTGGACTAGGGAGAGTCTCATCCACCTCCAACACACCTGAGCCAGGTAATATGTGAGGAATAAAACACTCCGTGTCACACTGAACAGAAAATAATCAGTGACCGGGTGGTGTGGTGAAGCGGAGATGCGTCCGGCATGTCCTGAAGTGTTTTATTCCTCTTATACTGCAGCAATTAGACTATCAATTAAATGGATTTAAAAAAAAAAAGACTCTTTAGCGTTCACAAAAGTTCTCAGTGACGTTACTGCAGCCATAAACAGTTGTTCCTTCACCAGCTTCACTCCCTTTTCAGGAAAAAAAAAAAAGCTGCCGGCCAACTTGTTTACAGCTTTGGACTCCTGTAAACGAGCTGTTGCTATAGAAACGATAGTGTGTTTGAGTGTCTGTGCATTAGGGCATTATCATTCTAGAAACTGAATCAGCAAGACCTGATGTGACAGTAGTGTGGTATGACGCTGGCTCAGGTGCGTTGAACACCTTTAAACACTTCTTTTGTAAACTCATGCTCCTTGGAAAGAGTTACTGCAGTGCACAGTGGTGTTCAGCCCAAATCGTTTTTAATCGCTGTTTTTCCCCCCCGCAGGTCCTTTCGAAGTTGTCCTCGTCCATTGTGCACGAGGTGGACAGCATACTGGGGAACAAGCCCTACAGTAAAAAGGACTATCGCTCGTAGTACATCAGTGTGTTTGCGTGTGTGTGTGTGGAGGGGGGAGCCCAGGGGCCACCCTGCACTGAGCCCTTTGCCTGTTCCTCCGTTTGCTTGAGCTTTTACTGAATGAGTAAGCAGCGCATGAGACCGGCAGGTACACCCCGAGCCTGCAGGGGGAGCCATGTAGACACAGGGAACAAAACATCAAAAAAAAAAAGTAATATTCACAGAGAAAAGGAAAGAGCCAGATCTGCAGACCTGGGCAAATAGTTAAAATTTAATAGAAAGCTGAAGTTAACAAAAAAAAACCCTACGAAGAAAGGGGAAAAAATAGCACACGCTTGCTTGGCTGTAGGAAATATTCGTTTTTCCTCCGCACATTGTTTTTGATACTCCAGTGCATATTTGACCAAAAATTGGGGGAAAAAAAAGTGTGTACACACGCACAATAATGCAGCGCTTTCATTAATCTAGGAGATCAGTTCGTGATTTTTTTTTTGCACATCTCCCATAGTCATTCATGAGGTCTGTCTCTCCGAAATCATTCACTGTGTCGTCTGTGTCACGATTGCACACACACCCTTCGCCAATCAGCACTTTAAGAGTCCATCTGAGGGAGTGGCTATGGGAGGCGCCGGTGGTGTCTCAACATAAATACAAGCGTCTTTTTTTCTTTTCCCCTCTTGGTGCATTTCCTGATGACCGACCATGAAATACAACCCCGCCTCAGAGCAGCAGTAATCCTAACGCCATGGAATTATTTCTCAAATCCAGTTTGCAGAGTTTCTGCACCCTGGCAGAAAAAAAATTCTCAAACTGGAACTCCTGAAGAGAGTGTGTGTGTGTGTGTGTGTGTGTGTGTGTGTGTGTGTGTGTGTGTGTGTAACTGCTGACCTGGCAGACTGTTGGGTGGGTGCAGATGTCTCTCTCACCTGCTGCATACGAGCGCATGCCGTCTCTCACTTCTAGACGCTGGACGTTACCGTTTAAGATCCGGCGTCATCACACATGGCTAAAGCCAAAGATCGTGTATATCCCAGCTCCTCGCAGTGTCATTTAACAGCATGTACTTCCCGTTATTTACTTACTGTATGTATATCATATATCGCTTCTCTCACGTATGTACTCGCTCTGGCCAAGATACGTAGCCATGTAGATATAAACGTGTATATACATTTGCATCCTATATGTTAGGAATGTCAGATCTTTTCTACCCCATGTACCATCGAGTTTTGATGAAATCTGAAGGAAAATGACCCGCAGATAATTCTACAGAAGCACATCGCATTCAGAAAAGAAAAAAATTATCTTGCAATTACAAGAAAAGATCTCATTAAGAGAAAAGTTAAGGTACTCTGGTTACATAGACTAAAAATAATGGACAAAGCCTCGGTGACGTTGCTCATTGGATTTCCAAACAGCTCAAATAAAGAGGCTATGGGCGTCGCCATCTTGGCAGCACCTGACTCTGCCTAACCCATAAATGGAGAAAGGGGCAGGGATAGTGACACCTGGCTGCTAGAATAGTATGGCTGAAACATGCCTACTAACCTCAAAGCTAACACGCTACTGGCTAAACTAAAAGAAGCTGCTCTATATGATAGACCATAACAGGCCGGTTTACCAAAAAAAAAAAATCACCACCAGGCATGTAACCATCCGATAAACGTTATTTGATCGAGTGTCGTCTTTTCAGTCTTTAAAAGCAGCATTAGTGATATTTCCCCCAGTAGTTTAGATAACTAATATTAACTTGGTTAATAGCTAGCTAGGAGTGGCTGAGGTCGATAGCCACTACTGTTAGATGGTTAGTCTGTGATGGTCACAGTGTATTTGATGTGAAACAATCGACCAAACCTACGATTTAGTTCAGAGACACGTCTCTTGGTGACCGATTGACTCTTGTGTGAATCTTCATGCTGAATGGATATTATTTCTGTCAAACTCCGAAGTGTAATTCTTTTTTTAGTCGCTCAAGCTGTCAAATTGTCAGTCTGAGCCTGATTTACTGAAGGGGAGACCCCGATCAACTGGATCGGCAGCGACTACATCAAAAATGTTGAAGGGTAAGGAAAGTCTATTAAAGTAACTGACAGGTGTAGTAGTGTGGAAAAACTCTGAGTCAAAAATAGGCAAGGCTCCGTAAAGTATTTCCATAAATCCATCATCTGCGCTGAGTTTGGCTCGAGTTCTGAGGTAATGCCAGCTAGCGGCTAACAAGACGAGACAAACCCAGCTGTCATTCAGACAGGACCCGCCCCTAATTATGCATAAATGTATGGCTCAATATAATTTAAACTGTTGAATTGCATAAAAATTCACCCCCTGTACAGTTGTCATGAAGGGGGGACTAGCCATAGAGACTGAAACCCCTTTTTTTTGTACCAGGCTGTAAATTTGGACATTTTAACATGGGGGGGTGTCATCTATGGGCAGGGCTCGAAATTTGCAATGGTCCGGTCGCCCAAGGTGACTTAATTTGTCATTTGGTGGGTAATTCCTGTCACTAAGCAGCCCGGCTGGCTAGTTGTATCCCCCGTACGGCGTAGGGGGATACTGTAAATTTGCGTCGGTTCCGCATTCGCCGCCGCATCCGCAGACACTTGCTTGTAAACGCTCTATAACTTGCAATTCTTATTGGATTTCTTTCAAACTTTCACAGCACAGTTCTATGGGTTAGGGCTCAACGCCTATCGACAATGGTGATGATATCTTGAAATTCTCGGCTCTGATGGGCATTTTTGTGCAAAAATATTTTGCCCGGGTGGGGTTTTGTCCATTTCCCTTCAACATGACGGGGCGTACGGGGGATACACTTGCCGTTGCACAGCGCAATGGTTAAGCCTAGTTTTTCTTGTGCATTTTTCTAGAAGTTTTATAAAGCAGTTATGCATCCCATGAAATAATCATTATGCTCATGGCCTTCAGACAAAGTGTTACTGAAGATTCACTAAATAAGTTTAAAAAAAAAAGTTGCAAGTTCTGCTTTGAAACACGAAGTTTTGCTTGTAGTTTCTTCCACATCACTGTGCGATGGCAACATACGACACTGACCCACTGACTTTGTATCAGAGGGACACCAAAGGATTGCTGATGCACTTATATTGGTGGACGGCAAATAAATATTATTTGGGAAAGGCGGCATATTTGTCTAAATACAAGAGAGCAGCTGTCACACACTATTGCTCTTCAAGATATGGACTCAAAACCCACTGAAACCATGTCAAATCACTTCCCAGCTGTTTTCCACTCATGGTTACGCTGGACATGTTCACCCCATCACCGCTTTATTCCAGTCATCACCTGCTCTTCTATCCTGTGCTTTCAGTAGTGGGGAAAAGAAACCCCCCGTTGAGAAGGGGCAGTTAAACCATGGTGCATGCTCGCTTTATGGTCAGTCTAATATGCAGTGTATATTAAACATTGTCCATCTGTATATTTTTGTTGAAGGCAAAATAGTCTTTTTCTAGATGTCTCTTTTTTAAATATACTGTTATAGAGGTGTGCACAGGAATATTTTTTATTCCCAATTCTGCCCAAGGAAGTTTGACCTACAAGCCCACTCATTAAAGACTTCTGACCGATCCTGTCCATTCTCAAATTAATTCAGACTGATCAAGCCCGACCTAAAGGAATTGTGACCTATTTAACTCGTCCCCGAAAGAATTTGGACTCACCCTGCCCACCCTCAAAGAAATTCTATCTAATCCTACCCACTGCTGAAGGAATTCTGACCAATCCCATTGACTCCCAAAAGAATTCTGACTTCTACACTGTCAGAAATAAGGGTACAGTAGGAGCCCATTTCTGTCCCCCAAGGTACAATCTACACTAATGTACCTTTAGGGCTCATTATTGGACTTCAAGGTAGCTGTGTGTACCTTTTTAGGGCCCAAAAGGTACATATATGTTCCCAATCCGTATATAAATAGTACAAAAAAGTACCTTAGAGGGTATTGCCCCGGTGACAAGCCATTGCACCCCTAAAGGTACAATAATTTCCTTTATTTTGAGTGTATACCCACTCCTAAAGCAATTGTGACCGATTTTGCCACTCCCAAAGGACTTGACCAATCTCACCTGCTCCCGAAAGAATTCTGACACACCCTGCCTGCTGTCAAATGAATTCTGACTGATCTTGCCCATTCCTGAGGGAATTCAGACCAATCCCACCCACAGCAGAGAAACATCTGCAGAGAAACTTCTGCTCACTCTCAAAGGAATTCTAACCAATCCCATCCACTGCAGAAGGAATTCCAACCCCTCTACCCTGCTACTGAAGGAATCCGAATCAATTTTACCTACTTCCAAAAGAATTCCTGCTCATTTCTGATGGAATTCTGACCAATCCCAACCACTTGCAAAATAATTAACATCCCCCTGCTGCAGAACAAATTCTGACCAATCCTGTTTACTCCTGAAGTAATTCTAACCATTCCTGCCCACTCCTGAAGGATTTGTGACCGATCCCACCACTCCCAAGAGAGAATTGACAAACCCGTCCTGTCTGGTGCCAAAGGAATTCTGACTAATCCCACTCATGGGAATGTCGTCTGATCTCGTACCTTCCAAAAGAAACTGTGACCAATCCTTCCCCTCCAGAAGGAATTTTGAACAATCCCACTCACTCCCAAAGGAACTGTAACAGATCGTACCCTCTCTACCAGGAATTCTGACCAATCTTACCCACTCCAGTGTCATGCAGCACAAGCAATCCTGTTGTGTCCAACACACTTATGTTAATGAGCATGGCCTTTCTGACTTGTGAGCATCACTTCAGACAATTTTTTGTTGGGTCCCATGGGATCCTGCTCCTCATGCACACTAGAGCATGGCAACCCAACCGAAGCCCGACGGGCCTGGTCGGAACCCGACGGGCCGGGCCGGGCTCGGAAAGAAAAAATTAATATCTTATCGGA
>JAODJS010000019.1:1787516-1797726 GCA_027576325.1 Sciades assimilis | reverse complement strand
CAATAAGTGCATAAACAAGATCCAGTTAGTTCAAAATGCAGCAGCAAGAGTCCTTACTAGAACTAGAAAATATGACCACATGGTGCAATGTGGAAGTTTAGGCTGAATAAAGTAACTTCATGTCGGCGTCCCTCTCATTAATATATCACATTTGGTGACGAGGATTAAAATAAGTTTTCCTTGTGGGGAAGGGGAGACACGCCGTGTTGGTACTAGTGAGTACAATGGCCCTGTTTGGAAGAATTGATGAGTTTAAGCCGGAAAATGAGCCGTGGTCGGCCTATATTGAACGGCTTGAACAGTTTTTTGAGGCTAATGACATTGCTGATGGGAAGAAAGTTGCTACGCTGCTAAGTGTAATGGGCGCTGTTTTGTTTGCCCACTGTTTGTGTGACCGCAAGTGGGGGAGGTGACTTACCCTTGGTGTACATAGTTAGTCAGCTGTTAACACGTAAGCCAATGTGATCTCTTGCTGTCAGTCGGCATCCAATTGGATAGGCACATGAGCTTTAAATGGCACAAGCGCGAAATTTCCAGCATGGCAATTTCATCAAGGACAGCAGTGCACCACCGGTAAGTCATCTCTCTCTCTCTCTTTCACTTAAGCTGCGGTTTTAATTATGCCTCCTTTTGGTTTTAGCCCTCTGTTTGTTTGTAATTCCATCATTTGGTTTGTGCTTGAAGCTTGTCACGATATCTTGCTTTGATCCGACGTTGGCTTTGCTTAAGTAATATCCGAGCGGCGTTTGTAGCAACCTGTCTCACGTTAGCATTTTACCGGTTGAATCATGGGTAATGTAGTTGACTATACTATGATTGAACTAATTGTTTACATGGCGTTCTTGACTAATGGCATTGGCATTTATGGTTTTGTGCTTTTAGTTGAGCAGGTAAAAGTTGATTTTGGTTGTTTGCCTTTGCGGTTAAATATTGTTTGTTGGTTTACCTGTTGTAACTGAGTAAAAGTTTATCTTGCTGGTATTGAGCTGATTTTATAGCTATGCCCTTTAGTAATCATAATGCTTGTATAAATGCGAATGTTTAATGCTATGTGCTAATAGGTTATTGTGCTAACTGTGCTATGCTATATGTTGGATTTATGTGGTTTATGTAGTTGTAAAACTTTAGGGCTATGCAGTGTTTTGTTTATTGTGCTATGTTGCTATGTTTATTGCATGTATTTCACTTATGCATTTATTAGTGAACATGTTTTGTAGCAATGCAGTATTAACTCTGGGTACAAATTTGAAAGCTTTGCTATATGTTGTACTATGAGGTTTTACTTTAGTGGACATGGCTTCACTGACATCATGGCTTTTGTACTCTGCAGGTTTATAACCTAAAAAGTGGAAATTAATCTTGAAAGCTAAAAAGTGGCTAAAGAATGGAAAATGAAATATTGAAACAAAAGAAATAAACAAACCACAGAGTTATTTCCGTGTCACTGTTGTCCCTGGTGCCCTTTCGGTGGGTTAACCGAACAGTTATAAACCGAGGTGCCATCAAGGAGGAAGAGGAAAACCCTCTGATAAACCCCATTTCATCAAAAAAGGAAAAAAAAATGGATTCCGCTGAAATCACAGACCTAAGAGGAAAGCGGGTCTCTGCGCAGGCTGCATTCACCAGGAGAGCTAATAAGCTGTCTCTCACTGCCGACATCTTGGAGAAAGGCGCCCTAGCTGAGGAGATGCGTGTACTTAGTGTGCACTTTAGCAGGGTACATGACACTGCATCAGTTCTCTTGGAAGCTTTGGAAGACGTGGATGGTAGTGAAGATGAGGTAGCAAGGATTAAAACAAAAAATTGAGCAGTGTCTCGCCACCTATAATGACACACTCCAGCTTACCAGAGAAACTCTGTACACTAATTTTGCAAAACCTGAAATTCAGCTCCACGTTGAAGGAACGGAGGAGAAATGTAAGGAGGTGGAAAATACAAATGTTGCAGACATGCCAGAGCATGAGTTTGAAGCCCTACGCGATGGCCTTTTGGAAGGGATCCATGAACTGGAGCAAAAGGTCCTAGCATGGGAATGCTTCGTGTCCGACAAGGTCACCCCCCATAAACAGGCACTTTACAAACTTAGGAACAGAGCACAGGACTGGGAGCTAAGCTGGAGAAAATCAAGCCGCATGCCCAAGTCCAAGCCTATTGTAGCTGGTGTGCAGCAAATAGTCAACCAACCCAGCGTCTCAGAGGCCTCACCATCACCTGGCCTGCCTATCATCTCAAAGCCACAGATCAGTCTAGAACGAACACGACTGCCTGTCTTTTCAGGAGACATGACCGACTACTATCGTTGGAAGGCTGAGTGGGCGGAGTTAGAGCGACTAGGAAACCCACTGAGGACTGCTGGAGTTACACGTTTCCATTTGCTAGCAAGCTTGAATGAAAAGGTGAAAAGAGACCTGCTCCTTTCCAGTTGTTTGACGACGGATGAGATGTTCAAATGCCTCGATAACCGCTTTGGAAATAAAGCAAGGATCGTCCTGAAAATTGCTGAGGATATCGAAAGCTTACCTCCCGTGAAGGGAAATAACCTCCAGAAGGCAATCGAACTAATCCAGGCCATGGAGCGGGCCCTGAGCAAGCTGGTGATCCTGGGAGAGGAGGACATCTTAAAGAACCGCCTTGTCGCTCAATCGTTGGAACGAAAGCTACCCAGCTCTCTGAAGGAGAAGTGGATTGAGTATAAGGCAGAACCCCTGAATGGATTCACCCCACAAAACCACTTCGACTGCCTGCTGCTGTTCTCCAGTACTGCCTCCTGCTTCTGGAGGGAGTTGGACCAGCTGGATGAGAGCCTCAGAGAGGGAAACCCCTCGGCAAAATCGTCGGTGGATAAGGCAGCCAAAAAGGCGTTTTCCAAAGCCACCTCAGGCCAAAGGGGGTCCCAGCTAAAGTCGCAGGCCGGTGCTTGCACGGCCTGCTCTGACAAAGCCCACGGGGCTTTTTGCATAAACCACGTTCCAAGGGATGTATCTTCAGACTAAGAAAAGTCATCTCAACTCACACAGGCTGTGCTCTCAGTGCCTTGGTTCCCACTTACAGAGTACCTGTAACAACAAAAAGTTCATCTGCACCAAAGCAGACTGCCGAACCGACGAGCTTCATCACTACTTACTGTGCCCCAGGTCCATGCCTCTGGAAAATGCCAGGAGAAAAGCAAGTAGCAAAGGCCTTGGTCTCACCAGTCAGCAGGAGGAGCTCCTGGAAAAGGTTGCCCCTGAACTGAGGGAAGAATTTAGGAAAGCCTTCTCTAATAAGACCTCTGCCATAACCTGCTGCACTGGGAAAGGACAGATAGAGTATCTGGTGGTGATGATGTTGCTCAAAGTCACAACCAACTCTGGCCAGCTCATCGGCACCTTGATAGACCTTGCCTCCGACACAAATTACATTAACCATTGCGCCGCTCAGCGGCTCGGATTGAATGGTGAGAGCATTCAACTGATGGTGTATGGAGTCGGAGGAATGACCAAGACGGTCAGAACAAAGAGATACACCCTCCGCCTGAGAGTGAAGACCACTAAGGGAACAGTAGCAGAACACAAGTTGCTCTGCTATGGACTAGAGAGCATTGCTGAAGTCAGCCACCCAGTCACCCCGCAGCAGCTTCAGAAAATATTTCCAGATGTTGCTGCAGTAGAGCTGGCCCGGCCTGAGACCATCAACCTTCTAATAAGTCATAGGGAGGGTCGTTTGGTTCCACAACCGTTCAAGAGGGAGGGCGATCTCATCCACTGGGATGGACCACTTGGCAAAACGATTGGTGGTACCCACCCCGACCTCTTCGAGTTCGTGGACTTAACGCTGCACCAGTCTGAAACCCACTTTGTTCGAACCATGAGGACCTCTTCAAGGCTCTACAGAGAGGTCCATGTAAGCTCGGCTGAGGACTTGGCAAAGACAGTCATTCTCAGTAGCACCACTGCTACAAACAAAGAGGCCTTTGAATGGTTCAAGTGGGACAGTATAGGGGCAGCGTGCGACCCCAAAATGCGGGAGCTGCAAGTGCGGAAAATGTTCCCCGGGCGGCCAAGAAATGACCCTTGGAGAAGAAAGGGACTTGGAAAAAATAAAAGGCTGTCTCTCATATGTCCTGGCAGATAAGCACAGTGATGCTCCACACTGGGATGCAGCTTACCCTTGGAAGGCTAACCCAGTAATTCTGCCAAACAATCGCCAAGCAGTGGAAGCAACTTTCCAAAACACTGAGGCGTGGCTGGCAAAAGAACCTTTGTGGAAAGCAGCATATGGAGAGCAGATCCATGACATGGTGTCAAGAGGAGCAGCCGTCAAGTTCACTAGGGAGCAGATTAGAGACTGGAATGGGCCAGTGTGGTATATCAGCCACCTGGTCGCTCCCAATCCTTATTCTAGCTCCACGCCAGTGAGAATAGTCTGGAACAGTAGTCAGGAGTTTAAAAGGATGAGCCTGAACAACCTACTCCATAAAGGCCCTGATGTTCTCAATCCTATCCGAGGTGTCCTCCTGAGATTCAAGAGTGGGTTGTACATGGCCCTCGGCGATGTCAAGAAAATGTACAACTCTGTGTGGCTTAAGGATGAGGAAGTACACCTCCATCGATTCCTCTGGAGGGATGACCCCAAAGAAGAAATCAGTGAGTTCGCTGTTGTTAGGGTCAACATCGGTGACAAACCTGCTGGTTGCATTGCTCAAGTGGCCATGAGGGAGACTGCTAACCTACCCCAGTTCACATCCATGATCGCAGAGCGCCGCATTTTAATAGAGGACTGCTATGTCGATGACATATTAACTTCCCATGATGACCTCCAAGCATTAATTAGGGTGACTAAAGGAGTCGAAAAGATCCTAAAGGCAGGAGGCTTCTCACTCAAACCCTGGGTCCTGACTGGTCAAAGTAGGAGGAGTGAGGAACCCAACAGCTCCAGTAATGGCAGATCAACAGAGCCCAAGACCCTGATACTCCCAAATCAAATGCGGGACGAAGAAAATAAGGCACTTGGACTAGGTTATGAGCCAGAATCTGATAAACTCCGCCTGCTGACATCAGTGAACTTCTCAAAGCGGCGAGGAAAGATGAGAACTGGGCTGGATCTACGAGAGGAAGAGGTCAGAGTACACACCCCTGACCCTCTCACCCGTCGAATGCTGCTGAGTCAGATTGCAGGGTTTTATGACCCTATTGGTCTGGCCTCGCCAGTCAAGCAAAAGGGAGTGATGCTCGTAAGAGAGTCCTTTCAGGAGGCAGGAAAAGATCGTCCTGCCAAAGACACCTGGGATGACCCCCTCTCACCGCATCTCCGGGAGGCTGCAATAACACTCTTTGAGCAGTGTGTAAGACTTGGCCAGGTGAGGTTCGACAGGAGCCTTACTCCCCATGGAGCCATAGGCCATCCAATGGGAATCACGTTCTCCGACGGCAGTGAAGCTTCCTACGGAGCCGTTCTCTACCTTCGTTGGGAGACGGCGGAAGAAGGAGTCGTTGTAAAACTAGTTGAATCCAAGGCCAAACTCACCCCATTAGACCAAAAAGGTGATGTCATTAAAGCAGAGCTGTGCGGGGCTGTGTTCGCAACCCGCCTGAAGACTCACTTTGAAAAACACTGTTACATTCAGGTCGATAAGTGGATCCATTTAGTCGATAGCCAGACAATTCTGGGGGCCATCCAGAAGGATAGCTATGGCTATCAGACATTTTTTGCAAATCGGGTAGGAGAAATCCAAAAGGCCGGACCTGTCGACAGCTGGAGATGGGTTGAAGGAAAAGAAAACATTGCTGACCTCATCACAAGGGGAGCTCCTCCTGAGGACCTTGCGGAAGGATCAGCCTGGCAGGAAGGCCCTGGATTTCTCAAACTCCCCTTTGAAAATTGGCCCGTGAAAACTTCCAGAGAAATTATCTCCTCTGTCACTGAAGAGCTTGGGGGACTCCAGAGAAAGGCATTCTCAGCGGCAGTCATGTCGGCTGGAGCAGCTCAGCCCTGGGAATGGCCAGTCCCAACCATCATAGCTCTCATGAAGCTGGTCGAACCCAAAAGATTCAGCTCCCTGACTCGTCTATGTGGGGCTGTCGGCTGGCTGAAGAGGGCAGTGGACATCTGGCTGGGTAGCTCCACCCAGACCCCAGGCCCCTCAAAGTGGGAGGCAAGAACTTACCTGTTGGCAGAAGAAAGAGTTACTGCTTTCAAATTCTTGGCTCTTGAGGCTCAAGATGGCGTCAAGTTTCGTGACACAACCCTTGATCGCCTAGTTGTTCAAAAGGAACAAACCACAGGTCTCTTTGTCTGCGGAGGGAGAATCCAATGCTTGGATGAGGACAAAGTGGCTGTACCATTGGTCCCATGCCAATCATGGCTCGCAACCCTACTGGCCAAAGAGGCCCATGAAGAAAATCATGATGGTGTTGCTTCAACCCTCCTACGAACACGAAGAAAAGCCTGGATCATGCAGGGATGAAAATTGGTTAAGAAAGTGCTTAGCAATTGCATCACCTGCGTAAAGCAAAGAGCTAGATTGTGCCAGCAGGTAATGAGTGATCTGCCTCCAGAACGCACCCAGAGAGCCAGCCCCTTTGAGTTCACTACTCTTGACCTCTTTGGCCCCTTCGAAGTGAAGGACAGTGTGAAAAGAAGGAAACAAAGAAAGTGTGGGGAATTGTCTATAGCTGTATGGCCTCCAGAGCGGTCCATGCAGACCTCACTGACGACCAGTCTGCAGAAAGTTTCCTCCAGGCATACACCCGCTTTGTCGCCCTAAGGGGGCATCCAAGGAAACTATGGTCCGATCGAGGGATGAACTTCGTTGGTGCTAAACCAGCCCTGCAGTAGCTTTACAAACATCTGGATTGCCTGCAGGCTTTGTCCATGGAACATGTGGCTGCCAAAAATGGAACTGAATGGAAGTGGGAGTTTCACCCAGCTGATGCACCACACAGAAATGGAGCTGCGGAGGCTGCTGTGAAGCTTCTGAAGAGGGCAGTCACGAGCCTTGGTGGGACCACAGGGTCCTTTACATGGGTAGAGCTTCAAACAACACTGTTTTACCAGGCAGCGAACTTAACAAATGAACGCCCAATCGATGCTAGAGCTCAAGAGCAAGAGAACTCCGTTGAGTATTTAACACCAAACTCCCTCATTCTGGGTCGGGCATCGACTGGAGGAGACACCTCTGGTCTTGACCTTGAGACCCATTCCTGGCGCCGGCTACGAGCCATCCAAATCGGGGTGGATTGTTTCTGGGCTAAATGGAGAGAACTTGCTGGCCCAAATCTGTTCATTCGACAGAAGTGGCACCGGTCAGAGAGGAACGTTCGAGTCGGCGACCTCGTCTGGGTAGCTGATTCAAATGCCTTGAGAGGTCAGTTCCGCCTGGGCCGAATTCTGACTGTCTACCCTGACAACAAAGGGATCGTCCGGGAGGCTGACATTGCAATTTGCACTGGCATTCCTGCTTCCCAGTCGGGTGGCCGCAAGAAGGGCGGCTCTCTTTTGCCCACGGCAGTCATCAAGAGGGACGTAAGAAGGCTTGTGGTCCTTCTTCCGGTGGAGGACCAAAATCCCCTGTCGACTTGATCCCTCCTCCTTGGTTCGAGTCATTGTCCAAATTGGCATGGCTGGTGTACGTCGAACTCTGTCACCGGGCCCAACATTTTGCGCGCGCACACACACACACACACACACACACACACACACACACACATATATATGCGTTGGGCTAGTGGTGTACGCCGAACGTTGCCAACATGCCATCACACTTGCACGTCACGAAGAGTCATAAACATGTACGCACCACTCCACATACCCAGGCAGGAAACCACACCCCTGCCATGGGATGTACCGTACGTCATTATGGACACTGAACTCCTCATGGACACTTGGTAAAAAAAAAAAATTTGTAAAAAAAAAAGTATTGTAAAATTGTGACCTCAGTGGATCATGCGATCATTCGGTCAAGTGGGAGGTGTTTTGTTTGCCCACTGTTTGTGTGACCGCGAGTGGGGGAGGTGACTTACCCTTGGTGTACATAGTTAGTCAGCTGTTAACACGTAAGCCAATGCGATCTCTTGCTGTCAGTCGGCGTCCAATTGGATAGGCACATGAGCTTTAAATGGCGCAAGCGCGAAATTTCCAGCATGGCGTTTTCATCAAGGACAGCAGTGCACCACCGGTAAGTCATCTCTCTCTCTCTCTCTCTTTCACTTAAGCTGCGGTTTTAATTATGCCTCCTTTTGTTTTTAGCCCTCTGCTTTGTAATTCCATCGTTTGGTTTGTGCTTGAAGCTTGTCACGATATCTTGCTTTGATCCGACGTTGGCGTTGCTTAAGTAATATCCGAGCGGCGTTTGTAGCAACCTGTCTCGCGTTAGCATTTTACCGGTTGAATCATGGGTAATGTAGTTGACTATACTATGACTGAACTAATTGTTTCCATGGCGTTATTGACTAATGGCATTGGCATTTATGGTTTTGTGCTTTTAGTTGAGCAGGTAAAAGTTGATTTTAATTATTTTGCCTTTACGGTTAAATATTTTGTTGGTTTACCTGTTGTAACTGAGTAAAAGTTCATCTTGCTGGTATTGAGCTGATTTTATAGCTATGCCCTTTAGTAATCATAATGCTTGTATAAATGCGAATGCTTAATGCTATATGCTTAATTTACAATGTTGGATTTATGTGGTTTATGTAGTTGTAAAACTTTTGGGGCTATGCAGTGTCTTGTTTATTGTGCTATGTTGCTATGTTTATTGCATGTATTGCACTTATGCATTTATTAGTGAACATGTTTTGTAGCAATGTAGTATTAATTCTGGGTACAAATTTGAAAGCTTTGCTATATGTTGTACTATGAGGTTTTACTTTAGTGGACATGGCTTCACTGACACCATGGCCTTTTGTACTCTGCATGTTTATAACCTAAAAAGTGGAACTTAATCTTGAAAGCTAAAAAGTGGCTAAAGAGTGGAAAATGAAATCTTGAAACAAAAGAAATAAACAAACCACAGACTTATTTCCGTGTCACTGCTGTCCCTGGTGCCCTTTCGGTGGGTTAACCGAACATGTACCAAAAGAGCCATACATGGCACCGACTGCAAAGACACTGAGCTGCTGCACCTGTGTGTGCTGCCATCTTCACCAAATAGTCAATCAGAACTGTGGTAGCTGTGAGTGAGTACATCATTCAATGTTTTTCTCTGTGTCATTATTAGATTGAGTTAGTGCCAGTGCCGAGATTGTGGATGGCACCAAGATGCACTATGGATTGGCTTGGTGGAGTAAAACATGTTTGTAATACAAAGGTGATAATTGGAGCAGAGTTCTAAAAGCCTCTGCCATTCTCATTTAGTTTGCCAATACCAAAGTCACCAAGGCAAGTAGGCCAAGAACCATGGTCAGAGCCAGCTGTAGCATTAAATTCGCCAAGGAGGAACAGGTATTCATAGGGAGCAATACCTTTAATGGTGTTCTTCATAGAACTGGTTTTTGCCTCTGCAGGTGAAGAGAGTGTGGGGCATACATGCACAGAATGTTGACTGGGCCTGAGGGCATTGACAGACAAAGATATAAAATGCATTCAGTGCCTTCAGGTGGGATGTCAACAGCTGATAGCAGATAATTCTTCACTGTGAAACCGATGCCATGCTCATGAGGTTTACCAGGCTCCTTTCCTTGCCAGAAAAATGTATTGTTGTGTTCTCTGAGACTTCCGGGTGATGGAAGTCAGGTCTCTTGTAGTGCAGCAACATCTATATTGAGTCTCATAAGCTCGCGGTTAATGATGGCAATCTTCCTGTAGTCATTAATCTGTTGGAGATAATTGGAGAGACCAGGACACATGGTCCTGACATTCCAGCTTGCTATTCTTAGGGTGTTTTTCTTTCTCTGTTGTTTGCCTGGTGCAAGGTTTACAGTCTGCTTTTCAGTGTTTGGCTTAGCTCCAAGCACCCATCCATATATAATCATTTGAAAATTCTTTAATATGTGAAAATATACATACACTATATTGCCAAAAGTATTTGCTCACCTGCCTTGACTCACATATGAGTTTAAGTGACATCCCTATTAAAGTGACCCTATTAAACCCTAATTCATAGGGTTTAATATGACGTCAGTTCACCCTTTGCAGCTAAAACAGCTTCAACTCTTCTCGGAAGGCTGTCCACAAGGTTTAGGAGTGTGTTTATGGGAATTTTTGACCATTCTTCCAGAAGCGCATTTGTGAGGTC
>JAODJS010000019.1:524620-536382 GCA_027576325.1 Sciades assimilis | reverse complement strand
AGCTGGGATAGGATCCAGCTCGCCCGCGACCCTGTAGAACAGGATAAAGCGGCTACAGATAATGAGATGAGACACTCAAGTTCAATAATTTCTACTCAAGTAAAAGGCGCTTCTTCAATTAAAAGGTGCTCCTTCCGCCATCTATTGGAGAAACGCGGGCATTGCAGGGAAAAACGGAACATGAATGAGATTTTTTACTATTATTTAGACAAGTTCGGTGGGCCGGATTAAAAAGCCTGACGGGCCGTAGTTTGCCCATGTCTGACCTAACTGCATGTTTTTGCACTGTGGGGGAAACCGGAGGAAACCCATGCAGACACAGGGAGAACATGCAAACTCCACACAGAAAGGCTCTCGCTGGCTGCTGGGTTCGAACCCAGAACCTTCTTGCTGTGAGGCGACAGCGCTAACCACTATGCCACTGTGCCGTCTTTAGACAAAAAACTGAGTCATCTATTGCACCCTCTTCAGGTACACGTGAGTCGTGTGTTGTGAGCGAAGCATCACTATGATACTGATGTTCCGACCCTCGGCGTGTTCTCATTCAGAGAGTTCTAAAAAACAGAGTTCTTTTTTTAGACGTAAACTGAAGAGCACTGAGAGAAGCTGTGGCTCAAACTCGTTAACATTCGTTTCCCCCGTTAGTGAGAGTCAGGAGGATTAACACAGTTGTTCAACATGTTGTAGTTATTATTAGATCAGCGCCAGTTAAAGTCCAAACCCGTCTCCAGCGTGATCGCTGTGGATCAGTCAGAGGTGAAGCTGGAACTGTAAAGACGGAGGAGTTTACACTTCTTTACAGTTTCTCAGGAACACAATGGAACAAGCTGCGGTTATTCTGTCTTATTAACTTTGAGGGAGCAGAGAGAGAGACTGGTGAAGGAATGGCTGACTTTTCTCACCGGTGTTAAATGTAACTATAAATGGATAGTACAAGGTGTTATTTAATAAATAAAAAATGTTAACTAAGTTGCTGTGGTGTAAGAGGAATAAAACACTCAGGGATGTGCTGTTCGAGGAAAATAATCAACTCCAGGCTGGGTGCAGTGACTCCGCTTCACATCAGGCTGCATTTCAGCTCCACAGTGGATTATTTTCCTGCGACCCCGACGGTGTTATTCTATACTTTACAGGGGGAGAGAGAGTCAGAAGTTATGATTTATAGCATTTGCATATTTTTAACAATAGTTTGATGAATTAATAATAATAATCACAGTCCAAATACCATGTGTAAAATATTTCCCCTTTTATCATTTCTAATCAGAACTTTATTTGATGTGAATATAAACTGTTCCTCAGTGGCTGCAGGTTCGCAGAAACTTTAAACCAGGTGACTTTGTGCTGAAGCTGCAGCAGAATCGCCGTGTTGTACTTCATTCGACTCCCTTCATGAACTCCAGAAACTCTGAAATAAAATCAACAGTTAGCATCCGGTTACCCAGTGGAGAGACAACAGAATGCTGATGGCTCAAACGACTCCGCTACCGTCGTAATCAATCTTCCCGTCATTGTTCCTGTCTCCGTCCTTCATCGGCTCCTCCACATCGTCTTCACTGATCATCTCTCCTGTTGCTTTCAGCATCTCACGCAGCTCCTCCATACTGATATATCCATCTCTGTTTCTGTACACACACACACACACACCTGACTGATTACAGAGTGATAAATGATTAATTCAGGATTTTAATGGTTTCTGAATTACATTAAAACTCACCTGTCGAACATGCGGAACAGGTTGGCCAGCTCCTCCTCCGATTTCGCTTTGCTGTCGTCTTTCATGCATCTGACCATCATCACCAAAAACTCGTCAAAGTCCACAGTGCCGCTGCCTACACACACACACACACACACACACACACATTTTATTACATTATTTAACATTATATATTCTAAAACTTATTTTGCATTTGAAGTTTTTCAAAAATTGACTGATGAAAGTGAGGCTTAATCTAATTACTTATGCAGACATTTGCATAATAAATATAACCAAAAAAAGTTTTCATTTGAGATTTTTCAAAATAAAATGTTCATGTCAAACTTTATAAAACAGTTTTTTGTTATTCATGTTCTTTACACTAAAAATTAGAGGCTCTGTTTTTATCGACTGTGTTTAGATCCATTACAGAACCAAACACAGAGACGTTATTTCAGAATTTTAGAATGAAATCCTTTATTCCTCAGTGAAGACTTAAATCTTTTATTAAACAGTTTGTTGTTTATGTGCTTTACACTTTAAATTGGAGTTAGTTTTAAAATAGAGATCAGAGATCTTCAGCGGCTGATTTTCTTAAATGTAATTTTGTACCTTTATTTATGCAACTGAGGCCTTCACCTAATTAAATATGCATACATTTGCTCACTTAATGAAACTGAAAATCTGGTCTTAGCATAGTTTTGTTTCCAAGTCTTTATTTCACTGTAAAAAGAGAAAAAAATTCATAGAACATTATAGTATATTACAAAATAATAATAATATTCTTTTAGTAAAAAAATCCAGTAAATAGGAACATGTTGAGAAATTCCTCAGTGATGTTTTTCAGAATAAGGACAGGACTAAAGATGGATGAACTGAGGTTTGTGATGTTTACCGTCTTCATCGACTTCATCGATCATCTCCTGCAGCTCCTGCGGCGTGGGGTTCTGCCCCAACATCCTCATCACTTTACCCAGCTCTTTAGTGCTGATACAGCCATCTTCTGCGTCCTGAACAAACACCTCGAACGCCGCCTTAAACTCTGCAAAACACACACCGCATCTCTGAGCAACACCAACCTTTATTCGTTCATTTTCTCTGAAATCAAATTCCTCACAAATATTACTTTTATGCACTTTTTACTTGTTAATACTTCCTTTCTTTTTGTTTGTGGTTTGGAGTTACATTCTTTGGAGGATGGGGGTCCCTGGAAATCAGTCAGTAAATATATCTGTAAACAAACTCATTTAAATAAATTTATTGATGAGTGTACTGACAGGCGTTCCTGTATTTAATAATAAATATATGTTAATTCTGTTCTGCTGTGTAAATATCCTGCAATCTCAGTTTCCCTAAAGTCATTTTTATTACATTATTATGTTTATTTTATGATAATTGTTTATTTAGACACCCCCTCCCCCCAGGAGTGAACACTCGCAGACTCGGAGATAAAAACAGGGCGAGTTATTAAGTGTGATTTGTAACTCTTTCAGGATAGGATTTAATTTTCGGAATGGTGGACACAGGCACATGTTCAGGTTCATGAGGTCAAAGTTCACATGGGTGAAGTTCACAATGTGAAGTAACTTTCTCTGAGTTTTTTTTTTTTCAGATGTATAAAGATAAATTTTCCTGAATAAAATTACTATCATCATTATTTCACTGCTCTCTCTAATAGCAGCTCCGGCAGGAGTGCAGGTTTATATTAACACTCTCATTCGGATATGTTATCGTTTCTATAGTAACGGCTCGTTCACAGGGGCGTATCCAGCAGCCGCTCTGTAATCGCTGATGTGGTGAAGTTTCCTGTCAGGAGAAATGTGTGTGTGTGTGTGTGTATCGTGTCTGTAAGGAGTCTCCAGTGTGAGCGCTGTGTAACAGTCAGAGGTGAAGCTGGAACTGTAAGGACAGAGGAGTTTACACTTCTTTACAGTTTCTCAGGAAAACGATGGAACAAACTGCGATTATTTTGTCTTATTAACTCAAAGAGAGAGAATAAAGAGACGGTGGTGAAGGAACGAGTGTGTATCGCTGCTATAATACCAGTAACAACATGAATTAACACACCTTACATGTAAATATAAATGGATAAAAAGCATCACGTTTATTATTTGTCAATAAATGCTAACAGTCGGTAAGCTGCTGTGGTGTGAGAGGAATAAAACACTTAGGAACACGCTGTTCGAGGAAAATGATCAGCTTTGGGGTGGTAACAGTAACTCCACTTCACATCAGCTCACTGCTACATCATGGATTATTTTCCAATAACAGCTCAACCCCAAGTGTTTTATTCGTTACACATGACAAGACTTCAGTAACTTATTACACGTCTCCCTCTGAGAGACAGAAATATCATCAGCTGTCCAATCATCATGATAGAATTCTCTCTCTCACACACACACGTACCACTTTTCTGTTCTTCAGTGAGTTGCTCCACCTGCACACAGACACACTGCAGTTAGCGTTTGATAGAAATATAACCAGGATATAAATGACCTTATCAGATATCAGGAAAGATAAATATATACATACATACATACATACATACATACATCCGGTTCGGCTTGATAGGAACTTTTGTTCCTTTGAGCAGCCGCTCTAACTAACTAACTAATTTCCCAACTAACTAAATAGAGTCATTCTTGGGGCCACAGGATTGTCCAGCGCTCTATGGTTGTACATCACGGGGTGGTCGCTGAAGTGGGCGTCCAGTTGATTCTTCAGTGCGTTCACTGAAGGGGCATTGACCACGTTGTCTGGGAGGGCGTTCCACCAGTCCACGACCCGCTGTGAGAAGAAGTATCGTCGCATGTCTAGTCTTGAGTAGTGCTTCAGGATCTTCCTGTTGTGCCCTCTGGTACGTCCCGAACGATCCTCAGGGAGAAGGTTGTTCGCCACGTCATGTAGACCATGCTGGTACTTGTAAACGTTGATCAAGTCCCCCCGTAGTCGCCTGTACACCAAGGAGGGCAACTTCAGCTGCCTGAGTCTTTCTTCATAGCTCAAGTTTTTTAATGAAGGTATCCTTTTGGTAGCCCGCCTCTGAACCTTCTCAAGTTCTTCAGCCTGCTTCCAGGTGTGTGGTGACCACACCGGGGCGGCATACTCTAGGTGTGACCGGACCATAGTTTTATATAGTGGGAGGAACATATTTTTATCCATATGTTCAAACGTTCTCATGAGTAAGCCGGAAAGCTGGTTGGCTTTTTTGGTTATGCTTGTGATGTGATGATCAAATTTGAGAGCATCATCCACTTGCACCCCCAGGTCTTTCTCACAAGTTGCGCTGGACAGCTCTACGTGGCTTTCTCCATTCCACATACAGTATGTGAAATCGGGATGGTTTCGTCCGACCCTCAGTACTGAACACTTCTCCGGGTGGAAACGGAGCTGCCACTTTGAAGACCACTGCTGGAGTTTATTCAAGTCTGCTTGGATCCTCTCACAGTCCTCAAGGGTGGCGACGCCTTGATAAAGCTTCGCATCATCTGCAAAGAGTTTTATCGGGCAAATGGTTTCCCCGGGCATGTCGTTTATGAAGACCGTGAAGAGGACTGGCCCAAGGACGCTCCCCTGTGGTATGCCGCTGGTGACATCAGCCCAGTCTGAGACCGCCTCGTTGACGATAACCCGTTGCTGTCTCCCAGTTAGGAAGGCTTCGATCCACTTGAGAACCTTGCCTGTTATGCCATAGCTCTCAACTTTCCTGAGCAATCTTTGGTGAGGGACTGAATCAAATGCTTTTTGGAAATCTAAGTAGATTGCATCTATCCCTACTCCAGCATCTATTAACTTGGTCCAGTATTCTAGGGTTTCCAGCAGTTGGGTGACTGTTGACCGTCCCTTCATGAATCCATGTTGGTCTCTAGAGAACAGGCCATTCTCTTTCATGTGCCCTACCACTTGATCCCGTATTATCCCCTCCATAATTTTACCCAGTATTGAAGTCAGACTGACTGGCCTGTAATTTCCTGCCTCAAATTTCGGTCCCTTTTTGTAGATTGGGATCACGTTCGCAATCTTCCAGTCAGGGGGGAGTTTTCCTTCCTTAAGGGATGACTCAAAAATCTGTGTTAGAGGGAGCGAGATGCTGTTTGCCAACTCTTTTAGTATCCTGGGGTGGAGGTTGTCGGGGCCACACGACTTGCTGACTTTCAGTTTCTTCAGTCTTTTTCTTACATCAGCCTCCCTGATGATTATGCTCCCCAGGGGATCAGGAACCTCATGTATTTGAGTCTCTGGGATGTTTTCTAAGTCCTCTTTTGTGAAGACGCTAGCAAAGAATTTGTTGAGGACCTGTGCCTTCTCAGCATCGCTTGTCGTAGGGTTTCCATCATCTTTCTTGAGATCGGGTATGGTATGTCGGGCCTTGGTTTTTGAGTTGACATATTTCCAAAAAAGTTTCGGATTCTCTTTGACTTTGGATGCAATGTTTTTTTCATACATTTTAACAGCCTTCCGTGTCTCCCATCTCGTCTGGTTTCTTGCTTTAGTATATTCTAAGTAGTGTTTTAATGTTTTTGATTCCCTCCATCTCATCCAGGTCTTGTACTTCCGTCTGGCCGTTCTAATGGTCCCCTGGTTGAGCCATCTGGGTCTTGGAAACTCAGCTACCGTCTTTTTGCTCTTTGGCACATGCTGTTTGGTTGCTTGGTTAAGTCGGTCGCGAAATATTTCCCATTTTTCTTCCACATCTTTTCCTTCAAACATTGTCTTCCAGTCACAGTTCATATAATCATTCATCTCCTGGTAGTTTGCTTTTTCATACAAGTACCATTCTCTGGCTATTGGAACGACATCTGCATAGCATCTTACTTTGAATAGTATAGTTATGTGGTCACTCTTTCCCAGTGGTTCTCCAGGGGTAACCTCTTCAATCATCGCTTCTTCATTTGTAAAAGCAAGATCGAGCGTATTGGAAGTTTGATCAATTCTGTGCCTGGTCGGGAATTCTATGTGTTGGTACAGATAAGCATCATTTATGGCATCCAAAAAGTCTGAGGCCTTTTGTGAGCTTCTTGTGATTTCACCCCCTCCGTTCCATACGATCTCTGGATGATTGAAGTCTCCAATGATCATCTTGTGACTGTGTTTTAACTGGCTCATTTTTCGTAACAGGGAGTTTAAGTCCTTGTCGTTTCCAAGTGTGCTGTTTGGGCTCCTGTGCATCCCCACAATTAATTGTTTGTCCCCATTTTTAAGATTCATTTCAATAGCCACTATTTCTGTAAAAATACAGAGGACTAGTTCTCAAAAGTAAATTTTACATACTATGAAAAATTATTCTTAAATTCACTGCTGTTTGGCGGCATGGAGCTGCATTGGTTAGCACTGTTGCCTCACACCAAGAAGGTTCTGGGTTCAAACCTCACAGCTGATGGAGGCATTTCTGTGTGGAGTTTGCATGTTCTCCCCATGTCTGTGTGGGTTTCCTCCAGGTGTTCCAGATTCCCCCACAGTTCAAAGACATACAGATTAGATAAAATACAATGCCCTGGGGATGCACGAGCCAGTGAATACTTGGCGCTGGTCCCAAGCCCAGATAGGTTAAGGAGGATTGCTTCAGGAAGGGCATCTGGAGTAAAACTCATGCCAAATCAAATATATGGATAATTGATCCACTATGACAACCCCTAACGGAGCAGCTGAAAGAAAAAGATGCAAATTATCATAAATTGGAGTGATGAAGGCTAAATAGTTCGGAGGGGGCTGTATCTAGTATGCAAAGTGTTGTTTTGATCTTTTCTCTCTTGCAACTCCAAGAGCTCCTTTTGCATGCGATCTCATACTAGCACGATCATTATCCTGTTAATTTTTTTTTTTTTACAGACAGAGCTGATAACATTTTGTCCATGAACATTGTCTTTGGAATTCTTATTTTAGTTAATTATTTGGTGGATAAGAGGGAAAATGCATCATGCCACTCTTAATCCACTTTTTAATTCACTAATCCAAACACTGGGATCAAACT
The DNA here is from genome assembly GCA_027576325.1 of Sciades assimilis. Taxonomy (NCBI): domain Eukaryota; kingdom Metazoa; phylum Chordata; class Actinopteri; order Siluriformes; family Ariidae; genus Sciades; species Sciades assimilis. The sequence goes on along the minus strand of JAODJS010000019.1, from coordinate 528,718 downwards.
GGAGCTGGAGTTTCCTTAAAGTTCACACAGTATTTTAAGGCTCGTTCCTGGTGCTCAGGTAGCATGGAAACCACCTTTTATAACATTCCCAGTATTTGTTTCACTCCTCCTTTTTTGTGTTTGATGTCTTTCAGATAAAAAATGAAGCCAGGCTACTACTGAAGAACTCCAAAACGTTGTCATTATTATTAAAAAAACAGCTTAAAGGTAGACAGTATTTTTGCATGCTCAAGTGACAAGAACAGTAAAAGAGAAATGGTTCTTAATGAATAATTTCTTGATGAATAATTGTTATAATAGCTGATTTATGGCAACTGACATTGATAAAGCTATTTTAATAGTAATTTTTCTCCATTAATAATTTTACTCAAAATTAAAGCTTTGAATATAAACATGTATATAATTTCATGAGACTAAAAAGTATATGTAATAAATATATGGCTATCATTATTCTAAAGTAGTAACTCCTAGTAAGAATCTTTCTAATAATTCTAAGAATGCTTCCAAAAACATCATGTTTGGACTTCGAGTGAAACTTGTCTGTCTTAGCCTGGCTACAAGATCTTGTTGTAACACCTTTCAGTCAATCAAGCAGATTTTGTCCTCAGAATAATTTAGACAAAGACCTCGGTAAACAGCTTGATATGGATTCAGTACATACTCACAAAACAACCAGAAAGACGATGAAAACACAGTACCTTCAGAAGTAAGCCAACATCTTGGACAATTGGCAGTGCTGTCTAAAATAAAAAGAAATAAGAAGAGTTAATAATTTTTTTAGGAAGGTTCTTCCAAAAATCATGGGCATTACGTGCAAGGCATTTAAGCCATCCCACCTGTATTTCATCTTAAATAGATTATAAAAGGCACCCCAATCATACACAAGTATTACAAAAAAAAAAGTAATGACAAAGTGTACATACATTATGTTCCAATCATAAAACAGCTTAAAAGGTAGACAAGATTTTTCACATGCTTAAGTGACAAGGACCATAAAAGAGAATGGTTCACATTGCTAATCAGTGGGGACCCAAATTTCAACTCTGTGTTTGTCTTCCTTTTATCTGTGCAAGTTTACTTTTGTTTTACTTGGAAAGGGAATTGGCTGTTTTCAACTTCACTGGAGAGTGAGACCTCAGAGTTATTAAGCAAACTCCAACAGGAAGTGTGACCATGTATGGATCAACCTTCAAACTGCTGTCAAGGTGCAGGCACTTAGGGATGCAAGCACACAGAAGAGCGGGTGTATCACAAACTGTTGACAAATCCAAATCAGGAAGCCATTGTCATAGTCAGGGAGAATCAACCACTGATCAGTGGGTGGGATATCAGAGGACAGGTGAGGAAACTGAGTCAGGAAATAAACATAGAGACTAAACATGAGAAGTCAGGCAGAAAGTCAGAAGGTGGCAGCATGGTGATGTGGTTAGCGCTATCACCTCACAGCAAGAAGGTCCTGGGTTCGATCCCAGTGGCCAACAAGGGTCTTTCTGTGTGGAATTTACATGTTCTCCCCATGTCTGCATGGGTTTCCTCCAGGTGCTCTGGTTTCCCCCACTGTCAAAAGACATGCGGTTAGGTGAATTGGATACTCTAAATTGGCCATTGGTGTTAATATCTGGGCTGTGTTCCCTGGTCAGACATGAGTAGTATGGTGGCTGCATGTGGTGCCTTTGTATGCCTTCAACTTGGCCATGTTGAACTGCGTCCTTTGCAATTCAGCTGCAAGAAAGGATGACTAACCACTCTAAATAAATAAGTTCAGGTACTGGGACAAAGAATGATACTTTGCAATGTCTGTAACTGTGGAGCTTGCAGACTAATGAGAGAAAAGTGTATGAAATAGTCTGGAGACGAGGGGTGCTGTGGTGTTTGGGAATTGTAGTCCGGACTGGCCATGTTTTGGAGGCTGTGCCAAACTCAGGTTCTCAGTGCTGTTACTGACAGACACCTCCCATAGTGCTCCCTCGGGGAGCAAACTCCTTTCTTGACTGACCTTTTTGGCACTGGCTTGTCTGGATGCTCCTTGTGGAACACTTATGTGACGAGTGGGTACAAGATGCCCCTGGAGCTAACCCAGGTGTGCTCCTCTGGGCCGTACCCCTGCCAGTCAACCAGGTACTCAAGCTGTCCTTGTCATCAAGAGTTGAGGTTTATTAACTTGGTATATGGGGTCACCTTCTAGATCTTGGGAGGGAGGTTCTTGGGTGGGTATGTTTATGGCTAGAGGATGGGCTTTAAGCAAAACGTGAAAAGTGGGAGCCATTTTGCAGTGAGGTGGGAGTTCTAACTTGTATGAAACTTCACTGACCTTGCAAATCACCTTGTATGGACATATGTATTGGGCTTTAAGTTTCCAGCAGGTATTGGGCTCCAAGTCTTTCATGGACACCCACACTCTGTCCCCTAGAGCATATTCTGGGGTCTCCCCTCTATATTTGTCTGCATACTGCTTGTACTTCTTGTTGACTTGCTGTAGTCTCTGGTGGACCTCCTCCCATACTCTTAAACCATGACCCCCTCCGCTCCTCTTAAACCATAAATCCACTGCCAGGATCAGAGTTGGTGCATCATCGCAGAAAAAAAAAGTGGTGGTTGATAGCCAAGGATACATTGAAATGGGATTAACTGAGTAATGGAATGTTTCAGGGAGATTTGTGCATATTCTGCCCAGGGAAGGAATCATGCCCAGTCCTTCATACAAAAAATTATCTTGGTTGGTGCATTCCCCCCGGACATTAGACTGTTTGTAGTATCCTGATATTTGGCTCACCAATGCTCCTAGCTTGTCCATGAACTTAGCTCATAACCTGGAGATAAACTGGGGACCCTGGTCTCTGACAATGTCTTCAGGGATGCCATGGTAGTAGAAATGATTAAAGAGGAGTTCTGCAGTCTCAAATGCCATAAGGAAACTGGGCAATGGGAGGAGTTTGAGGGCTTTGGAGAACTGATCCATGACCACTAGGATGACTGTGTTGCCTTGGGATCAGGGAAGGTCGGGGAGAAAGTCTATGGGAATATGTGACCAGGGTCATTGGGGCACCAGGAGAGGACAGAGATTTCTGGCTGGTGGAGCTCATGGTACCTTCACTTGGGCACAGGCAGAGCAGGAAGTGATGAAACGATTAATGTCTGTGGTCATGTTCTCCCATGAATACTTATTTTTGAGGAGTTGGTATGTATGGTGACAATTGGGGTGTCCTGTGGCTGGGGAGGAGTGAGCCCAAGTGATGAGTTTACCTCAAAATCATGGCAGCACATGCATGAGTCTAGGAGGACAGTTCTCATGTGGATTGGTAGGTTGAGATTATCTTAGCTCCTTATCTGTATCCCAAGAGATGGCTTGTACAAAACAGTCAGGTGGTAATATGGAAGTGGGTTCTGGAGTGTGGCTTCAGTTGGTGTAGATTCTAGAGAGGGCATCAGATTTAGTGTTTCTAGAACCGGTGCAGTAGGAGATCGTGAATCTAAATTGTGTGAAAAACAGTGCCCATCTGGCTTGACGAGGGTTCAGGTGTTTGGCCATCTTCAAATATTCAAGATTCTGATGGTCTGTAAGGATGGTAAGTTGGTGTGCAACACCCTCTAACCAGTGCCTCCATTCATCTAATGCCAGTTTGATGGCTAGGAGTTCTCGGTTCCCAACATCATAATTCTGTTCTGTTGGGGTGAGTTTCTTAGAATAGAAAATGATGGGATGCAATTTTGGTTTACACCTAATTGCTGTGAAAGGGATTCTCTTATTCCTGTCTCTGAAGCATCACTCTCTATGACAAACAGCTTAGTAGGATCTGGATGCTGAAGGATTGGGACCATTGTGAAGGTGGACTTGAGCTGGTCGAAGGCTTCCTCGGCTGCTGAGTTCCAATGGAAGCAGTGTGGTCCTTTCTTTAGCAGGGTTGTGAGTGGAGTGGGGATCATGCTGAACCCATGATAAAAATTTGCAAACCCCAGGAAATGTTGTAGCTCCCTCACCAGTGTTGGGCATGTTACTTTCAAAAAGTAATTAATTATAGTCACTAGTTACTTTTCCCAAAAAGTAACTGAGTTAGTAACAGAGTTACTTTGTCATAAAAGTAACTAATTACCAGGGAA
>JAODJS010000018.1:45254896-45265719 GCA_027576325.1 Sciades assimilis | reverse complement strand
GAACCGAAGGTCGTAGAGACTCGGGAGTGCTTTCCGCCTGACATAATTTGGGGTCAAGGAACACGCCAGACTTGTCCGCGTCTCTCTACGACCTTGCGTTCCGGAGATACGAGCAAAACAAAGTTGTTTCCGGCTCTAGCACCGCCCCCGAACGTCGTAGAGAGATGGGGGCGGTCTCATTGGAAAGCTCTGGGCCCACAGAATCCGTGGATATGTGTAACTTGTCTGTGCCACCTTCCTAACTGGACTTAGGGCCTGCCGGAGATATGCCGGGGGGCGGCATTCGGGGTTTTCACCCCTTAACCCTAACCCTAACCCATTCGGGGTTTTCACCCCTTAACCTAACCCTAACCCTAACCACTTGGTTTTTGGAATGCAGACTTGATATCTGGCATTGAGACTTCGTTTCTGGCATCCAGACTTGATATCTGGCATTGAAGTATTTTTTTCAAAAATAATCATGTCTCCAAAATAGGTACCAATAGACTCCAAATGACCTGAAACGTGCTCCTAACAACATTCCCCAGGAAGATTTTTGGCTGTGGGACTTAGGAGATTTTCGCCAAAATCGGGTCCCATTCAAGTCAATGGGGAAACGGTTTTTGCTTATTATCTCCGGAACCGAAGGTCGTAGAGACTCGGGAGTGCTTTCCGCCTGACATAATTTGGGGTCAAGGAACACGCCAGACTTGTCCCCGTCTCTCTACGACCTTCCGTTCCGGAGATATGAGCAAAACAAAGTTGTTTCCCGCCGTGGCTCCGCCCCCGAACGTCGTACGGCGATGGTTCCGGTATGGGATGAAAGCTGAGGTCCTGCTGAATCCGTAGGTATGTGTACCTAGTCTGGGGGACCTTCCTGTCAGGACTTACGGCCGTTCAAAAAAAGGTCCTGAATCTACCGGGGGGTAAATCCGGAGTTTTATCTATATACCCCTAACCCTAGTCTGTGGGACCTTGCTATCATTACTTATGGACAAAATAGATATGCCCCGAAATGACCCGGGCGGGTGATTGGGGGTTTTATCCTTATACCCTAACCCTAACCCTGTCATGTTGCTGCATCTGCCAGCAGCACATCTACACGGCATGGTGATAAATAAGCTCAAAATGGAGGATCGGAGTTGCGGTCAGCTCTGTGTTTCAGTATAGTGGAAATGGCGAGGAGACAGATAGACTTCCTGCAGTGATGTCAAGGTCATTCACTCAGACTGTTACCTATAAAATCATAAAAATTACAATATTAAATTTAGTATTAATGCTTAAAACTATTCCTGTGCCATTCTTGAGGTTTCAGGCATTTATAAATAAAAAGTGAGGCCATGGCTCTGTCTATTTGCTTTGTATTTCAGGAATATATACACTTTGTTCATGCATTTAGGCAACCTGCAAAAAAATTACAAATGTTATGTTGATGTGAATTATTAAACAAATTTGCCAGATTAATTCAGACAAAAAAATACTATGAAAAGTAGTTATGATATCTTGTCAAACTTTATTGAGAAATTTCCATCTTAAAATCTTTTTGCCCAAGAATAGCAGGAGCTTCAAATGATAGCAAGGAATAAGCATGCAAAAAAATTGGACATAAAATATATAACAGTAAAGCAAATTCATTTAAATAAAGTAGAATGGCAAACATTTTCAAATTAAAACAAACTAATATTCTTGATAGTTTTCAGTCATTTATGACTATGAACAAAATCTTCATGCTGAATGGGGTGAAGGCTTTACAACTTGGTCAAAGAGTTTGTGTCATTTTAAGAAAATAAAAGTATACATATTTATTTCCAAAATGGGGAAGAGTTAGACAATTAAGTTTTTAAAATCAAACAAGTAAAAAATTTGGTAGTAATGATGAATGATGGCATTTTTGTACATGTTCATTTGTTCATATCTTGCAAAAAATTCCTAGGAATGTCTTAAATATTGAACCTATACTTCATATTGATCTACTGTTTCTTTAAAATGTAAAATTCCTGGATTAGTAAGACTTCTATTATATGACAATTATTATCTAAGAAAATGACAGATATCTGTTCTTCCACCATCAACAAAGATTAAAAAAATCAACCATACCTTAATTTATCATCAGCATAGTGTTTACATTAAAATCATATAATAATGGCAAAAAGCTCAGAATTTTATGAATGCTTATGAGACCACTAAATGTGACAACCATTTGCGTCACTTACACAAACCAGTGCAGGCAAAAAAAAAACAAGGTCAAGCTCAAGGCTCCTGGTGATAAGTGTCCTCACATAAGGGATGAAATGTCAAGGGTCAGGTCAGTATTATCCAGCTGAAGAAAAAGAAAACACAAGTTCTAATAAAATTGACTAAACACACTGATATTATATGAGCACTCTTAAAATTGGTAATACTTTAATAATGATAAATGTATTAATGTACTTGTATTGAATATTTTAATTGAAAATACCTTTATTTCAATCATATGACATTCTTACAACATTGAGTTCTCACCATAAAAAGGATGTATATAGCAAATAAACATTATTTCTTCCTAACATTAGCACAGAATTAATTCACAGCAGACAGACAATTACCTGTTTCACCCTATGACAATGACTTACTTGAATAATGGCAAATGTGTTGATGAACACATTTCCTCGGATTTCAATTGTGGACACGTTGCTCATTTTCGAACGTTCTTTGAACGAACATAACTGTCGTCCATTTACAATGACCTAAACAGGGAAAAGAAAAGATTTAAGACAATGTTAATGGTATCATTTAATTAAATTGTTTATCAGCTCATTTTGCTTTTTTTAAATTTCTTACATCATAGTATTCGAATCTAATAACTATGAAGATATCAAAGGCTTCCCCTTCAGCAAATATGGGATCTTCTGTCACTTTCTCTTTCTCCCATCCTGTTTTCCCAAAGGAATTGCAGACCACTCTTGACAGGTAAGTCCTGAAGTGAAACATGATCTCATCATGCTCTTGTGTCCCAGCCTTTTGATTTATCGCAAAGCTGCAAAGCATATGCAAATTTCAGTATAAAAAAGCACAATATTTATGTTAACAGCTCTACATGAATGCATCAGAAAAAAATGGAACTAATGTGCTTTATATTTTATATTGTGTTTGATATCTTTGTTTGCTTTTGCTTCTGTGTTTCAGTGAAGGTTTTTTGCATGCAGTATTTTAACAGCTTACCCGTCGGAACCTAAAGGAACTACCCCTTGGAAGAACAAAGCAGATCCAGGTATTAATCCTCCAGGGATCGGGTACAAATTGGGCTGGTTCTGTAGAGTCATAAACATTGTGAAGGTCATGCGATATTTCTAATTGCAGTCTTTTAATGTTTCTTCATTCTAGTTGCAGTATTTTAAAAGTCCTTGTTGTTGCTTTATTGTTAGGATTTGAAGATTCTTCACATGATAAAGGCCATTTTGCATTTCTAAACTAGTTTTCAAGTGCCTGTTACTCACAGGTTTAAAAACGGGATATTTCACGTGTGATTGGATGTTAGAAAGCTCCCAGTGTGGCATGCCAGAACGTTGTTCTTTACCAAAGGAAGATTCACTCCAGTTCTGGGGAAATTAAAATAATGAAGAATATTCATTAATGAAAGTCATCCATAGGATGTCTACAGGGCTCAGTATAGGCGTTCAAAAGTTCGATCAGACAAAATCCTGCCTGGTCCAAGTGTAATCTCTACACTGTTTGAAATAAGAATCAAGAGTGCTCTGAGGACACAATATCCACCACAGGTAACTATGCCATAACTCTGGTAAAACATGACTGAATTAAATGAAATTGCAATATGCGTATTACTGACATAACAAAGAATCCTGTTGAGTTTCGTGAAACTCCTCCAAAAATTGTGAGAGGTGTTGATCTCAGAAAGTGGGTATCTTTCCCGGGATGGACAGACATCGCCATGACATGATCCCCCTTCAGACCTTTCGGCCAGCAGGGGATAAAAACTGAAGCCTTTGAGTATCTGACTTACCGAAACAACACCAACGCTGTTCATAATGATGTCTCCAACAATGTGAAGTAACTTCACTTTATTCACTGGTATACGGTGCGTAAACACACAGTACCGCCGGCCATTCAAATACACCTGAAAAGAAAAGATTAGGGATCATTGCTTACATTATTTACTTGAATTTTCCCAGTTATTTCTTTAATCTCCATACCTCAAAGGCTTTTTCACTGATGACGATGAAGAAAACAAAGTGTGAACCTTTGGATAAAGGGCATCCATCATAACATTCGCTAGCCTCACATGATTTTTTCAGGTTCATACTACATTCAAAAGAATCGTTGGGGTAAAGCAGCAAATGAAAAGCATTGTCATCATGAGTAGTGAGCCCAGTTCTATGATGGAAGGAAATTCTGTGAAGAAAAGTAAAGTTGATATTATCTGTGAAGCACCTCAAGGTTTTCAGTATGCTAAATATGGTTGTAGTGTGTGTGTGTGTGTGTGTGTGTGTGTGTGTGTGTGTGTGTGTGAGAGAGATGTATACCTTCCTTCCGTTTCATTAACAACCCCTTGGAGACACAAAGCCATTCCTGGTTTCAGCCCTCCAGGGATTTCAATCACAGTGGGAAGTTTCTGTGGTGAGAAAGCAAAGAACCATAAAAAGCATGCACCATAGCCCTAAGAGTTTCGTTATTGACTGTGACTCCATCCTAGCACTAAAATTGTTCATTAGGCAGTGATCAGTTGCAATCTGGGAAGCAGTGAGATGCTTTTCCATTCATACTGCAAATGTTATATGGTCCTATGTGTCACAGGCCAACTCCAAATTGGGTTTGAATAATCAGACCATGATGCGCATCCGAGACACATTGGCCCCCATTCATACATGTGCTTAACGCTGTCTGTTTATGATCGAATCACCCAGGACATTTGTTTAGGTCAGGTATGAACGGGGTCTTAAACCTTAACTGCTATATACAATGCATAACTATTATCCTGGATGGTTTTATGACTATTTCTAACATGTTCACCAGTGATTTTTCTACCTCTGGAATACTGTCAAGTAATGTGGCCATAAAACACTAACCCTGCTGTAATACTTTTTGCCCCACTATGTCCATCAGCAGCTTCCAATCAGTGCAGAATGCAGCAGCAAGGTTTAATACACAAACAATAATATTTGAGCACATAGCTCTTATTTCATGTACGTTGGCTTTACATTAGTTTTGATATTCAAAAAATTCCAACAAACCTCACAAACTCATGTACATTCCTGAGCACACACATCAGCAACTTGGATCACTGAGATTTAAACACCAATGCCCATAGTCTAGTAAAGAATAACTGAAGAAGTCTAGTTAAGAAGCAGCTGCCATTAAAGTTTTACAATCGTTCAAAGAGTACTGATGGTATCAGAAGCCAAACGTAATCTCTAAAAAAAATAGTAATAATAAAATTATATAAAATTAAGCCTATAAAAATCGGTGACAAGTCACATTACATTATATCCTGTACATCAATAACATCACGAAAAGGGCTTTTAAATTATCTGCAAGTCTTCTTACGTGGCATATGATCACTCAATCCCATCCTTCTGACAAACACATAATCGTCCAAAATAATTAGCTTTTTGTATAACTTAAATCCTAACTGAATTCTAGTCACTGCTCGATAATGTCAAACAGTCAGAAAAGTTTCCACATTTTACGCTCAATCTCATTACATGAACTCTTCAGCTGCGAAAGAGGATGTTTAAAATAATGACTGAATTAATGACATATCAATAAAAGAAATGTATATTTTAATTCACATAGTTTTAAAAAACTAGTAAATATAGGTTAGTCTATATAGTATCTATTATTTTATGTTAATGCTAATTTGAAATTTTTAAAACAATTGTTAAGGGACATTGTGGGTTGAACAATGCAGGAGCATCTTTATATTTACAGCCCTCCCTATAAATGTTACTCACAGGGTTGTTTGATAAATTTGTGACCTCTGACTGGAGGTTTGAGGGACTCCACCGTGAAGTGCACAGGTTACTCAACATTTGGGCCCTTAGTTCATTAATAATGGACTGATAGCTCCAGTTCTGTAAAGAGAAACAGATTATGCACTTTACATGCAAATATGCGCACTTTTCAGCTTTATTTGTGTATCTGTTTTTCATACCCCAATATGTGTAATAAAACATATTTACTTGCATGTTGATCATGTATTTAACTTTTTTTTTACGAGAAAATCAATGGTCAAAAATCATACATGCATGAAAGTAATTTTTTACAAGTGTAAAACGTTTACTGACCCATTTCTGGCCCAAAGAAAATTGTAATTTTCCTTGGCGTGAGAAGAGGACAGAGTCGCTGGCTTCGCTCACTCCAACTTCACTAATGGCTCTGTACCGGACCCAGTATTGGTTTGCAGGCTTAATTCCAGTCAGGGTGAAATTCTCCTGAGTATCTGGAGTCTCTGTGACTTCCCATTTTTCCACATCGGTTTCTGAATCAGTGGCCTGTGTTGTCCTGTATTCCACTCTGAATCGCACTGTCGATCCAGTCGGGGACTTCTGCAGCCTCAACATCATGTTTCTCTCCTGGACATCCACCTTGGGCGCAGGAGGTTTAGACACGGGTTGAAACGCGCCGTCCACCATGTTGCACTTTCTGTAAAGACGGATGGAGGCTCCAGGATTGGAGGCGTCGGAGACTGAGACAATGACAAACTTGATTTGTGTGTCATCTTTATTAGCTTGGAAAAAACTTCTGAAAAGAAAAATGTTATCTTTCATCTTCTCACTGAGTTCAGGAGTGCGGATCCACAAGTGTTCAGTTGACTCTGGAACTGTTACCCGGTTTTCAAACTCGTCTACTTTCAAAAATTTTGTTAGAATGGACAAATATTGGTCTTCGTATTTCAGAGAGGTAAAGCAGAAGCACAACACCATATCAACACTGGGATCTATTAGAATGTTGCTCAACAGGGCTGTGTAGTTTACCACAGGGACGCCGCTCAGTTGCTGGGTATAGAGTTTCAGCAGATGTAATTCACTCTGATTGCTCTCAAACCATTGATTCAGCTTCTCAGCTCTAAATGGAGACTTCTCGTGGGTGGTTATGATGTCTGCTAGTGCCCGCTCCTGTTCTCTTCCACCCCGAATAGCAGGGATGAGCCTACGCAGGTTTTTTTGAAAAATCACCTTGTAGGCTTCTAGCAGCGCCTGCAATTTCTTCACCCTTCGTCTCACATCCTGGAAATCATTTACTGTTGTGTTTGTAATCAAGTCATTACATTGAGTCTCTGCATTTCTCAGTTCCTCCAACAGAGTTTCTGTTTTAGTGATCAGTGTTTTACGAACTTCTCTCTCCAGTGTAGCTGCTTTTTTACTCAAACGTGCAAGGGGATAAAGCCAAATCTTAATTGGTACTGCGTCATTCTCTCTCTTCCTCAGCAGAGATGAAAGCTCCTTGTACAGCTGCAGGGCCTCTTTGTATGTGGTGGGATTCTGCTCAAGTTCATAGTCGCCATAAAACGTACAACTGATCTTGTCAGACAATTGTTTTTCACCATCACTCATCTTTAGACCTCCGGCTCCCTCTATATCAATAAAAGGAATATTTCTGACCATTAAATTTAAGGTTCCCTCAATTTCTTCTTTGTTCTCATTCTCATCGGCTGTGAGATCGAACACCATGAAAGCCTGAGCTCCATAGAGTACAGCAGTAACAACGTGCGTGGCAGTTCCGTCTTCAAACACCTTTGGGTAGGTGATATTGCGGTCCATAGTTAATTGGTCATATCTTGTTGTCTGGCTGTACTGCAGAGAAACCCGGCTCTGACGTGTTGAGGATTTGTTATCGCGTAAGAACCTGGCTGAGCCTCCAACATCCACTAAACCACCCAGGATGCTAGCTGTAAGGGAGGCGCTCACATCTAGGAGTTTGGCTTTCTCACCGAGAGAATCAGAAGCGGTGAACTTCAGATCTGTCTTGGGCTGTCGATGGGAAACCACGCCCTTCTTTATTGTTTCATTATCCCACAGAGAAATACCTGAAATGAATCAGAGACTACAACTGATAGTTCTGTCACAAACTGTGCAACAGTAAAACTGTTAGCTATGACTTTATTTGTCAAATTTTACTACTTTCCATCCAGAAGAGTGTGGATTTAAAGCCCACCAGACATCAAGTTAGTACTGTTAATCCCTGTGACCAAATAATGTATCTTGTATTTAGTAATAATAAGCAATATTATCATGTTCTACTTCTTGCACTGTAATACACATTCCACAATGAATGCCCGATATTCACCTTAAAGTTTGTTTGATGAATAGCTTCGGCAGTGAGATAGCATACTGAAGATGTGCCACTTTATTACACACCTGCTGCTAACCAACACGAATTAAAAAATAACCTCTGTGAAGTTTGGATATATGCAGATAAATGATAAAATCATAACTTTAAATCCCAGTGCCAAATTTAGAGGGGTGCTGGGTATATCAATATCTGATGCTACTTTTGGTGTGATGAAGACATCCAAAAAAATAAAATCACTGTTGTTTTCCTCATCATTTTTAATGGCACAATCTACTGTCACACAGTCTTGCCATTCATCTTATAAATTCTGACCTACTTTTCTTTTTTTCTTACTGCAGTAAACCTCCAGCGAGTTACTTCAGTGGCTCTCACCTTAATATCTCTATGCTTATAGTGTAGCTTTCAAACAGCCATACACCAACATTTTGTAAGACAAAGAAATCCATTCATTTAAAAAAAATTTTAGTCAGTAGAACAACTATCAGTAAATAGTGTAAATATTTAAAGAGTTTCTGCAGCTCTTCTTTGTTCTCATGACTTATTCTAGTTTCAGAGCCCAGGGCATTGACATTTATAGACAGACTACGTTAACATTTTGAAAAATAAATACCCCTAGGTTACAACACTTTGGGGTCTCACAAAAATAACTATGTGGCCGAGGTAGAATTTAAGATTAGCATCACCAACTAAGTTGTAGATTTCCAGAAAATAATTACGCTAACGTGTCTACAGGATCATACTGAGCTAAAGAAACACCATCCCACTGTTATTGGGGAGAGCAGTGTATAAATTAAAGTAAAAAAATTAAGAAAGGAAAAGAGCACTTCTCCATTATGATACAAATGCTACACTTCATCAGCAAGATGACAGTAAAACATGGCCAACTGAGCATTTAGACTGTACCCCCAATCAAGACAGGATATTAACACTTGACAGTGTTTGGAGGCAACATTGTTTTTTCCAATGATTTGGGTGATTTAATTTAATGTATGCTTTAATAATTTTGTAACGGAACATGTTATAAGTGCATCACTATGCAGTCAGTGAGTTTACATTTATGAACAGTAAGTAACACTTGGGTTGGGGAATGTTAAAGACTGCAGGATGTTTACCTGGAATAACAGAATCACTGCGGCAGTCATACAACATGCCAGGATGCAAAGCCCTTCCTACGGCTGCCATTTCAATTATTTTGGCCTCCATAGCTGTCAAAAACACAATGAGAAACAACTGTCATTTAATTACCACTACAAAGTTTCATACAATAAGATCACTCACACAATGATATTATTAGTAGCAGTAATAATAGAAAAAGCTCGTCATCTCACCTGATGTGTTGTTCTCAAAATGAGTTCAGTCTGGTGACTCGAAACGTTTTGTGGTGGAGTCTCACAGTCCCAACCAACTTCTGAATTTTATCTGTAGTTTGTCAGATATTTATAGCCAAATTTGTTTTTAAAAATGTCGCCTCAGGAATTCTCTAACAATTAAAGCAAATAACCCTTTTACCTGGAACACAATGAAGCTGATCCACCGTGTTTTAAAATAAATAAATAAAAATGAATAAAATTGGCTGTGTTTCTCTCAGACAGTTCACATGCTTTACACTTCGGCTTACTGATAAAGTGTACAGGGTAAAAAAAAAAACTCTGTATAACAATTCCTATATGATAAGCTAGCGGAAATCATTAACAAAAAAAAATGTAAACTGAATAAGCATAAACATGTTACAACACAACTAAAAGAACAGAATTTGATGTGACTGTGATGATGAATATGAAATGGGCTATCACTGAAAATGAAGGGTGTTTAGTTGAAGCATAGCTCGTTATTAAAAATCAAACAAACAGGGAAATGCTGTTGCGATGTCCATTGTCTCTCCACTGTATGATCCGTGTGTACTGCACTCTCGAACCCCTCTGCACCGGTTGTTGTATTGCCTGTTGTTGCTGCACTGTATTTTGTGATATACCATTTAATGTTCCACACTGGCACAAAACCACAAACAATTCCTGTGGGCACAGCTCATAGGCATTAAAGTGTTTATGATTCTGATATTGATTAATAAGCATGATCGGTTTTAAAACTACTTTATGACACAACTCATTTGAATTCTTGACTCTGATTGGTCAGTTATGGCATTCTATGGTAGTTTATTTATGGATAACACACACTGCTATGGACTACGTCATTAGTGGAAACGATGAAGTCATTTTTAAATCAATAAAGTCATTTCCAAATCAATATTTTGTGTAAAATTATTGATTTATTTAATAAGTAGTCATGTACTAAGCTGGTCATTATTGCAAAAGGAACATGGTGATTCAAGGCCATCACCCCATCAGGGTTTATTTAGCAATATTGACTGGCTCAGTGTACGTTATCCCTAACATATTTCACAGGGGGCAGCACGGTGGTGTAGTGGTTAGCGCTGTTGCCTCACAGCAAGAAGGTCTGGGTTCGAGCCCCATGGCCAGTGAGGGCCTTTCTGTGCAGAGTTTGCATGTTCTCCCCGTGTCCGCGTGGGTTTCCTCCGGGTGCTCCGGTTTCCCCCA
>JAODJS010000018.1:45167098-45177199 GCA_027576325.1 Sciades assimilis | reverse complement strand
GGGCCCCCCCCCCCCCCCGTAGGTGAATAATACGGATTTCCGTGGCATGGTGCGGGAGGATGCAGTGCTCTACCTGCTCGAAATTCCTAAAGGAGACGACGTTACCATCCTGGCTCAGAGCAAACCAGATGGTACTGAGATATAAAAAATATTCTTGAATGTTTGATTTATTATCTGTTAATAATGTGGATTTTAAGTGGGTGTGGTCATGTGACTGATGGTTGCAGTGTATAAGGACATCGTGGCGTCGGGTCGAGGAGATAACTTCTACATAAGGACTCATTTTGAATATGAGAGAGACACTCCTCAGGGTCTGTCCTTCAGCAGAGGAGAAGTGTTTAAAGTGGTGGACACGCTGTATGACGGAAAACTGGGCAGCTGGCTCGTCATCCGCACCGACCGAGACAACCAGCTGCAGGAGAGAGGCGTCATCCCCAGCAAGAGCAGGTGTGTGTGTGTGTTTGTTTCGGAAACTTGCATGTTGGTGTTGTCAGCATGTTCTGTGATGTCATGATGGCCTTTGTTCTGACCGACGCCCACAGAGCTGAGCAGATGGCCAACGTTCAGAACACCCAGAAAGGAGCAGCCAATGGCAGAGGAGATTTCTGGAGACTCCGAGGTCAAAGGGCAGCAAAGAAGAAGGATCTCCGTAAGAGCAGAGAGGATCTCACAGTCAACCCCGTCATCACCCGCTTCCCCGCCTATGAGAGGGTGGTACTGAGAGAGGGTATGCCCACCACGTCTTCATCACACCTACACCACCCATGGCATCTTCTCTCTGTACTGTATCACATGCATTTACTCAGTGATTCAGGCTCTTCTCATACTTGCAGCTGGGTTCCGGAGGCCTGTGGTTCTGTTCGGCCCAATTGCTGATGTGGCAAGTGAGAAACTCGCCAATGACCTCCCCGAAGATTTCATCATCGCAAGTGAGTGTAAAATGACATGAGATGATCTCCTGAGCTGTGTCTGTGGGGTTGTGAGTGTGTGTGTGTGTGTGTGTGTGTGTGTGTGTGTGTGTGTGTGTGTGTGTGTGTGTGTTCAGAGAGGGAACCTAAAGATGCAGGAACAGAGAAGTCCTCAGGTGTGGTGAGACTGAACACGGTGCAGCAGATCATTGAACAGGTAAACTCCGCCCTTCAAGTGCCATCACTGGATTTCCACCCTCAAAACCACACCTTTAAAGAGACTGAACTCCAAACTCCGCCCCCTAATTCTATTAGTGTTAAAATTATTAATAATAAATCATTTGTAACATGTTGGATATAATTTGCATATTAATGAGGCTGTAATTTTATCCTGAGACTCCGTGAACGTTATTTTCACACCTGAGAACTCTTGGTCTCTCTTCCAACCCCCAAGGATAAACACGCTCTGCTGGACGTCACCCCGAAGGCAGTGGACACACTGAACTACACCCAGTGGTACCCCATCGTGGTGTTCATGAACCCGGACAGTAAGCAGGGTGTGAAGACGATGAGGAACCGCCTGATACCGGGTTCTAATCGCAGTTCACGCAAACTGTACGAGCAGGCGGTCAAACTGAAGAAGACCTGTTCTCACCTTTTCACCGGTCAGTGTGGAGACAGAACATTGCTCTGACATCATCATCATCATCTCTCTCACACACACACACACCACATCTGTTTTTATATACAGTATATGAAGCATTTCTGTTTTTTTAAAGGTGCAGTACGCAGTAGTCGATTAGCGGAGGGCTGTGACCTTTTCTGTTTTAGCGTTACACCTGCGCTCGGGGACTCGTCTTTAGGAATTTATTCACAGGTGATGCAGGTCAAGTTCTGAGCAATAATTCTCCTACTGTGTTCTAAACCACATCAGGAAGGTTTTAGGTGGGACGGACTTCCTTTACATGTCGCTCCGTCAGTATTGTTGATCCAGTGATGAACTAAAACAGACGTTTCCATCACAGATGTTTCTTTGCTGACGGCCTCCGGTGGAGTGGATCAGAAACTCGTGTGCCTTTCCATGTTTTGTATAAACATTAATGTGGTGTCGCGCACACACACACACTCACTCACTCACTGCCATCCTCACACCTTCAATCACTTTTTCCTTCATAGCGACGGTGGATCTGAACTCGGCTCATGATGCCTGGTACGGCAGTCTGAAGGACACGATTCAGGAGGAGCAGAACAGAGCGGTGTGGGTCTGCGAGAGTAAAGTAAGGAGCATGGTTACACTAACGGTGATGATCTGTGCTGTTTGGAGGTTTATTCTAACTCTCGCCTCGGTGTTGTTCAGCTGGACGGCGCTGAGGAGGATCTGGACCTTCAGGAAGACCGCATGTCTTACCTGTCGGCCATGAGCGCAGATTACCTGAGCATGGACAGCCGTCTTACTGGTGATTATGATGACACGGCAGATGAGGGCGGAGCCTATACAGATACCGAGCTGGACGAGGTGACTGATGAGGTGCCGGTATCGGGGACGAGCCGCTCCTCGGAGCCTGTGGATGAGGTACGAGTCCATCGTTAGCCTGTGTACTGACACTCCGACTCCTCACCTCCGCCCTGCAGTTCCACTTCGACATGGACCGTGCGTTGGTCTACAGCGACAGAATTATTTGGCACCCTTCAAAAGAATGTGTTAAAATTGACTTTTTTTTTTAACTTCCAATTAGGCTTTAGCTAAAATAATTTATGCAGTTTTTTATTTTATTCTAAATCAGCACTAGCAGGATGTGCAAACTGTTTTAAGAGTTGCGGGAATCATTGGAGTTTGTAAACTCGCTTCTGTCAGATTCGACCAAAATTCACATTTTGGTTTTAAACCTATTCTCTCAGGGAGGGGTTCGGGTTGCTTCAGGTTGGGGGTTGTGATAATTTTGCAGAAAGATATTCACAGTCTATAATACTTTTTAAAAATCAGAACTAAGCAAGCCGACATTTTTACATCGTTATGCTTAAAATATCACGTGCTTGTGTTTCTCCATTTCTCTTTCCTTTATGAAAGTAGCACAGCGATCGCGGCACGATCCGTGTCTCATGGCGACGTTTGCCATCAGGTGTGGCGCTAGTACATGAGAAAACTTTGAAAGCTGCAGTAGGTGGTGTTGAATTCAGGACACAAGTTCCTCCTCGTGGTCCTCCAGCTTAAATAAAATAAAAAAATAACCGGAGAAACCACGCGTGAGCGCCACCAACATTCAGCCAATCAGGACGATGCGGTGTTTTTACTCACCTGTCAATCATGTTACCAGTCTGGGTTTTTAAAGTCAGAGTTGATGTTAAATATGTGAGGTGTTATTGCATCATTAAATTTAAGAACAAGTCAGGATTAAATATGCAGATAATTTTAGTCGTGTGTGGAAGTCACGGGGGCTGAAGCGCAGAGCAGGCCGCGGTCGCTGACTTTTTTTTTTTTTTTATTGGAAAAGGCGTTTACAAGCCGACATCAGCACAGGAATACAGAATCAATGTTTTCCATAGGTCTTTTCCATTTTTCTTTTTTATACCTGAGGTTTCATTCAGTAAACCTCAGACTAACAGTCTTAACACAACTAAGAACAATAATGTGAGGGAGCTTACTTATTCTAGTTTCCATCAACAAGGAAGTGAGAAATAAATGAAGAGAAATAAAATAAAAATAATATTAAAAAAAGGGAAACACATATGCATACATACACATACATACACATACATACTTACATACACATATACTTCAGGGGACTATACAAAATCTGCGCGAGTTGGGGTTATGAATTCAATCCACTTTTCCCAAATTTGGTAAAACTTAACTTTTTGGGTCCTCAAACAATAAGTCAACTTTTCCATCTTAAATATTTCCAGAATTGTTCCATGCCAATCACTAATTGTAGGTGGTGTTGGATTTAACCACTTTCTGGTGATGGATTTTTTACTTGCAGCTAAAAGGGCCTGAAGCAGCTTTATGTCTCTCCTGGATCTTATGCACATAACACGACCCAAATACAGATTTTCAAAGTTAAATGGAATTTGACACTTGAACACTGTAATTAATGTGTTATGAATGTCACTCCAGTATTGGTTCAATTTGGGGCATCCCCAAAAAACATGATAATGGTTAGCCTCTGGGGAGCCACATTGTCTCCAACAGTTTGAGTTTGCATTCTTATATTTTTCTTGACATGGGGTTTTAAAATATCTTATAACATTTTTCCAACAGTGTTCCCGCCAGTCCGTTGAGTTGGTTGAAGACCACTGAAAAATGCAGATTTCCCTCCAATCCTCTTCAGACAGCCTCATTCCTGCCTCTTTTTCCCATTTTTCTTTAATATGAAATGTATTTTCATTAGTAACATGAAACAGCGAATCATATAATCTAGAAATGCTTTTCTTCAAGGTTGAACTGAAGGCTGATTTCAAGATTTTGTAGAATGCTAGTTCTGCTGCTGATAAGTCTGTCGTTCTGCATTTCCGGTTGAAATAGTCACGAATTTGGAGAAATCTGAAAAAGTCATTTTGTTGTAGATCATGTTTGTTCTTTAAACATTGAAAACTTTGTATTGTGCCTTTATGTGTGAAGGAGAGGTAGGTTGTAAGACCCTTTTCGACCCAGGATTCGAATCTTTTGTCTCCCCTATTGGGTATAAATTCTGTGTCATAGGCACACCATCTAAATAGTCTTAGCATCTTCTGGATTCCACATGCCTTAACTACCTTCTGCCATACTTTCAGTGTTTGATTGATCCAGGGGTTATTAATATTTTCCAATTTAGCTGCCAGTCCTCTATCAGCAATTGTGGCTTCAAGGGGGAACATAGGGGTCATACTAGATTCTAATTCTTTCCACCTAGCCCTATATTCCCCATTGCACCAGTGTAGTAAGGGAATAAGTTGTGAGGCATAGTAATAGTGTCTTAGGCAAGGAAGAGCCATCCCACCGCTCTCCTTTCTTAGCTGTAAAGTGGTAAACCGAATCCGTGGTTTCTTTCCCTGCCAAATGAAACGAGAAATCCATTTATCCCATTCTCTGAATTGATTGTCGCTCACCTCTACTGGTAGAGTCCTAAAAATATATAATAGACGGGGGAGGATATTCATTTTGACTGCACTTATCCTTGAATTCACACTAAGAAAAGGAATGAGGCTCCACCTGTGCATGTCTGATTTTATTTTTGAGGACAATGGTTCATAATTGGCTTGTGATAGTTTTGAGAGATCCTTGGTCAAGTTAATGCCTAAATATCTTATTGAATTGGCTTCCCATTTGAGATTAAATTTATCCTTTAAATTTCTTGGGGCACTACAATTTAAAGTCATGACCTGTGTTTTTAAAATGTTAAGCTTATAACCTGATAATTTCGCAAAATCCTCCAGTAATGTTGTCAAACCTATAAATGATTTCTCAGGTTCCTCCATGAACACCAAAACATCATCCGCGAACATCGCTACTCTTTGTTCGATCCCTGCTATATTAATACCCCTGACAACTTCACTTTGTCTTATCAATTGGCCCAGGGGTTCGATAAACAACGCAAAGAGTAGAGGGGAAATCGGACATCCCTGTCTCGTACCCCTCTCCAAGATAAAGGAATCGGAGAGGTCTCCATTAATTTTTATTCGAGCCGAGGGTTTATTGTAGAGAGACTGTATTGTTTTAATAAATTTATCTTGAAAGCCAAATTTTCCCATCACTTTATACAGAAATATCCATCGAACTGAATCGAAGGCTTTCTCAGCATCTAATCCCACAAACAATGCTTTAGTTTTGTCTTTGTCTATCTGGTCTAGTATGTGTAATGTTCTCCTTATGTTATCTAGAGTTTGTCTCTGCTGGATGAAACCAGTTTGATCTAAGTGGATTAGATCCGGTAAAATTGTTTCTAATCTGCGAGCTAAAATGGATGTAAATAATTTATAATCTAGATTAAGAACACTAATAGGACGGTAATTACTACACTCCTGCCTGTCTTTGTCCTCTTTCGGAATGACTGAGATGGTTGCTTCTCGCCAGGAAGGTGGTATTTCTCCTTTCTGTAAGACCCAATTAAACAAGTTAAGTAATAGTGGGGATAATTCTGGCTTAAAGGACTTGTACCACTCGGCGGTGAAGCCATCTGGCCCTGGAGACTTTCCAACTTTCAACTTAGAAATAGCCAAATTTAATTCGGTGACTGATATTGGTTGTATTAATTTTTCATTTTGTGGTTTTGAGACTTTAGGTAAGTTTAGAGAATTTAAGAAGGCTTCGATTTGTGTTTCGTCAGAGGCCTGAGGTTGAGAGTATAATGATCTGTAAAACATTTCGAAACTCTCTTGAATTTTCCCCAACTTAGTTTCAACAACCTCTGTTTTCGGGTTCTTTATTTTATAAATTGTGCTATCCACCTGTTGTTTACGTAATTTGTATGCTAGGAGTTTTGCCGATCCCCCCCCACACACACACTTCATAATTCCTTTGTTTAAGGAAGACCATCTTCTTCTGGGTTTCTTGTGTATAAATATCATCATTTCCCTCTGTAGTTTTTTAATTTCCTCTTTCAAGATTGAACTATTTTTTTTTTACTATTAGAAACTTGTAACTGTTTTAATTTCCCCTGGAGGTCAGAGAGTCTTTGACCCTTAAGTTTCTTCAAGTGTGTGGTAATGGATATAATTTTCCCTCTCAATACGGCCTTTAATGTGTCCCACAGGATTGTAGGCGATACCTCCCCTGAGTCGTTAAGTTCTAGATAATCTTGAATTTCCTCTCTTAATTTCTCTCTGATTTTTGGATCATTAAGAATGTTCGAGTTCAACCTCCAGAGATTTTTCTTGATTTTCCCTCCAAGTATTATGGACATAGTTATCGGGCTATGATCTGACAGGTCAATTGTCTTTATATTGCAATCCTTAATTTTAAATTTATCTACACTAAACACAAAGAAGTAGTCTAGTCTTGAATAGACAGAGTGAGAAGATGAGAAATGCGTGTAGTCTCTACTGGTGCAGTGTAACTCCCTCCATACATCTATTATGCCCAACTCACTCATTAGTAATTTCACTCTCTTAATTAAAGGTTTGTTCTGAGTAGTTACTCTGGATGAGTCCAGTGCAGGGTTCAGCCTGATATTAAAATCACCCCCGCAGATTACCACACCCTGCGAGTTTACCATTAAATCAAAAATACGTTTGTAAAATACCCATTCACTTGCTGGGGGAGCATACACATTTATTAATGTTATTTCATTCCCCTCTATCCTCCCTGTGGTTTTCACAAATCTCCCTTCCTCATCCTGGATCTCAGATATGTGTTCATAGTTAAGTGTATTTGATATCAGAGTGGCTACTCCTCTTTTGCGGCCTGGCCTATATGAAGAGAAAAAAAAAAACATACCGGAAACCCATTCTTTTTAATTTGGCGTGTTCAGATTGATTCATGTGTGTTTCCTGGAGGAAAGCTATCTGAGCTTTTTCCTTTTTTAACTTTGATAAAATTTTACTTCTCTTAATTGGATTTAACACCCCATTTACATTAAAAGAAATTATTTTCACAGATTCTCCCTGCATTTTGTACTAACTAAAGATCAAGTAGTCATTTTTCCCTCCTGATGCATAAGTAAGCAGTCCCTTCACAGTAAAAAAGCAGAACCAAAAAACATAGAACACAGAACAGATATTATGAACTTGAAACATATTTACCCCTGGCGAAGCTTCCAAAACTGGGGCCAACTTGCTGCCCCGTTTAAAACCTGAGGGATAACCTCTATTTCCAAACAGGATTAGGGGGCCCTCTATTGTGATAACTTTAGTGTTTTGTTTTTCCCTTCCCTTGTTGTCCCGACCATTTAGTTATGAAATAAACCGCCATACCTCATCAAACACATTTGTTCTTATCATCAACCCCTCGGGCCGGTCTAAATTCTTTCAGACAGTATTTCAGTTTTTAAACTAACCATTGTCCTCTGATGGTGTGTGTCTGAATGCTTGCAGCTTTCCCTTGTAGCTTGGTGGTGCTTTGCCGGCTCGAGCTGTGCGCTGTGGTCGTGCTGGCTGCCACGTCCATCGCTGAATCCTCTCCATCAGTGATTTCGGCTGGGTGATGACTTTCACCGGGAAGCCCCGTCCCGCTAGCTCCGCCGTTGCCTCCTCTACCGTCTCGTATATTGTTGTCCCGTCTTCATAGAAAACTCTCAGCCGGGCTGGGTAGAGGGTTTGAAACTTTATGTTGCGCTCCTTCAGGAGCCTTCTTACCTCCGCATACTCCCTCCGTTTAGCGAGGATCCCCGGTGCGTAGTCGTGGTCAATGTTAATCTTGCAGTTTCCCCACGTGAAGCCTTTCATTTGCCATGCCAATTTGATGATCTCTTCTTTCATCCTGAAGCTGAGAAATTTGACCAAGATAGATCTCGGCTGAGCACCTGCCGGTGGACGTGATGCCAGCGCCCGGTGCGCTCTTTCTATTTGCATGTCTCTGGAGCCGGGGATGGAGAGGTTTTCTCTAAGCAGCTTCTCCACGAAGGGGATCATTGATCCCGGGCCACCTTCAGCTCCTTCGGGGACTCCATATATCCTCACATTTTCTCTCCGTGAGTGCCCTTCCTGATCCGTTAACTTTGCCTGGAGCTGCTCTTGTAGTTTCAGCATTTCGGCTAATACCTGTTCAGTGTCTTGCACGCTTTCCTCGTTCTCCCCTATCCGCGTTTCAGCTTCATCCAGTCTCAAGTTGATTTTTGCGAACTCTCCCTTGATATCGTCAAGCTGTTGTTTGTTTTCTTGTTTAAAGTCGCGCAAAACTTTCAGAATCAGAGTCAGATTCACTGGCTCATCTTCTTTAACCATTTGGCCGACATCTTGGCTAGCCGCGGGGGAGCTAGCATTAGCTCCTTCTTCTAGCTGAACTTCGCTGTCTTTTTCAGCACTCGAGGCAGTTTGTTGTTTTTGTTTTTAGGCGGCATCTTAGCCCTCTTCTAGAATTACAAATATAGACCGAACACTTCTATAATTCCAACTTTGGGGCTGTTTTATTTCGCGTTGGTCGGGAAGTTTCTGCCTAAGCTGCCATCACTCGGTGACCCGGACCCCCCCCCCGAAGGGACAGTGCCCATTCTTACAGAAAAAAGACTGGTAAAATTAATACAAGAAAAGATGTGAAATCAACCAAATCTGCACTGATGGTGTGCCCGTCTGTCCCTGTCCTTCCATTAATCCTGCCTCTGAACTGAATCTCCCCATTGAAAAGAAGGCAAATATTGTATTTGTCTGCTCCAGGTGAGATGTGACATATTATTCTCGAAATAAATGTTCACCAGAAATGTTGCAACCCAAGACAGCCACATGACACATGGCCTAATCCAGTTTTCCCTTTTGTGGTTATGGGAGAGGATTACCACATTTCACCTCCCTAACCATCTGACATTAATACTATTATCCAAGCATTTCCGAGCTCTAAAGGTGTACATGCCTTTTGTGATTCATTATGCTCTCACACTTGTTATGCTCAGCTTACTGGTCCTGATTATTGCTGTATTCTTACACACGTTTTTGGGGCCGGAGGTGACTGATGCTATGTTACAGGAGGAGGTGAGAGCTTTAAGTGATTATTATGACCTGCCTCTTGAACCAACACAAGGGTCAGAGGATGATTGAGAGTATTATTTTGCATGGTCTGATGCAACACATATTACAAGTATGTTTGAACAGTTAACCAACTTTCTGAAGAATAAATTCCAATTTGTTTCTGACATCTCTCAAGAAACAGGTGTTAAATAAGACCAGAATGAATCCTGCACTGCCTTTTTTACTCACTTTAAAACTGCATGCAGGGCTGCCCTCTGATCCTGCAGATGGTAGGCATTTCACTTTCATAACATTTTTGAATAATCTGCTTTCTGAAAATGCTTGTGTTTTCTACTGCAGATGCCCTAAATGAGCGCTGAGGAAGTGGGTCGTAAGACTCAAGACTTGAATTCTACTGGTGCCTTTGACCCTGTGATTAAGCCCAAATCTTGGACAGGTGAATGTAAATCATCAGTCAGTGCCACAACTCAGACATTGCTCCAAGGTGACTGGAAGTTCAACCTTAAGCCTGGCCAATGCCGCTACTGTGGCAGAGCTGGTCAGTGGGAACATGAATGCCAGAAAAAGGTACGTGACATGAGAAAAAGTGACACTCACT
>JAODJS010000018.1:44822279-44824542 GCA_027576325.1 Sciades assimilis | reverse complement strand
ATAGGGGCGGCACGGTGGTGTAGTGGTTAGCGCTGTCGCCTCACAGCAAGAAGGTCCTGGGTTCGAGCCCCGTGGCCAACAGGGGCCTTTGTGTGGAGTTTGCATGTTCTCCCCGTGTCTCCCTGGGGGGGTTTTCTCCGGTTCCCCCCACAGTCCAAAGACATGCAGGTTAGGGTAAAAAAAAAAACAGCATACAAACATGGCTGCCATGGACTACACTTCTCAACATCTACAAACTGTGTCATGTTTACAGTCACCAGCTTCTTAATCACACACACTTGTACACAATCACTACCACACTATATATAAAGACTATTTCCACACTCACTTCACAAAGGTGCCCTCAATGAGTATGTCAGTGATGTGGGCGGTAGACGAATGTGATCATTGGAAGTGTCCATGGCCACTAGAAGAACGATTGTGGAAGTGTGCATTCGTTCATGACTTATTTACCACACACAAGCATGGCTTCCAAGTGAGTGTCAAACGGCCAAACTTGCGGCTTGCTGGGCACAATGTCTGCGTAGTATGGTGAAGGGTGGGTGGCGCCAGAAGGTTTCCGATGAGAAGGATGAAGCGTTTCAGTTTGTTTACTCGAATGAAGACATCTTGAAAATAACAAGACTGTGGCCATCAGAGATATTATCACCGTGCAGTATCTTAAATGGATTGTTCAAGTGTGTTGAGAAGAAAATGTAAGACTCACAAAAAAGGTCTTATTTGCATTGCTGACAAGCAAATTCTACAGAGACCCTTGGCTACAGATCGGCAAACTGTTGGGGATCATGACCGAACAGGCAAAGAGGGCCACGTGGTCCAAACTTGAGTTTAGCCGGCTCATTAACACATGTTTTGGCCTGCCTCCGGGGTGACTATTATCACTTAAGAAGGACTATACTGTACTGTGTGTTTATTATTTATAAACCAAGCAAGCATACAAGTCCAAAATGTTAGACAGAATCAAATGGTGGACGGGCAAAGGGTCATGCATAGCACAAACCGATTGGATGAGGAAGAGACAAAAGCATGAACCAAAATACAGGCATGAGTTGGTAAACCAGAAGAACAATATATAAGAAAGGGTTGGTAAGATCAGACCAGAGTGTATGGAGTGGTTACTTTGCAAAGTCTCTTGGTGTTCAGCATCCTTATAAGTGTGCGCTGATTGCACTCTAATCCAAGACAGGTGCATGTAATTAGTCCTTGAGTGACTGCACGTGGGTACGGATAATAGTTTGCGGCTGATGGGCGCACGCAAATGCAATAGTGTACCTATACAAACTTGATTTTTGTGTATTACTATTCTGGTTTTGACTTTGTTCTACTCCTTGTCTTCATCATCATCATCCTGCGGCCTTGGCCGAGAAGCCTTGTACAACAGTCCGCCACACTTCCTGGTCGCCCATTGCCAATGGAAGATCCTGGAGTGGGATTCCAGTGTCCCTAGAGATGATTGCAGGGTAGGTCAGCTTGCGCGACCTCACAGGAAGCCGACTTGAGCTCCATAGTAGCAGGCGGGAGATCGCCTCTTCCTTGGCGCGGAGATGGTTCCCAGCAAACTGGAGTCTCCTCTTCCTAACCTGAGTAGAGATTTGAGGCAGGCCCTTGTATATCTCCTGTAGCGTGGAATGCGACGACCAGTGTATATTCTGCATACGGCATAGTAGGTTGGTGTAATTGCCATTCAGACGCTGCTGCTGTTGCACTGTTAGGGTCCAGGTCTCAGCTCCATAGAGTAGAATGGGTTCCACAACAGATTTAAAGAGGCATAGTTTCAGGTTGTTATCCAGTTTTGAGTGCCAAATCTTGTCAAGGGAGTTGTATACCCCAGGTATAGACAGGGACTCATGTCCCGAAAGTCCACTATTCTCCGCTGGAGCTCTCTGATTTTAGTGTTTCTGGTGGCTCAGTGGATCACTGCTGTACCGCGGTGGTTAGTTCTTGGAGTTTGGTGTCCAAGTCCAGTGTTTCTGTTTGATCCTTCAGAAGCTCCTCTCTGCATTGCAGGTCAGTGACATCTGCATGGTATAGATCTTTATAAAAGTTTACTGACACTTTTCTCATTTCTGCTGATGTGGTTCCATCAGGGTGCTTTGGGTACACCATCTGATTGTGAGGTCTGCTTCTGGTTCTCTGTTGTAGGCTGAAGAAGTATGAGCTTGGGGTCATTGGTGTCTTTGATGTTAGAGATGTGAGCTCTGATGATGGTTTCCTGAGCCTGTTCATGAAGATGGGAATCTAGTGCCTTCTTTTTTCCTTTTAC
>JAODJS010000018.1:44809779-44819779 GCA_027576325.1 Sciades assimilis | reverse complement strand
TAATGTACGTGAGCAAAACGGAATGAATCCAGCCGTAGGTTCAGATCCGACTGCACGAGCCGGAGGTGATGGAAGTGATGGTGTTGCGAGAACATGAGGAAGAACCCTGGAGGAACCAGCCTGAACCTGGACCCTCCTCTCAGTGATGTGTTTTAGTGAACGTAATGCTGCTGCTGCGCAGTTTTCTGTCTGATGATCTGCTTCACGAGACGGCCGTCTGAGTGAGAGAGAGAGAGAGAACGCTTCTTTGTTTAATATCATCTCAGAAGTTTAATGACAAAGATGTGACATTAGTGTGATGTTGCTGAAGGTCCAGAACTGTTGTTTAGTCAGAGCGATTGTATTGGAGTTGTTTTGGCGTTCAGTCCCACATTCCTGACGCGAGCGTTCCTGATTCCAGATGGCGTTTTGATTCTAGAAACTAAACGATTGTCAGTTGAGATCCAGCTCTTTCAGGGTGAAGACGTGTTGAGTGCTTTGAGATTCGACAGACGTGTTGGTGGTGTGTGTAACCTCCTGGGTCTCAGGATGGTTGTTGGATGTGACGTACACAGTGATAGATGAAGTTAATCATGTTTAAAATGTTCTCAGTGTTGATGAAATTTGTGACAGATGTGTCTGCAGAGATGATTTGGCCGGGCTGGGCTGTGTTCACGTCCCTGAGCTGCTCCGCTGGTTTGGTTTTCTGTGTCTGTGCCTGGTCTTTGTCTCGTTTTTTGGCTGTTGTGTCGTCTTTTTTTGTGCCTTTCCCTCCACAAGAGGCCCTGTGAAGCAATAGCGGCTTTCTCTCCGTTGGTGCTCGGTTGCAAAAATGTAAAGCTGTGCATTTTTCCGTGGCTGGTGTATTGTCCTCTCGGCTGTGGAACGCCAGACCTGTGAATACAGAGTGGGGTTTTGTGGGAAATGAAAGACAGATGAGCATCTGCTGTCTGACTGAGGCTCCAGCCCACGAACAGAAACTCGCAGTGCAAAGATTCTTACCTTCTGCACTGTTCACTGCACACACCTCAGACCCGCGGGGTTACAGGGCCGTCAGAAGGTTCTCCGTTTCGGTGTCAGAGTTGGATCAGATGCTGATTTAGTAAATGTATTTATGATTTTATTACTATTTCTGTATCTCACTGTAAAAGCAGAAGCTTTCATTGTGAAGGTCCGCTCCGACTCTGTTCCTGAGGGAAGGATCTGAAAGATAAAGAGGGATGGAAGGAAAAAGGAAGAGAAGCAGGAAGGAAGACTGTAAGGAACGGTAGATGGAGGGATGTGGGAGGATGGAGGGACTAAAGGAGGAAGGTGTAAGGATGAAACATGTAAAGAAGGAGAAAAGGATGGAAGGCGGGAAAAAGGGGGTCTAAGGAATGAAGAACAGATAAAGGAAGGAGGAAAGAGTGTAAGGGAAGACGAAGGGGTGGAAGGTGGGGTTGTAATGAAGAAGGGACTTTCTCATGGTCTTGTTTTTCCTTCCTTTTGGTTTAGGATGGCACACGTGCTGCATTTTGATGAACAAACCAGGAAGGTGAAGGACGCCAACATGCAGGACGAGGACACGTTCGAGATCTATGACCCGCGTAACCCTGTCAACAAACGCAGAAGGGAGGAGAGCAAGAAACTGCTGAAGGAGAAGAAGGCCAAGAGGTGATCTCCTGACCATCACCACCTCCTCCTTGCTGTGCTCCGCCTCTGTTCAGGACGGTCCTCGCTCCTCGACCTCGCTCAACATCAACACAGCTTTAAAATAAAGGACACGTCTGAGAAGATGGGAAATCTGACCTTGTCAAAACGAGAGTTGTCCATTTAATAAAAATTTTTTTCCCTAAAACTGTATATTGTGTTTTAAAAAAAAGTCACTGCTTGTGTTTCTGTAATTTTCTTCTACTCACTTTGAACTTCACCACAACTGAGCTGTTAGAGAATGAATCTGTATGTTAGAGAATGAAGCTGTAGTCCAGCACATGGAGACTGAGTTAGTTCTGGACGATCTGAAGGAGAAGGAGCTTGATAAAGCAGCAGCGTTTCTCCTCGTCCTCCTCCGTCACTCCGCACTGCCGCTCCCTGAGATCTTCACTGAGAGAGAGAGAGAGCCGTATTAAACCTGGACCTGCTCCCTCACCATCTGCCTCCAACCTGTAAAATGAAACCAGATGAGTCTCTGAGCTCGACCCGACTGGCCTCAGATGATGTAAGATGGCTGTCTGGTGAAATCGGATAGAGATCTGGAGTTCACTTTGTACCATCCTGCAGCTGAGTGTGCTGGGTGAAAGCGTCTTCCTGCTGGATGGAATGGTAAAAAGGTGGGAAATAAATGATCAGAAACCAGCGGTGAGGTTCTGAAACTTCTCTGTTGCTGTTAATCGGCCTGTGACTGTGTTTTGAGGAGAGGAGCCTCATGGGCCTGCAGATGATGCCGTCTGACTGTGCTTTCCATTAAATGATCTACCACAAGTACGTGTGACCAGGAGCGCGGTTTGGCCAGCACGCCGCCTTTTACTGCTCCCCTGAGATCACGCTTAAATTTTCATATGGAACAGGAAGGAGAGTTAATGTTACAGTGAGAGAGCCGCTCACTCGGAGCTGCTGCAAATTCAAACCAGGTGAGAAGACACTCTGACGCACTGAGGCCAGTTCAGCTACTGCTCCTTCACTCCCTCGCTGCGTCTCTCCACTCCACCATTCACAGGGGACCTATCGGAGAACCCTGAGGCTCCTCGGCTTTCAGCGTGTTATTACTGAGTTCACGTCGTTGCAGCAGCAGTCACTTAAACATCACGTGAATACGGGCTCCTCTAACGTCGGAGTCACGGCGAGAGTTCAGACTCATTTCCGCCGATTCCCTTCACCTGTCCACTTCGTCCTGAACAATGACGAACATTTCACGTTACCTCCAGTACTGTTGGCATCTCTTGCTTCGATTTCACAGATCATTTCACACACACTTCCTGTATTTTCTGCTGAATTACTGTCGTGTTTGAAATCTATAACGATTTCTACTGCTGCTGCTTCGACTGTACAGTTTAATTAAACTGATCTGATTTCTGAATCATCTGAACGTGTTTGTTTAGAACAAATCAGTAAGTGTTTAAGCGTTAGAGGAACCATGCAAAGAACCCCCCCACCGTAAAGAGTGTACTGAGAGAGTGTGCCAGTTATTTAGTCCAGATAATTAAACCCTAAAACAGGAAACCTGGGGTTTGTATGAAATTGCAGTGAAACTCATTGAGTCACGTTGGAGTCGAGGACGAGGCTTGAGGGGAAAGAGTGTGTGTGGGCCATGATTTTATAAAATATGATGATAATCAGGAGGGAACAGGTCGGTGGTCCAGGCACCCAGGCCGAGATTTTATCTCCTGGCAATTAGTTTTTATTCACAGTTACCTGGCGTTCAGCAGGTTTAAGAACCAAAACCGCTCCATGTTAACGTCAACGGTTCAAAAACGATTTTATTTAATCTGTCGTCTCTGCTGTGTTTAAACCTGCGATCCGGATCATTTGGGGATCATTCACGGTGTTGATGAGCTGAAACACTAATTGGCTCATCATGGACTTTGTTTTTTTTTATTTCAGAACTAGATCACTAGATAAATGTTTTGCTTTTGGTCTGTAGGGCATCGGGACGTGTTGGTCACCCCATGGACTTAATTGCACCTCACCAGAGATGAAATGGCTCAGTAATGGTATTATCTCTTCCCTGACCGCTATCATCTCGTCCTTGGAAACCAAGAGTAAAAATAGCTGACGAGTCCATCTTCTTCCACCGAGTAAAGCACAAGCGAGGTAACGTCACCTCTCAGTCGAGAGCTGGAGCTCAGCCCAAATCCTCACTCAGGACCAACTTTGGGATCGTAGAAGTGTGAAGTTCTTAACCATGTTCACGTAGAAGAATTCACCAGATTCCTGAATCCATTGTACAATTCCATGAGTCACTTTTGTGTATGCAGGATCCCAGAATGTCAGTGGGTTTTTCTTTTTTAGGAAATTCCTGTGATGATGCTGACGTGGTGAAGAACTTCCTGCACGCTTGGCATGTCATCATGCAGAAGAGGGAATCACAGTAACGCCACTCCAGTCCTGGGGACATCCAGTTTTACACATCAAATACAACAAATTGTGATTTATCATGATGTGTGTGATGCTGCGCTGAATTCTTCTGTCTGTAAGAATGCAGCAGTGGCGGAGGATCTAGTGGACGGAGGAGGAGGTGTGGAAGATGTTGGAGGACATGTTGAATGAGGTACATCACTGACCTCCTGAAAAACTTCACTCATCTCACACCTCTCCACATGTGTGACGCTCAACAGAGATGTGCTGCTCTAGAGCCCAACTCCATCTGTTAATGGAGAGAGAGAAACACACAGATCCTCGTCTCTCCACAGTGGAGTTTCTGCAGAGTGAAGAATGAAGATGAGCAAACACGCTCTGTCGTCGTTACTGACAGTAATGAGATCTCACCCGTAGCCGCGGTCTCGTGAGCGCTCCACGTCAAACCCGAGCCGGGAGTCTGATAACGATCACGATGAGAACGCTCTTAATCATGTGTTGTATGACGTTCCCGCGGCCCATCTGCTTGGAACGGATGATTTCATTGCTCAGACTTAAGAGCGCTTGACATGAAGCTCGTGCAATAATTCCACCACAAACCACACAGCTCTAATGTGCCCTGGATCTGCACCATGATGGACGTATAATTAGAAAAAACTCCAACTGTTGATCAGCACTAGAGTCTGGGAAAGTCACTGTAACCTCCACTTCATGGAAGAAACAAAGTGCTTCAGGATACGCTGTGTTTTATTCCCCTGATCCCAGTTCAGAACTCAACAGCAGTGAAATCAAATGACAAACCTCCATCATAAAGTTCGTCCCCAGCATTGGCATTTCTTTAGAAGTTAAAACCAACATTCTATGAAATGCATGACCAAAGGAAGAATAGCAGGAGGCCTGACGGGGAACCTTGTGGGACACCAGACTGCCATTTTTTGGTTCTGAAGAATCTCTAGTAATTTTGATGAATCCAGAACCCAAGCTGAAGCACATCGTTCTTTTTTTTTTTTTCATGAATTCAGTATTCTTCTTATTCCTTCAATCTTCATGATTATTATACATCCAGGACACTTTTTTGATGGAATAAAAATGTGTTCTATTCCCTTTTAGCAGGTTTCATTCATTTGGTTTGATAGCATGCAATATTGTTAGCATCTCGCTTTTCCTACATGTATTCTGTCACTCTACCCAATGGAGAATAAACATTGAATATGGTTTATGATATTGCGTGGTTGTCAAGACAACATGACGTCACATGTTAGCGCTGATGTGAATATACAATGAGAGAGTTTTCTGCTGTGCATGCACAGAATCATTTCTTTGTTCGCCAGGAAAGAGAAAGACGTGTTGAACACCCAAAAGGCTTTCAAAACTTCGTTAGATATTCTTCACATGTACTTACAAGAGAAAAACACACCAATGGACATCGAAAAACTGGAAAAGAGACACGTTGGAGCTGTAAAACTTCCTCGCTAGCGAGTGACTGTGACAGTTTGTAAACAAACATGGCCACCAGGCTTGCTTTGTTAAATATGGAAGATTTTGAGAGAATTTTGGCTGCCAGGTCGCTCCGCTGTGTGTCAATGTTGATTTTAAAAGTAACTCGGTAAATTCCACAGGGAAATGAATCCTTAAGTCTGAGTGAAAAATACTGTGGTGAGCGTGCAGCGTGGAAGAAGAGTCTCGGTCGTTAGCCTGTGCCACTTGCTCTCGATAGTACTGACTTGACTGCTTTATTAGCATTTGCTAACACTACTGATGAATGCTCCACGGGCTGGAAGGTGATGTCACTGCTGCGCTGATGGTGCCGAGTCACGGTTAAGCTCACGTTGGCCTTCAAGAAGGCTGAAGGCGATACATTTTTGGTCCCGCCCACTATAAATTAAAATCTGATTTGGTTAATTCGTCTGTGACTTCCTACATAAACATACGTTGCCATGGCCTTCTGTCCCGGCAATGAAGTCCTAACCAGTGAGTGAGCAGCTCTAAAGTCTTCTCGGCCGAGAGACAACAAACACAACAATCTCATCGGAGAACCGGAGTCTAATGTTTTCAGGACGGGAACCCTTTCACTTCTGAAGCACATTTGATAGAAAATGAGGCCGAATTAGAAAAGAATAATCATAATGGAATTCTGAAAGAATGAAAGCAGTTAAATCTAACATTTGAAATGCTGATATGTTTAGGCTTCTCTGACGGCCCTGACGGTTCCCCTCTGTTTACAAGAGAAAAACATACTGATGGACAAAAAAAAACTGGAAGAGAGAGTGTGTGTATTATAATAATGGCTTTTTTCGTGGTCTATCAGAAATATTCCATTCAGCCACTTGTCTTCAACTCGTTCAGTATCATGCTCGCTGAATGGAATATATCTGACAGACCACAAAAAAAGCCAGCCAATATTATTTAAATACTGAATATTCCCTTTAGCTATAACTTTGTGGTAACAGTTTTGAAAAGAAGCACACATGGGTGTAATGGTTAGGGGTGCACATACTTTTGGCCTTAAATGTCTGTTCAGATTCTTACAGAAGGCTTTTCTACATTTTACTATTTAGGCAAAATTCCCAGCACTAATGATTCCACCATCTTCTCCTTATTAAAGTGCGGTCCCGGGGCCGTTGTGTTTCTGGTTTCTCCATTTGTTTTTAAAAGGCGATCATTAGCGGCTGTAAAGCAGAGCAGCGTTTAGGAAGAGTATCGTATATAAATATCTCTGAACGGTGCCTTCTTTCAGATTTATTCTCCTCCTCATTGTGTTCATGTGGTCAGCGCGTTCCTCTGGAGACGCGCCGCATCGATTCTTTCTGCCTCTGCTGAGGGAAGTGAAGTGGGGCGGCCGCCGGCCTTCCGTCGCGTCCCGAACGCTGCGGCCCTGCGGCTTGGTGCCAGCTGTCCGAGTTAAAGATGGCTGCCATGGACACATCCTGTTGGCACCTCATTAAGGACGTGCTGCTGGATGGGGAACTGTCTGGAGCCAAAGAGCTGCCAACACGTGGAGCAGAGGAAGAGGGAATGTGATCTTATTGCACAATAACACCACGTCGAAGGGGGTGTTGGACCATTAACAAAAACACATTCATTTCTCTCCAGCCTTGGCCAGATTTTTGGATCCTGACTAGACTGCTCATGAAAAACCTCGGTACCAGAGGAATTGGACGAGACCGATTCGGAATGAAGAGCATTTCCCAAACTTTCTAAAGCGCAGAGACGAACCAGTCAAAACAATAAATTAATCTGTGAATCTACCACCAGGCCCAAGGTCAGAGTCAAAAAAGGAAACCTCAGAAATATTTCGCATCGGACTGAGTGAACGTTCTGCCTTAAATAACACTCCGGTTGGTTGTTCCTTCACCTCTCACACAATATGTCCATTTAAGGCCTTTTCCATATTCTCAGGAAAATGTACACGTGTGGACACGTCACGTTCTGGGGGCTTTTAATAGAGTCTCCGCTGAAGCTGTAATGAAGTACGGTACGTGTCTCTGTTGCTCAGCTTCTCAGAAGCCTCTACTCACCACTGAGTCACAGCCATGACACCCTCCAGCGAGACGGCAGGCGATCTCCGTAAACATTAACTACAGTCATCCTGCAGACGTTCAAGAACTCGGACGTGAAGCTCTTCCAGTCACCGTTGCTTAACCTTTGGCCTCCAGAAGAATCCGGTGAAGATGTGAGATGTTTGTCGAGGTCTTGCATTTTAAATTGGTGCTAGATCACAGCAGTGACGGATCTTTAGACACATTTATACAAATCTGATTTTTAGAAGGCGGCGAGGGATCGAAGCATCTTCTCCAACCATACCGGGCTCTGCCACAAAGGTCCTAAAAGGTCACACATTGTGTCATAAACATCCAAATGAGCAACAACTACAAGCAGTCATTCCCTCACAGCCTCCCTTTTCTCTCTCGAACAAAATGCAGCTTGTTACGGATGTTACTGAGAAACTGCAAAGGAGAAGGAGGAGTGTAAACCCGTGTGTCCTGAAGATGGCGGAAGAGTTACAGCTTCACCTCGGACTGTTACAAAGCGCTGACACTGGAGACTAAACACGTTCCTCCTCGCAGAAAACTTCACTAAATCAATGTTAATGAAAGTGTTTTTATCATCAGCGGAGCGTCTGCTGTACGAGTCCCACGAACGAACGAGCCGTGGCTAGCGGAGCTCCTGGCGCACGCAGCGCCGTGCTGAAGACAGTATAGTGATACAGCGACCTGATTATTGATGGCTTGATCGGACGAATGATGTACGCGTCCCACCACAGGGAACCCGATCCTAAGCGCAGGGCAACATCTCTCAAACATTTGACCACCAGACAATGAAGGGTGTCTCTTTATTTCCATAAGACAGATGGGGTTTTATCCAGCACTTATTTTTAATTTGCTTTTTAAAAAATAATGTGGGATTATTTACTAACACGTTACAGAAAATATTCACGACAGTTTCATATAAAAAGAGTTAAAACAGTTTTATGAGTCCACTCACTTGTTGGACAGGTGACAGTTTGTGTCGTGTGAGGGCGATAGACGGATGTAAGCGCAGGAAGAGTTTTATTGAAAACACGCGAGCAAACAGATCCGAAACGGAGACCAAGGCCGAGTGGAAAACCAGGCAGTGGTGGAGTGAGACACAGACAGGATATCAGAGGGATACAATACTCACAGTCCAAACACACAAACGGGTCAAAACCAGAAAAGCGACACAAAATACAAGGCTTTCACAAAGTTACTCAGAGTCCTAATATAAATGCCTGTGCTGTGATTGAGCTCTAATCAGGAACAGGTGCATGGGGATTAGTTCTAACGGTGCTGTGTGTGGACATGAGGGATGAAACCAGATGACTGTTTGGCGTATGGAGTGTGATATTGGATGGTAACTCTACAGTAGTGGTGTAAAGTGAAAGCGCTGGTTCACTGCTGTCCCTCAGGCACCCAGCAGAGTCTCACCATAATAAATGTGGTGGTGGTGTTTCTGGCGCATGGTATGCAGCGTCAAAAAAAAGGAATAAATATGTATCGTAACTGCGATGCATCTGTCATTATTGGTCTCACTGTCACAGTGATTTATTGAGGTGAAAAACATGACACGACACAATTCGAAGGTTCATTCATGGCGCTGTAATATTATTATTATATTCAGGGGGATTTTGTGCTCTTGGAAACATTAATAACAAAAATATTTTGCTCATAAACTCATCAGGAGTTCCACTTTTAGGCAGCGACTAAATATATACATATGACATTGTAGAAGCAATAAACACTGTGTCAAGTAAAATACTGAGTGACAGAGTTAGTGTTATTATCCTGAAGTTGATTATTTTCCTTTAACAGCATGTCCCTGAATGTTTTATGCCACTTTTTTTACCAACAAATATTTTAATTTGTCATGTTACTGAGAAACAAGATGTATGTAAACTTAAAGTTTACAGCTTTACAAAGCTCTGAAACTGGAGACTCCTTCCAGAAATGTTGTATTAAATGTTTATTTATGGTACATGTTTACGGGTTCCTATGAATGAGCTGTTACTAGAGAAACGATAACGTATTAGAACGGTTTATTATTATACATCCAGGATGCTTTTTTGATGGAATAAAAACGAGTTCTATTCCCATCTAGCAGGTTTCATTCATTTGATTTGACAGCATGCAATATTGTTAGCATATCTCTTATCCTATGTCTATTATGTCACTCTACAAAATGAAGAATGAGCATTGAATATGGTTTAAGATATTGCACGGTTGTCTAGACAACACGACGTCACACGTCAGAGACGTAAAACTTCCGTGTTAGCGAGTGAGCAACTGTGATAATTTATAAACAAACATGGCCGCCAGGGTTGCTTTGTTGAATACGGAAGACTTTGAGAGAATTTTGAAAGAGAAAGACACGTTGAACACCTGAAAGGAATGTGTATGTATAATAATAATAATAATAATAATATTGGCTGGCGTTTTTTCATGCTATATCA
>JAODJS010000018.1:44622503-44636154 GCA_027576325.1 Sciades assimilis | reverse complement strand
CAAGTAATTTCACCAGGTCAAGGTCACTGTGAGGTCAAATGTCCATCCCCAAATCACAACTTAATAAGGCGTGTAGTTTCCCGGGCGGAGGCGTCCCCATCCACACCGTTGGCATCCAGTTCTATCTAGTTTTGTTTAATTCTCCAACACATGATTTAACAATATAAATATCCCGGTGATTATCATCTCCCTAAAGCACACTGAATTAATTCTAATTGATTTATCTTCAGTAGATTACAGTCAGGAGGTATGACGGCTCTGGAATTATAAATAAATAAATACACTACACTCTTTGAAATGTTAAATCCATCCCTTAAAGCCTCTTTACTTGTTCCAAGTTCTAGCTGGGAGTGTTTTATTATTAGAAACGGTTCTAAGAAGATGATAAATACTATTTAAAGGGTTCTCTTGTTCTAGTCACGTAGCAGAAATGTGTTGTAACGCGACTGTTCTGTGTGTTTCAGAGTGTTTGGGTTCTGCTCGAGGCTCAGAATGACTCTCCGGAACGCTCCGGACATCTCGGCTAAAGGCTGTTCAAGTTCCTGTGAGAACCGGAGTGAGCTGAGGTGGGACCTGAGCCCGGAGCAGATCCGGCAGCGGACAGAGAAGCTGATGCAGAGGATAAAGCACGCGTACGACACTGTGGCGGCGGTGGACGTGGAGAAGGTGTGTTATGAGAACACGTTGCAGGTTCTAGCAGAGGCCAAGCTGGATTATGCTGGTGAGTGTGTAAGCAGAGCGAACACACACACACACTGCTTCATGTCTTACAGCTGATCTTTACTGACCCGTGACTGATGAATGTCCCTCAGCGTCCCGGCACATGCTGGACTTCCCTCAGTATGTCTCCCCGTGTAAAGACGTGCGATCTGCGAGCACTGAGGCAAACAAACGCCTGTCTGAGTTTGACGTGGAGATGAGTATGAGATCAGACGTGTTCCACAGACTTGTAGCACTGCAGGTAAGACGGTGTGGTGAAATATTACAGATCCACACACACTGAGGTTCTTTAAAGTAAAAGTTTGGTAAAAATGTCCCTTTAATGCAAAGCAAACGTAATCGTGTCAGACATGTTTGGCATGTGACGTTTCTGTTGTATATTTTTCCACTGCAGCTCTGAGGGTCATATACCTGACGTCTAGTGCAAGTCTGTTTCACTCAGTCTAATAAATTCACATCTGCAGTGTGAACTTCAGCTGATGATGAATCACAATGACCGCGCCAGGCCAGATTTACAAACCCAATTCAGTACAGACTTTGGGAGGTGAGGCCTCGGGGGCAGAGTTACTTTATAAAGTGATTTAACCATAGACGTCATCACAGAGCAGCTTTACAGAAATCTGGATGTAGATTTAGATCCTTAATGAACAATCCAGAGGACACAGCGGTGAGGAACCTCTCCCTGAGACGACGTGAGGATGAAACCTCGAGTCGACCCACAGTACATCCCCTCGTGGGTTATTTTTCCTATAAATGAAAGTGTTTTATTCCTTATGTACAGTGTGAGCTGTAGAAGAGTAAAGACGGGACTGAGAAGGTTTACAGGATGCTCAGTGTGAGCAGATTGAGAGTCCTGAGATGAGCAACAGGACGGTCTTTATGATTGCAGCAGCTCTAGGATACAAATCGAGCATTTAGTTCATGTTTATAGATGACAGGAAGTTCCACCGTATCCTAAATCACGTGTGCATGTCAGGGTGGCACTGAAATACAGTAGGGTGTGGGTTTGAGGAGCAGAAAAGCTCCAGGGACAGAATAAAGGAGTAAACTTTAGACTCCAAGCATGTGGGGAATTTAGAAAAATCAATGGCACCTAGCTCTGTGTGTGTGTGTGTGTGTGTGTGTGTGTGTGTGTGTTCGCAGGAAAGACGCTGTACTTATTTATTCCCCGAGTCGAGGAGGTTTCTGGAGCGGCTGATTAAACTGGGGCGGAGAAACGGACTGCATCTGTCTGCTGATGTGCAGAAGGTGAGATTACACGCCCCTGTGTATCTACAGAACTCGTTCAGAGCATTGCTCTTCATAATGACGCCAAACATGTTTTTTTTTCTTACGCAGGAGATCAAAAAACTTTCAAAAAGAATCAGTGAACTTTCAATAGATTTCAACCGGAATGTGAATGAAGAGAGCACAGTGCTGATGTTCTCCTCAGAAGAGCTGGGTCAGTAAATCTCCACAGGACACGACCACAAACACCCTACAGGAGCGTCACCGCGCGCACGCGTCCCGAAACATCGAATCATGAAGAGACTATTTCTCCAGTTCTGAGAAACAAAACCCGACAACAAACTGGAAATAAAATGTATAAAACACACCGGTGCGGTCAGTCGCAGACCCTGTTCTTTATCCAGCACCTTCACAAATCCAAGATCAGATCCCGGATCTCTTAATCCTCATCATTCCCTTTGGGATAATTCACTTCTATAAGAGCAGGATTGTTTTAGCTGGATTGAGGTATCAGAGAGAATTATGTGCTCCTGGTTACCTGAAAAGAACAGTGGTGGGTTTCCCAAAAGCCTCTGAATGCTAAGAGCATCTTAACTAGGAGAGAGAGAGAGAGAGAGCGTTCATTGTGCTGCTCACTCGACCAGTTAACGATGATCTTTGTGCTACGATGCTTTTGGGAAACTCAGCACAGATCTGTATTATATTCAATACCAACGTTCAAAACCTGATTAGAGATTATTCCGAGATCATTCCATGATTATTCCATGTCTCTGGGTGTAGGTGGTCTGGCAGAGAGTTATTTAAACAGTTTGGAGAGGACAGAGGACGGGCGGTACAGGGTGACTCTGGCGTACCCGCACTATTTCCCTCTGATGAAGAGATGTCACGTTCCAGAGACCAGGAGGAAGATGGAGGCGGCTTTTCACAGCAGGTGTAAAGAGGTGAGCGATGGAGTTACAGCACGACGTGTCCTCCTCCCCCCTCCCCCATGTCTCTGCTTGTAACCTGATCTGCTGCACTGTCCTGATCTGCTGCACTGTCCTGATCTGCCGCACTGTCCTGATCTGTATTCCAGTGGCGGAGCCAGACAATTTTTCTAGGGCTGGCCAGACTGAGGCCATTGAATGAATGAATGAATGAATGATTTCTCTCTTCACACCGTCATTTTGACTTTCAGTTACATCTCATGAGAAGGTATAACAGTATGGAGAGAAGGGTCCCCAAGAGAAGCTAAATAAAAGCTTATAAGCTGGGGCCCAGTGGTACATTGTTCACACAGGAGTGGCACATAAACCAATATCATCTTGTTGTTATTTTTCTGTGTGGCGAGTTGCTGTAGGTCTCGTGGTGTTTCTTGGTCACTCATTAATTTGGGCATCAGGCAGTGACTGACATGGAGAATCACTTTATGAAGATCTGCATAATGAGCTTTTTAATGCATTAAGATGATTTAAAAAAAAACTTAAATAGTTGTGAAAATTGTGCCTTTTTAATTGGCGATAAAGCTCACACAATAATTAAAAAATTTACACACACTAATATGTAATACACACACACACACAGGCTTAGTCAAAATTATGTTAATACTTAAATGGTAGAAACCATTTATTCACAAAACATACATCATATGTGCAAGAGTTACAGGACGGTCTCAGCCTGTTCAACACAAAAACCAGCGAGCAACAGCACGAAAAATAATCCATTAGTGTTCATATAATTTTGACTAACCGTGTGTGTGTGTGTGTGTGTGTGTGTGTGTGTGTGTGTGTGTGTGTGTGAAGGTACTTGTGACTGTGGCACATTCCAATTTTTTAGAATTCTGTCCGTGATGCAGAAAGAGGAAACTCTGAGGTTTAATCCAAAGTCCAAAGCCTTTTTCATACGCACTAGCAATTATTTTATTGAGAATTTCTTCTTTTTTCGAACAAACAACCTGAAATATAAAATAACTGATAGTGCGTTCGAAAAAGGCTTTGGATGAAATGACCTGTATTCGTACTCGATGGTCGGTAGAAGCGTCATATCTTCAGAAAAGCCTGACTTTAAATAATATGGGTCAAAACCACACATTATCTATCTTCGCTCGATCGTTCAAATCGTGGTAATACTAAGAAAATTCAGCGTTGTTTACAGACACGCTTTCAGCGGCTGCTGTCCGAGTTGCTTTGTATCTCCACCATCATGACGGACGCTCATGATGTAGCACATTTTGATCACGTGGTTGCAAGTCATCTATAGACAGCAACTTGTTCTTCTTCTGTAATTGTGTTGTTGGTGGTTGATATTCAAGTTGTGTATTACCGCCACCTACTGTTTGGGAGAACTACTGGTTTGAGAGTGCGCTGTTGAATTGCGTCCATATGGGAACGACTGCATAGGCTACAGACATCGTTCCACAAAAAATTTGCTGACAAAGCGGTATTGGGGGTGGCCAGAGATTAATTTAGGGTGGCCTTGGCCACCACTGGCCCCCCTTGGCTCTGCCCCTGCTGTATTCCATGAAACAAACTTGTGAAATTGAGGTTTATGTAAATAACAGTTTACTTCAGGCTCAGCCAGTTCCACAAATAAAACTCGAGAGAGTTTTTCATTTCCACTAATTAAAGGCAGTCTTTGGTAAATGAGGTTCCTGCGCGTCCACATGATGTCCAAGGCAGCTCTGATAATCAACACCAGATACGTAAGAATAGAAGCGAAAGAGAGACACGTTTTTCGAAGTCTGAGCACGAAATATTAATGAAAGTCTCTGAAGACTAAAAGATCTTTTTTATAACTGAAAAAAGGATCGTTACAGTCATTAACAAAGCTCGTGAGGCTGCTGGGCAGAAAACAGCTGACAGGCTAAATGAATAAGAAAATTTCTGTAATTTATTCAAGTATTTATGTATTAAACAACTAACCATTGATTAACAGTTTTAAGAGTTTAAAGGTGGAGTTACAGTAAACATTTTCATTGTGTTTTATTTACAATAATAATAAGATACTTTTACAGCAACTTTAACATGTTTGTAAAACAGTTAAAGACAACATGCAAATTTTTACAAAAATAATAAATCTATTATTATTATAATTGTTAGAGTAGAGAGAGAGAGAGAGCAGTATAATATTCTCGGCCCTATGGAACAACACACTGTAAGACGTCACACGGCTCGTCCAGTCGCATTCATCAAGTTAAACTCAGCTTCACGTCTCACCTGACATGGAGCAGATTTGTCCAAAAGCACGTTACCATAGTAATGAGGCGGGGCTTCAGGTTTGACTCATTTGGGAACCGAATTTGGAAAGCTATCCAGGTTTGTTGGACTGGTTTATGAGGTGAGCTTGCTTCGTGGAATATCCCCCGGGTCGGTTTCACTGGCCAAACCTGTTTAATATCCGGGGCTGAGTTTCCCAAAAGCATCACAGAACATCATTAGGGAGAGCGCGTTCGGTGTTCGGTGTGGTGATCACTCACCCTACTGTTAAAATGATGATCTTTGTACTGCGATGATTTTGGGAAACTCATTCCTGATCTGTCACTGACCTGCTTTATTAATTTTTAAACATGCGTTAACCTGCTGAGGTGTGATGTCACTCATGACCATTAAAGATCTTACATTATTTCTAAACAAAATACATAAATAATTCTGGATGACTTGGTATTACTGTAAAATAAGAAAGAATAATACAAAAATAAAAAGCAATAAAATGAGATGTTTACAGGTGAGGGTTAAAATAATCTGTGAATAGGAGCCGAAGAGCAGCTCCACGGAGTCTGATTCCTGATTAAAGTCTGTCCTGGTTCCACAGCAGAAGGTTGTAAGATGAGCTGTTGGGGTTTTTTTTATTGGCAGGTGAATACAGGAATCCTCGAACAGCTGATCGAGTTGCGTGCGAAGGCGGCGAAGCTGCTGGGCTTTAGCAGTCATGCTAACTATGTGCTGGAGATGAACATGGCCAAGAACTCCAGCAGCGTGTCCCGCTTCCTGGGTGAGTCATTAATCACACCAGGCAGTGAGTGTTCATTTAGAGATGATGAAGAAAAGTTTATACACCCTCACGTAGTCAGAGTTTCACACACTCCAGATGTTCTTTAATTATCACACGCAGCACACAAAGCTCCAGGCAGTGCTTCATTTAAATCCCATCTAAAAACGCGACATCAGTGTTTCTTTGTACGTTAGGATGTGAGCGAGAGCACACACTGAGTAACATCTTCACCTCCTCCAGATGAGTTGTATGAGAAGTTGAAACCAGTGGGTCAGAAGGAGCGTCAGTACCTTCTCTCACTCAAACAGGCGGAGTGCCAGAGGCGGGACCTGGACTTTGACGGACGGCTGCACGCATGGGATCTGCTGTACTACATGAACCAGGTGGAGCAGGTGAAGTTTGCAGTGAATAAAGACAAGCTGATTGAGTATTTCCCTCTGGAGGTGGTGACTGAGGGTCTGCTGGGGATCTACGAGGACCTCCTGGGGCTCCGCTTCCACCAAATCCAAAACCCTCACGTGTGGCACGAGAGTGTGAAGCTCTACACTGTATTCGACTCCACCACAGGCGAGGAGATCGGACGCTTTTATCTGGACCTGCATCCCAGGTGCGAGCCATAAAGCATGAAGTGTGAGATACTGCACAACACCCTGCGTTTCATTTTTCATTTCAGATTTATTCATGATATTTAATTTAGAACATCATCAACCTTCAGCTGTGTTTTTTTTTTCATTTTCTTCTTCTTTCTCTGAGTTTTGTAAAGATTAGAACTGTAAAAATACTGTTTTTTTTTTAATTCATTTTCTGTAAAGATGCGCTTGTCCTGTTTCACTGATTTGATTTAATCGTGGTTTCTGTTCTGTTCCTCAGAGAAGGGAAGTACGGCCACGCAG
Source organism: Sciades assimilis (assembly GCA_027576325.1). Lineage (NCBI taxonomy): Eukaryota > Metazoa > Chordata > Actinopteri > Siluriformes > Ariidae > Sciades > Sciades assimilis. Next base: position 44,629,345 of record JAODJS010000018.1, on the reverse strand, counting down.
CGTGTTTTGGCCTGCAGCCTGGGTGTCTCGGTCCAGATGGGAAGCGTACAATCCCGGTGGCAGCCATGGTGGCCAACTTCACCAAACCCTCACGTAACTGGCCATCTCTGCTGCAGCACCATGAAGTGGAGACCTTCTTCCATGAGTTTGGTCACGTGATGCACGAGCTGTGCTCCAGGGTGTGTCCTGTTATTATGATAAATCATCTTTGGCATTTCTGGAAATCTCAGTGTGTTCTGAAGTCCTGATGGTGTGTGTGTGTGTGTTCAGACTCGCTATGTGGAGTTCAGCGGCACGCTGGTGGAGACGGACTTCGTGGAGGTTCCCTCCCAGATGCTGGAGAACTGGGTGTGGGAGAAGGAGCCACTCAGGAGGATGTCTCGCCACTACATTGACGGCAGCTCCATCCCCGACAGCCTGCTGGATAAACTCATTGTCTCCAGAGTGGCTAACACTGGTCCGAGATCAGTACACACACACACACAGCTGTACATTACACTTTGAGTGGAAAACACCGTCAGCTACTGAAAACTTTTTTGAATATCTTAATCATGTGTGAGGTTTCCTCCGTACTTAAAATCAATCCATGATGTATATGTGTGTGTGTAGGTCTGATGAACCTCAGACAGATCGTGCTCAGTAAAGTGGACCAGGCGCTCCACACCAAGTCTTCTGCTGACACTGTGGCCGAGTTCTCCAAACACTGCAAGGAGATCCTGGGAATCCCAGCAACACCAGGTAATAAACTCACATCCACCTGATGCCGCAGTACAGCTCCAACATGTACGTACGTGTGTGTGTGTTTTGAAGATGCATAGCAGATGAAGTGAACATATAAATGCAGAAATGGGATTAGGGTAATGAAATTATTAATAATAAAATGAAATTATGAAGCCCAAAACAAAGGAAATACTTTCAATCAAATATGAAATTTAAAAGAAATGTTTTGCTTTTAAACCGCGTGATGTTCTTTCCCCGTGAGGAGTGTTTAGTTTTATCTGTTTTGATTTTTATTGCGACTTTAATCTGATCCTCAGGGAGCTTCAGGAACCCGATTCATATCGTTTCTCTGTGACTGAGTTTTTATTAGAAAAGTGTTTATTGTTAAAATTCTTGAGCAGGTGTCCTCTGTAAGAAATCATCCATCTCTTTTATTTTTATTGCGCAGGGACGAACATGATGGCGAGTTTCAGTCACTTGACCGGAGGTTATGACGGTCAGTATTACAGCTACCTTTGGAGTGAAGTTTACTCCATGGACATGTTCTTCAGCCGCTTCAGAACCAACGGGATCATCAACCCTGAGGTGAACGACAACCACACAGAGCACAATACACACACACTTTTATAAATTAATGTTATTATTCATTGTTGAAATAACTAAATTAAAGCTGGTTGTTGATGTACTTTTCACTGACTCTGGAAAAGGAATTAGAAAATAATTTATCATGTTCAGATCACTCAGCCCTGCTGAAGACTTAATAATACATGATGTTAGATTAGATACAATCAGTGGGAAAGGTGTCTTAATACTGGAGTCTGTAGGTCCTGAAGCCCGTTGTGTGTGTGTGTGTGTGTGTGTGTATATAGGTAGGTAAGGAGTACAGGAGAGTGGTTCTGGAGGCCGGCGGCTCGGTGGATGGGATGGAGATACTGAAAAGGTTTTTGGGTCGTGAGCCACGTCAGGACGCCTTCTTTCAGTGTAAAGGCCTCGCAAATCAGAGTAATGTTTACAATTAGTATTTATTGTAATATCACAATTTTATATTATTATAATATTTTCTGAATTGAGTTTCTGAGAAGGAAATGAAGCACCGTAGGGTTTAATGCTAAATCATTTTGGTTTCACATCACATTGTGTTCCTTTACTGTTGGACTGAAATGAATTTTTCTCCCTTTGAGGATTCAGTAAGGCGTTGTGTCTCGAGGTATGAAATCTATAAATACACATTAAATCTTTCATACATGTCAAACTGTGCTCTTTATAAAAGACGATGAGGACTGGAATAATCATGTGTCAGAAAATCACTGTGAGTAACAAAAGGGTCAGTCAGGTCCAGAATTATTGGCACTCTTTATGAAAATAAGTGAAATTGATTGTTTAAAAAATACCTTTACACACAATAATCTGAAGTTGTTTGTATTGACCCTCAATATCCACAAGGACAAATAAATAAGTGAACACTTGGACAGTTTCTTCAGCCTGAGAAAAACCAACGAGCTTCAGCACAGATGGCTGTTACACAAATCATATAAAGGATAAGAAGACTATATGAGCAGGGACGTAGATCATTCCATACAATCAGGGGCAGGGCAGAACTGTTTAGAACATCTGGAACAGTCGAGTACCGAGGAAGCTGGTGAAGGTGGTGATGATACTGAAGACCACAGGTTCACAGACTCCGATTCATTTCTGAGGTCATATTTCTCAGGATATCACAGCTAGATTTATTAACATGTTGAAATTTGTGATCAGTTCTGTTAGTTTTGCAAAACACATTTACAAAAGGTCTGAGAAAAATGCCCTTCAAATTATAAGATAGATAAATAATCTGTTAAATAAAGACCTACATGTCTCTCACCAGCACCTGCAGGTGTGCATTTTAGTTATCTGAATATTTAATTCATTTAGAAATGACCTCAAGTACAAATTAAATTAAAACAGCTGTAAAGCAGATGTTATTGAGCTGATTGATCTTCCCCAGGGCGTGGTGCTCCGCCATTAATCACTGGGGGCGAGTCGGAGTTTTAAATGGACTTTTGAGCAGATGAGGGAGTTTGATGTCATAAATCCCCCCAATCTGCCCTCATGAGCACACCAGCAGCACAATCTCCGAGTGTCGAGGCCTCTGAGAGTTTAAACGGGCCGCCAGCGCGCCACGTTTTCAGCGCCACGCCGTTAACGAGGCGGGAACCTTTTAAAGAGTCGGGGACTTTTATTTTGGAAGCCGGTGCTCCAGCGGCCATTTCTACAAGACTGTTTGTGTGTGGGGCTGCAGAAACCGCTGGTGAGGGAATATGGGTCTGCTGTTCCAAGGCCGACATTTGGACACTTTTCCATGTCTCTCAGTCTGCATTTATCGCCTCATTTTCTTGTATATTCGTGAAAATTAAACACCAGACACGCAACTCCCGCCGCCCTTCATCTTGCGTCCAAAATGGCCGCCGCGCTGTTACCGTGTTTATACCAGTCACGTGCTCGCCTTCTAACCAATCAGGATCCAGAACTCAGCAGCGCCGTCTCGCTTCCCGCTCTTGACGTGTCACAGATTTATATTAAATAACGCTGCATTCCACTAAATGGCGTAACTTGTGTTTACCTCCCTGGACCTCCGGCCACGTAAAAAAAAAATCAAATAAAAACTCAACTTGTTCTTCCTGTTCAGGAAACCAAGACCGGCTCCGCAACCCCCGAGTTCAGGAAGTGACGTCAAATCAAAATGGCCGCTCGCAACGAGAACAGTAAACACATCAGCACTTATTAGCTTTAAATGAGTTATACTGTGTATATACTGCAAATATTAGCTTTAGAGCAATCAGCATACAGACATATTCACTTGTTAAATCTGTTACACTGACTTTACTGTCGCTGTTCTGAGGAAAATAAACACCAGTTAGCTGCTAGCTTGTTGCTAACAGAAGAAGAGAATGGAGGCGTCGAACGCAGCATTAATCTCCAGAGATGCAACTCCCAAACCTGACCACAAGATGGCAGTGTCTGATTAATCGAGAACACCTTTCTGTACAGACATTTTATTGAGTTCTGTTCTTTTTCATTACTTATAAATAATAAAGCCGTTATTATCCCAGCCTGATATTATGTATGAACTATAATTACAATTAAACTCCTATTCACTCAGCTATTCTCTTTCCATTTTTTTCACAGCTGTGGATTGTACTTTTAAATAATTACAGTTTATAAGTTCAACCCTTTATTAAAACTGCTCAAAATAAAGGAAAGTGAAGAGTCCAGATCCTGAGTCAGTGAGGAAGTGGACAGAGTCACCAGAGATGTTCATTTTCATCTCACGTCAGGTTGATGGGAGTTTAGGATGCTGTCGTTGTTGTGTTTAGAAAAGTTCGATCTGAAGGGCAGAGTGCCGTCTAAACGTCATGTAGGCCTTACTCGTGGAAGTTAGAGGTAAAACCCTGTCCACAGTTTAATGCTTTCATCATGGTCATCTGATCATGCCTTCAAATGACTATAACAGCAGTACTGTGTGTTACATGCAGTGGAAATAATGTACTTTACCCTGGCATGTCTATTCCTGTTTCTCTAGCACTTTCTAAACAATATCAACTTCCTGTTCCCATTAACTCCTTCCTCCAATTTCTTCTTCCTCATTTAAATGTTTTTAAACCCCTGTGTGGCATTAAGGACGTAGTCGAGCGCCGGTTTGTGAATGGAGGGCGAAGCCAGGGAAGGCCAGGCAAGTGATCACACCTGTGTACTAATGTGTGTGTGTTTGTTCGCGTGCATATGTAATTAAGCTGAAAAGAAAAAATAAACTACAGTAAGTATTTGGAATTCACCCACCTGTCACAGTGCTTCAGTGTTCTGCTCCACTGCAGGGACTGTTATGCTGGTGCCGAAACCCGGGACTCTGAAGTGGACCACCGACATGGAGTCCTCCCCATTTAAAGACCTTGCTCGTGCCTTCGCCACTACTCAACAGAGCCAGCACCAGATGCTGGTGGCACTGCACAACAAACAGGAGCAGAGCTTCGAAGCACTGCTGCAGGCCTAGAAAGAGGATCGCCAGGTGTTCCAGAACCTGCTTGCATCAGCAAGTACCGCAGCTGTAGTGTCAGCGGGTGTCCCCCATGTCACGCTGACGAAGATGGGGCCCCATGGCCACCCGGAGGCCTTCCTTGCACTCTTTGAGCAAGCTGCAGAGGCGTAGGGGTGGCCGGTTGAGCAGCAAGTTTCTGACCGGGGAAGCACAGCTCGCCACGCAACAGCTTCTCCTGGACAGAAGGCTGGAGTAGCCTACCTTGAACTGAGCCATCCTGCAGCATGTTGGCCGCACCCCCGAGCAGCATTGTCAGCACTTCCGCATGCAGACTTTGGAGGTCGGCCGGCTGGCCCTTTGCGTTTGGCGAGCAGCTCTGGGATGCCTGTCAGTGGAGGCTGAGGGCAGAAGATCGTGACACCGAGAGGACCATTGATGCCATGGTACTGGAACAATTCATCACTCGGCCGCGGGGAGGAACAGTGGAGTGGGTTCAGTGCCACCGCCCAGTGTCACCCGGCATTGCTGCCACCGATCATGCCATTGCCCTGGCAGAGGACCATCTGGCAGCGGTTCTGGTGGCAGGCAGGCATCCTGCCTCTTCTCTCTCTCTCTCTGTCTCTCTCTCTCTCTCTCTCTCTCACACACATGCACTCTGTCCCTCTCTCCCCGTCCTTATCCCTGCACCACGGAAGTGGAGGCCAACCCCCCGCAGTCAGCTCATCAGCTAACCCTTTGACACGTACCCGATGCCTCGCATTGATGAATTGCTCGATTGGTTAGGCGCTGCTTGTTTTTATTTGACACTGGATTTAACAAAGGGATATTGGCAGATCTGCTTGACTCCTCTATCCTGTGAAAAAATAGCCTTTTCCATCCCATTCGGTTTACACCAGCTTGTCACCCTTCCATTCAGGTTATTTTGGACCTCGGTGACATTCCAGTGGCTCATGGACAAAGTCCTGCATCCACACAGTGTATGCTGCGGCCTACCTAGATGACATCATATCGTATAGTAATTATTAGCTGCCACACATGAAACATCTTCAGGCGAATCTATAGTCATTGAGGTGTGCAGGGCTCGCTCACAGCTAACCCAAAGAAGTGTGCAATTGGGTGGGAGGAAGTGTGATACCTGGGCTTCCACTTGGGTCATGGACAGGTGCATCCCCAACTTGACAAGACTGCAGCCATTGTGACCTGTCTGAGGCCAAAGACCAAAAATGGGGTGTGGCAGTTCCTGGCACTGGCTGCTATCGTAGGTTTGTGCATAACTATTCAGACATCACCAGCCCACTGACTGATCTCACTAAAAAGGGGGCACCAGGTCCGATCCAGTGGATAGAGTTGTGCCAACGGGCTTTCATCCAGGTAAAGGCTGCACTCTGTGTGGGGAGCCACTATCACACTCCCCTGACTTCTCTCTCCCTTTTATTTTACAGACCGATGCATCAGACAGAGGGCTGGGGGCCATTTTATCCCAGATGGTGGAGAAGGAGGAGCACCTGGTGCTGTACATTAGTCATAAGTACAGCACTTTTGAGAAGGCGTGTCTGACCAAGTGGGCAGTCCTCACCCTCTGGTATTACCTGCTGGGGCACTCCTTCACCCTCTATTTGGATCACGCCCCGTTCCAGTGGCTCCCCTGCATGAAGGAAGCCAATGTACAGATCACCCGTTGGTCTCTAGCGTTGCAGCCCTTCAAGTTCAAGGTGGTCCACAGGCCGGGGGCATAGATGATGGTGACTGATTACCTCTCCCACTGGGGGTGGGTGGGGAGTCAGTTGCAGGTTGGACGGCTCCCTGACCTGAGTTGGGCGGTGGGGGTATGTAGCATTGGAGGTGTGGTCGAGCGCCAGTTTGTGAATGAAGGGTGGGGCCAGAGAAGGTGAGAGGCAAGTGATCACACCTGTATCATATTAATGGTGTGTGTGTCTAATTAAGCTGAAAAACAAAAATAAACGATGTGTTTGGAATTCACCCATCTGTCACAGTGCTTCAGTGTTCCACTCCACTGCAGGCCCCGTTCCGCAGCCTTGGGCTGAGGTGCCCTTGAGCGCGGTACCGAACCCCTGACTGCTCCCCGGGCGCTCTGGTGTGGCTGCCCACT
>JAODJS010000018.1:40073129-40084704 GCA_027576325.1 Sciades assimilis | reverse complement strand
CCGTCTGGACGCGAGGCTGAAATGATAAAGTATTTATGCGGATTCGACAAAAACGTACTCGTGTGGACGGGGCCTAAAAAGTGTTAGTTGTCTATTCTGTCCTTGGAAGAAGCATTATTTGGAGATGTACTTTCTTTTAATTACATGTTTTTGGATCTGTTTTGTTTCAGTTTAAAATACTCTAGCTTTAGTTGGATATTTGTTCATGTAACCTTTCATTTCCTTCATGTATTACACTGCTTATAGGATAATTTTGTTTTTGAAGTACAGACAATTCACAACACTACAGAATTGATTATTGGTCACTCATCTCAATGTAATTTCAAGCAGAACATTCCTCTTTTCTTACATTCTTAATCATCTTTTTGTTTTAATATTGATTTTTTTTTTCCCCTTTTTCTCTTTTCTCCTTTTTTTTTTTTTAAATCAACCTGCTACTTTATATTAGAACCCTAAACGAAAAAGGCAGGGTTAGAATAATTCCTGTAGATTCAGGTATGGGAGTAGAGGCCTGGGAGGCCAAATATAAAATGTGGGGTAAAGGTTCCTGTAACGATTTCTGTGATGAAGAAGAGCGTGATTTGGATGTAGAGAAATGCAAGCCAAATAACATTCACCATGCAAGATCCAGTCAGAATTCCATGATTAGCCAACAGCCTCTGAAAACAAAAGACAAGACGACTTTGAATCCTGCCTATCCAGAGGGTTACAACACCATCGACCGAAGGTTGAGAAAAAAGGTTCGAGACCCAGTTGGGCTTGTAAGCACAAGAATGAAATGCATTGGGGAGAACTTTTTCAACCCTGATCTTGCTCTTCTCCGTCAGAAACGGGGAGAGCTTGTACTCCGTCAAGTAGCAGAAATGGAAGAAGATGAAGAAAAGATGATGCCTTGCCTGAGGCCGTACAAAAATGGCTTGTTCTACAAAACTAGAATGCAGGCCAAAAACAAACCAGGAGGGACATTACATGACCATATGGTAGATCAAGATGAAGAAACCAGACTGGGACTGAGCATGGACCCTAATTCTGAAGGCTCAGATGAGATGCAAGGATCTGAGGAGGAGTTGGAGGAATTCTGCTCTGAGATTAGTCAGCACTATAAACACTACAAGAGAGTTTCGTCTTTTGGTGGCTATGCTGACCAGCTTCAAGGATATTGTGATAGGAAGACTCCAAAGGGTAAAATTGGGGGATGGACCCCAGAAGACATGTTGTCTCCTGTGGAGGAACCCAGTGAGGAGTATCTTGATCCAATAGATGAACTTCAATGCCTAGTGGAAACTGTGTCAGAATATCTGGCTGAAAAAGAGGAGGAGATCAATAAGTATGGTTCCCTGCCTGAAACCAGCAAATCAAGGCTGTCATCCAAAGGTAGTGCAAGGACAGAATCTTTTGGAGATGAAAAAGAGATCACCTCAAAGGAGTTAAAAGAAGACAAAGCTCTGGAAGTCAAAGAAATCATTTTTTCTGAACAGGGATCAGACCACCAGAATGCCAAGAACTCCTTATTTAGTTCCCTCACTGATAGAATTGTGCCAAGTTCGAAACAAACAAGATCAAATTCTATTCAGCATTCAGAAACTTTAAATTATGTAAGCGGTAGCTCCAGTTTATCAAAGTTGTTGTCATTTATGACCAAGTCTACAAGTCCAGCACCAGTAGCTGTGGTATCCCCTACTCAAGAAACTCCACCTGAAAAGAGGACATTCCTAATGCCTACCCAACCATCAGAGGCAAAACCCCAAGAGATAATTCAAAGGACACCACCCATGAGTAATACCCAGATGCAAAATAATAGTGATATTATAAAACAAGAAGTAAACGAATGCCAGCCACCCTCCTCTGTAAGCTCAGGGTTGAAACAAGTAAACCCTCAAGTCTCAGAGGGAGGTGTTAATGAAACAAGCAAGAGTTTTCCAGAAGTCCGTAGGAATGAGCTCAATAGGAATCACAGGGATTCATTAGATCAATCGAATGATATTCAAGATTTCAAGCCTAGTCAAGAGCGGACTAGAACAGTCTCTGCCCTTGTAGAGAGACAAATCAAAAGTGACAATAGTGAGACCACAGTGAGATCACACAAATCCACTGAAGATTTAGGATTTTTCAGTCCCTTGAAGAAAACATTTAGCTCTCTGATCTCTCCAGTACCTTGTATACCTTCTCAATATCAGACACAAACAGTTTTTCCTGTGTGCAGATCAGGAAATGTCGAAGAAGCAAAATCTTTAGATGCATCATCACGTTTGAATAAAATGGAAGTTCCATTCCTTGATTCAAGCAATGTGCCTACCCAGCAGCCCCCAAAAGCGGAAAGGGCAATGATCTCTGGACTCTTAAAATTTGCCTCCAGTGACAATACTGGTGAACTTAAAAGCTCACCAAAAAATACAGTCAAACCAGCTCAGACTGCTCCGTCTAAAAGTAACCATGCAGCTAAAGTTTCTTTAAATCCCAACAAATCCAGCTCTCCAGCTCAGAATCCTCTTGAAACCGAGCCCATGATGACTTTAGAGACTAGTTGGTTCTCAAGTCATAAGACTGCACCAAATGAAAATGTGCAGACTGCTAGTCCACGGAGTCAGAGGTTGGTGAACCAGAGCTCTCAACCGCTTACTGGGTCAAATCAAAACACAATAAGAAGTGAACACCAAAAACCAGTGAAGGAAGTTAAGGAAGATGGCCATAATATGCAACAAACTCCAAAAACAAGCCCATCCTCTACTGTAGAACCAAATGCTTCTCAGCCAGAAACTCGAGGCTTATTTTCTACTTTGTTTAAGTCTTTGTCTTCTGATGACACGGCAGGTCCTAAAACAGGTCTGCACTCTGTACAAGGTGGTTTGTTTTCTGGCATCATGAAATTTGCCTCTACTGGCGACGTATCAAAAGACACCCAGTCTAACCCAGTGCACCCAAGAAATGAGCCAAGTCAAATATCAAATCCTGCTCTGACCCATCTGGAAAATCAGCCAAATACTCCTCCACAAGCACACAAGACCTCTCCTTTAGGCGTCCCTTTTGTATCAAGTAAGAAGCCACCTCAACACCGAGACCAACAACCTCCACAACCTGAGCAAGCATCATCTCAAAAAGGAAGCATTCTGTCTGGTCTTTTCAAATTAATTTCCAGCGAAAGTATCTCGGATAATCAAGCTAACTCATGGCAGCATGAAAATGTACCAGCAAGTATTCATCCTTCTCATCAACCTTCCAAGCAAAATGTTCAAACACATCACTCAAGAATCTCAAATGATCACCCAGACAGACAGAAAATCATAGAGGAATGTTCTCGAAAGAGTGACCATGTATCTCAACCAGCAAATGAACATGGGAGCTTTTTCAAGTTTCCATCAGGTAATTTATCCACCATGCAGACCGCATCAACACAACAATCAAAACCCCAAAATGGAAGACAAAGTTCTTTGGGGAGTAAATCAACCGAACAGTACCCCCCTCTAGCACAAGAAGATACCCAGTCAGAAGTCTTGTCTAGAAATTTGAACAAGTTGAGCGCTTCTTCTGAAGAAGGGGCACAGAGCAAATGGGCTCCGCACAACCAGAAACGACAATGGCCAGGGGTACAGAACGAAGATTCTCAAAATGTGTCCTCATATGAACAGACTCCACTCCATACTGTAGTGAGAGACCAAATGCCTCCTGATTCAGGGGGACAATCTGTGCAGTGTATGGATCAGCGGGGCTGTGTTACAACCTCCCCAAGCTTGATTTCAAACATTTTAAAGCATTCAAATGAATCTCCTTCAGGGGCTGACCTGGAAATGGACAAAGAAACAAATGGCAGTGCTATGTTTGCTTCTTGTCTATATAGATGTAATGGCATGGTCATAAACGATGTGCCTGTCTACAGTGATGGCAATAATTTGGACCTGAGGACTTTGGCAAGTTATGAAAGATCACAACAAATGAATGCAGCCTATATTTCAGATAGCACAGGTCATTTGCCAGATATGTCAACTTTTCCAGATTCCTCTTTCTTAAATCATGTAAATAACTTGTATAGTACTGACAATCATCCTATCTCCCCAGCTGGCCTCACAGGTCAAGTACAGACACCCCAGCCATATTTAACACCGAGCTATCCCTCCTTGTATAGTTCCCCAGAGCCTCATGCTTGTAACAATAACTCATTTTATGAACTTGGTCCAAACTATGAACACTACTGGAGCCAGAATTCTGTTCTAAGGGAACAGATGAATAACCACTCAATGAGCTATGAGCCATGGAAATCTAGTCATGGACAAAGTTTAGAGGCATTGCTAGAATGGTCTCGAAGCTTGAACATGGATGAAAATCAACAGTACTATTCCGCACATGACTGGACTGCATTTAACAACAGTCAGAAAGAGTATCCCAAGAGTACCATCAACAATTTAAATGTGCAAAAAATGTGGAGCATCCATAACAGTTTGGATATGCTCAATAACTGTGGCTCCTGTATTGAAGGAGAAGGTGTTCTAAATTTGAGCAAAAAAGACAATGCTAAATTTGGTAGTTGGCAGTCATTCAGTGAGGAAAGCTGCTATAGTTTAAATACTGTAGTATATCCTGAAGGACGTTGTGAGGAACATCCAACGAATTTATCATACTCTGCTAATAGAGAAAATACATGCACAAGAACATATGAACAACCTGCAAATGGTAAATGTGATCCTGGTTTAATTGGTTACCCTAATGGCTGGAATTATACTTCTGGAGATATAGAGGACCATGCATATTTTGAAGATGCAGAATGGTACCAACAATGGCTCTTACTTCTAGAGCAAGGTATGTGGTGGCAGGCAGATGATGGAGATTGTGGATACTTTGTCTACACCGATCATGAGTATATCTATGCATTGCTGACAGATGGGTCTGGTCGGTATGTCTATGCATGTGCTCCAGAAGATGAGGTGTGGGGAAATGATGGGCAGATGTCTAACTATCCAAGTGCCTTGCTCCACAATGAGATGGTTATAGTGTGTGGTTTCAAAATTCCTCTCTACAATGAGGATGAACTATTCTGGTTTCCAGGACAAGATCGGAGTGAGGCTCGGCTTTTAAATGCACCCCTTGACCTGTCTGATGCATATAGGAAAGGTAATGAAATTATGAATCTGAACTTGGAAAGGTTCTCTCGGATGTTTGAGAGCTCTGTTCCTGCTCAAAGACAGCAAGCTATAGATTTTTCATTGTATCGATTAAACAAGGTTAAAATGGACACAAGGCAGCAGACACAGAATGATTTTGCTAATCAGGACTCTTTTCTGGAAGTCCTGGATTTGAGAGTTAATGGAACTAATTGCAATCTTAACAGAAGAACCAAAGAACTGCTTTCACAGAAAGTCTGTATTTCTGTTTGCCCAACTCCAACACACTCATCAGATGTGTACAGTTGTTACCAGCCTCATCAGAGACGTCATTCATCCTTTGGATTACAGGTAAAGCATATAGATGACCTGTCACAAGAAGAATGGCGAAAAAGAGTTCAGCCTGGAGAGGAGCGGTCAAAGAAACCGATCAAGAAAATATCCTCTCCTTTTTCTTCTCTTGTTGGAAAAAGTCAAGAAACAAAGTCAAACAGAAACATGAACGGCTCTAAAACTTTTACAGCTGTCATAAATGCTTCATATCCTGGAATGATTCAAGAGAACTCTTCAGTCCCAGAAGCCCAAAGTGGCAAGGAGATTAAGAGCATTCCCTCTCCAGGTCTCCAAGGTATAAAATCAAAGACCATAAAGAATGATGTTTCTCCTTTAACCCCAAAAGAAAGCACGGATCAGCAGCCCTCAGAAATTGGGTCATCTAGAATCTTGTCAAAAATTCCATCATCTGTAAGTGCTCAAGGGGCAACTCGCAAGCCTAAACTGGCTAGGCAAGCCACTGTGTCTCAGCAATCTTCCATTTCTGAAGTTTCTACAAAGTCACCAAACGTATCCATCAAATCTGTTTCTTCTATAGATGCACAAGGTGGCAAAAAACCTGAGCAAAATCAAGGGGGCTTTCTGAGTTTTTTCAGGAATGCCATAGGGATTGAGGAGCCCAGTCAAGAATCTGTCAAATCTTCTCAAGCTGTAAAAGAACAAACGGAGAAAAACACAAACATCCTTGATGGCATAAAAGATTCAAGTACAGACAAAGGCACAGGAATGACCAAACTTCTGGGGTCAGTGGGAGAATTGCTAAACATGGAAAGCACCACTTCTCAGCGTCCATCAAGGGAATCCTGTTCACAAAAATCCTCTGCACGTCATCAAACTCTTGGTTCAAGAAATGATGCTAAAGAACCAGACTATGTTCATCATAGGACTTCAGAGTCTGAAGGGATTCAGAAACCACAGAGACAGAGTAGATTCAGTCTTAGTAGTCAATCTGATATCCCAAAACCATCAACGACACCTCAGCAACAGATGCCCAAGAGTGCATCACAGATATTTTCCCTTGATGTTAATGATAAACTGATTTCAGGGGCTTCTCAAGCAATGCCAACAATTGGTTGCAATAAATCAGAACCTTCCACCAAATCAACAAGTGGAGTGTTTGGCTTTTCCATTGCAAACTCTGGGCACATTAATTATAAGGAGGAAACTGCAGGGAGAGGGTTACTGTCAATGTTTAATAATTCAAGTTCACAACAGGTACCACCTCAAAGAGAATCAGCTTCTCAATGCCAGGTAAGGGGTGAATCGTCAGAAAACACAATAGGCAATAGAATCTTGTCTTTCTTTGGCAGTTCCAGCACAGAAAAGGCTGCATTGTTGAATCAAACTGAAAAAGCTCCTCAAAAAGAAACCTCAAGTATAGGTTTGCTTTCAATGTTTGGTGCCACTAGTACTCAACAAACCAGTACACAACACCCCGGGTCATCAAATCAGGCTTCTCCAAACGAAGCATCAGGAATAAAAGTTTTGCATGCATTTAGTGGTCAGAATCCACAGCAGAATTCATTGCAAACAAAGTCTACCAGTCAACAGCCATCTCATGAAGTTGCTCACAGAGATCCTGCAAACACAGCTTCACAAGAGACTGGATCCATTTTTGGTGGACTATTAGGTGGCCTTTCCAGCTATAATGAGAAACCAGTTAAAAGCTTGTTTTCTAGGCTTGGTGGATCTAGCCCACAACCTTCATCCACCCCACAACCAACAACTGGTCTAATAGCAGATACTGAAATTCCAGAGAAAGTGGTACCCAAACAGCTACAGGGGATTGATGTAATTGATGATGCACAAAAACCACAACCTGCTATACATAATATTCAAGAAGCGATTCCTCTAAAAGAGCCACCTGGAAAAGGTCTCCTCTCATTGTTTGGTGTTCATAGTCCACAACAGAATACACCTCAAGCAACATCCATTCAGAGTGGATTTTTATCAGGCTCCAATGGAAATAAAGGGACAGCAAAAGGATTATTCTCACTGTTTGGCAAACTAAGCCATGAGCAGAATGCACAGGCCAACCTATCTCCTGGAGAAAGTGTCATGGAAAATGAGCAAACTACCAAATGTTCAGTGAAATGTGTACTATTAGAATCTAGTGCTCCCACCCCACAACAACCAGACTCTTCTCTTGCTTCTGTGTTACCTGATGATGAATTGCCCATTTTCAACACCCCAACTCAACCAACTTCTGTTCCTCTCCCAGATCAAACTCCAGATACAGGTTTGTTACCAATGCTTAGTGAAGTTTTTCAACCCACTGAAACACCACATGTACAAACTTGTACTTCTCCGGAAACTGCATTTGCTCTTGTTCCAAAGGATATTGCTTCAAATATTGATGCAATTTCTATACCTGTGGAATCAACTAGTAATTTACCCACCCCTCCCATTTGTTCAGGGCCTGAGGTCACATCTCAAAATGCAGCATCTGGTTTATTTTCAATGTTCAGTGGGTCAAATTCCCAAAATATAGCCCCTCAATCTGGATCTGTACTTGGTGGAATTTTTCCAGGTACCACAGGTCAAAAGGACATACCTGGAAAGAGCCTATTTTCTATGTTTTCTGGCTCGAGTTCAAAATCCACTTTGAGTGCAGAGGATCATGGACCTTCAGCCTCAAAAGAACCACCTGGAAAAAGTTTGTTTACCATGTTTGGTGGAACAAGACCACAAGAGCCTTCACCTCCAACATCATTATTGGGAGGCATTTTTCCTGGTGGCATTACTCCTAAAGACACTTCAGGAAGAGGTCTGTTTTCTGTGTTTAGTGGTCATAGTCCAACAACACCCAGTCAGGCAGAAACAACATCCAAACCACCTGAAGCTGAAGGGTATTTTAATGTTTCTTCATCTTTTTCTCAGGGAAGTACTTCAAAAGATGATGCATCAGTCAGCAAAGAAAGGAATCTTGAGCTACAAAAATCTCAGGTTATGAGTTCTGGACTTTGTGGAGCAGATGACAAGATGGCTAACACAATTTCAGGTGATGGTACTAAAAAAAATAAGGGTAATGAACCAATGACCCTACAACCACAATCAAAACAACAAAACTCTTCCCATTCCATTACTGAAGCAGAGAAAGAAACTAGAGAGGGAAAATCTACAGCAGATAGAGAAGACATGAAGGGGCCTCCTGCTTTCTCTGAAGAATTAGTTAGCAATACTCGCTCATGGCCAGAGCAAAATGAAAAACAGAATCTGCCATTAAATAAGATCCAACCTCTGCCTAAACAAGAAGATATAACTACAATTTCAAATTCTGGTGTAGACGAAGGTCAACAAAAATCTGTTGATATGGAGAAGTCTGTCTTTGACACATCAGCAAATGTAGTCTCTGGGTTAATGTCTAAAATGTTCTCTGGTGTTAGTGGACCCTCTAAAACCTCAAGTGGTCTTTTCTCTTCAGCACAAACTTCATTTTTTAAGTCAACATCCA
The DNA here is from genome assembly GCA_027576325.1 of Sciades assimilis. Classification (NCBI taxonomy): domain Eukaryota; kingdom Metazoa; phylum Chordata; class Actinopteri; order Siluriformes; family Ariidae; genus Sciades; species Sciades assimilis. The sequence continues at coordinate 40,075,824 of JAODJS010000018.1, read as the reverse complement.
CAAAAGGGTCAGAGTCACAGCAGACAACTTCTGTCTTTGGCCTCCCAAGTCACTTGCCAACTGACTTGCTAAAAAGCGACCGTCTTGGTATGTTCAAATCACATCAGACTGTCAAACCAGCAGAAGCAAATTTGAATTCTACTCCCTTGACTGAATCAACTGAATTTGCTGTCCAAGATCAAAGAGTACCCAGTGATGTGTCATCTTCAGGGGACGTAAAGTTGACAAATCTAATTAAAACAGAATCCAGTTTAGCTCAGCAGTCACTGCATCAAGTCAAATCTGAAGACCCGATTGCAAATTTAACACCTGAAAGTGTGAACCCATCTGAAGTTACTTCCGTAACTACGCTTGGTAATGATGAAGTCATTGAAAGTGATCTAGTAACAGAGCAACCAACAGTCATTGTTGGAGAACCTGAAGATGTGTTGATAGACAAGTCAGGACCAGCTCAAGAGCCTCCTATATCAGAACCATCCCCATCCATGTTTGACATAACTGGTTTATCGCTACCAAAGTTGAGTTTCATCAGTGAATCTGAAGCCAGCAAGTCTTTTGGGTCATTGTTTTCCTCAGCATCTAAAGGTCTTCCCACAATGCCACAAACAGGTCGGGGTGGACTTTTGTTTGGATTCAAGTCATTCTCAACAAATGTGTTTTCAGACGAGAAGCCAATCGCCTCAAATAATGAGCCAACATCGCTGTTTGGAGCAAAACTAGGCTTGTGGCAAAAAGAAGCACCGATACCTATAAAAAAGCAGACCCCTTGTGGTGTTACAGCCCAGCCAAACTCACCAGGGTATCCAAAAAGCACAAGTGAAACAGACCTTGGCCTTTTGGTTTCGAAGGAAGTGAAAGAAAATGTCAATAAACCGGACAATGAAATTATCCATGGAATTGTGACGGATTTAGACAGCTTTGAATTTGAGGCCCAGAATAAAAGCATAGACTCGCTAGATGACTCAAAACTCCAAATTAGCATGTCCACACTTAAGAGAGATTGTCCATCCCAAAAAGAGCAGGAATCTCTGATCCAGCTCCCATCCTCTGCAGCTCTCTCTTCTGGATTACAGCAGGAATACATGGAGCTTTTGAGTGCAAAAAGGCTAGTAGCATCATAAATCTCTTCCAAACAATTTATGATGAACTCATGTCAACATTTGCATTAGTGGTAGTGGCTTCCTCTATGATGTTTAATAAATTCACTTCCTTGATCTTGTGAGAGTGAGTATGTGAGTGCATATGTGTAGTAATCCCATTTTTGTGTCTTGTGTGTTCTGTTATTCTCCTACTATCTCTTCCTGGTTCATCTTATTCCAGTAGTTTCATCTTTAGCTAACTACATCCATATTTTTATATCATTGTTGTATACAGTGGATATAATATTGAAAATGTTTTGTTGGCTTTTTGTGCCTTTTTCCTCCCCCCTACACACATCAGTCCTGCTGGCAGTAGTCGTTTTGGATCTTCAGGAAACCTCAGCCAAGCCAGTTCTCCATTGAGTGAGATGGGCCAGGAAAGTGTTACAGGTTCAGAGCTAAAGGAGTCCTACCACTCATTCCACAATACAGGATATCGCCCACCTGCAAATGGGCACCACCCAGCCAATGGACATACCTCCTGGAGAGAGGATGAGGGGTTGAAATCTTCTCAAGAGAAGGGTAGGAGGGAAAGCAGGACTTTAAAGAAAGATAATGTTCCCCAAGTGGAGAAGAGGCCAGAAATGCTTCAGAAAAGGTATGTATATGTTTGGATGGGCTTTGTGGAGAATTGCATGTTCCTTTAATCCACTGCAAGACAAAAACCTGTTACTAATTTTGATTAGTTTCTTTTACTTTTATAGCTTCTGTGGTGATTATACTATTGAATACAAATTAATGAACAGCCATGCTGGTGTTTTCATTTGCAAGATTTCCAGATATTCATTCTTCTTCTTTCCCCCCTGGCTTAAATTATGTGGGACCCTAATAGGGAACATGTTGTGAGTAGGTGATGTCAGGCCATGCATCAATAATGCAATCAAACTTTACTTTTGATTTGATTGTTTAATGCTACACAATGCTACACGAGTCAATCACTGAAATGACTCTTTTTCTGCTAACATGGCTTCTTTTCCCCGATGAGTAAAATTATATGTACATGGCTATAATTTTTTGTTTTGTGTTTTTTTTTTTTTAAATAAAGTCTATATGGTTATTTTGGCGCTAGCAGCGCTGGCGCAAATTATGACTCACTCAATCTTTCTACTTTATTATTCTCCTAATGTGTTTTAGGACACTATTGCGCCCTCACTTTTCAACCAATCATTGCCATTTCACACGAACACCTTTGGGCTGAATTATGTTGCGATGACTTTTGGTGCTCATCTGGATCACTGATCCAGAATAGAGTTTAGATTCTCTGCCCGAGCCCGAACTTGAACCGACCCGACCCGCGGGTCAGGTCGGTCCGATATTTATCGCCACTATCCTCGGGTCGGACCACCCCAGGCGTGATCAAGCTTTTTTATTTTATTATTTTTTTAATCACTATTAGCTTAATTGGTACGGGCAAAATTATGTAATAATTAGACGAAATATTCTATATAGACAATATTCTTAATGTATACAAAGTTGCACAAGTCAGACTACGAAATTCAGCAAAAGGCAACATGTGTCATGCGCAGTTTTCCTCCACTGGCAAGCGTAACACCGAG
>JAODJS010000018.1:39158462-39169966 GCA_027576325.1 Sciades assimilis | reverse complement strand
GTTTCTGAAAATATCCGCTTCTCCGTCCACACGGCGCCGGGCTATCCGGCGTTTTCGGATTTATCCACTCTGGGATGAGTTTTCAAAAAATACCGTTTTCACACCTCGAGAAAAACGGACTCGTCTGGACGCAAGGCCGAAATGATAGTTATGCGGAACCATCAAAATCGTGCTTGTGTGGACCGGGCCCGAGTCTGTTTGTTCCCTGAACGACCCCCACTTGGAGTGAATCAGTTTTCCAGAAGTGGAAATTGGATTTGCTGCAGAATCGGAGCGTTTAAACAAACGGGCTTCTGATCACGGATTTGTGCATGCGCACTTGTCTAACCTCTCTTTTGCCACCGACAGTGGGCACAACGTGTTCCTGCTGCCTGTGTTTCTTTAAAAAAAAAAACATTTGATGGGCTCAATTTAAGCAAAAAAACAAGCATCCTGTTAGGTTTTGTTTGCTGTTCTGATATAACTGTTTAAAACGAGTTCTCAATGTGAGGACTTGAAACAAGGTTGACTTTGAAACCTGTTTGAATTTCTTGATTTCGTATGGAATGTTTGATTTGATCAGGAACCATGTGGTGATCATGCATAAAGTTTGATAAGTTACAATTTCCTGTTAAACAGATAAATGTAGATAAAGGTTTCCCTATAATAGACTTGTAGATAAGATTTGCTTATCTATCTTTTCTTTTTTAAACTGTTCACATGCTCGTTAAGCGTAGCAACATTATACATTCCTGCAAAACTAAAACGACTACCCCTTTTCTCTGACTGAATCATAAATAGTCATCAGACAGTCATGGCAATAAAGAGTGGTACTCTGGTCTCTGAAAACAGCTGTTGTGTAATAGAAGCCGTGGTTTAGTGGGGGTTTATAGTCTGTGAAGGTGGTATTTAAGTTAGCTGTACTCATTTTCTCTCTGTTTATCCCATAGCGTGGTTGTGGTGTGGTGGCATATCCTTGTTTTTGTAATGGTCCATTCTCATGTGATGAAGTACATACCTTCCTTTAAAAAAAAAAAAAGACTACAGTAAACAACCCTGAGCAAAAACAATAGCCTTCATTCCCAAAGACTCAGATGTGAGCGCTTATTTTATTTTTGGTCAGCTGATGCTGTCCTGACCTCCTCCCACTGCTCTCATACACCTGTAAAGCCTTTTCCATGAGACTGAGTCATACCTGGCTGTGAAAGAAAGGCATTCTGACTTTACCCTTTAACACAAAAAAACACCGCCACCACCCCAGTCAGTCCTTTCTCTTTGGCTAGTGTAAGTGGAGCACGTCGCAGCAGTGTGCTGCAGGAGCACGTGAGTTGGTGCAGGAGGCGGAAAGCCACCAGGCTTGCTGTAACCGGTCTCGTCCGGAACATTTCCACACGCATTCACTTCACCACTTCTCCCCCTCTCTGTCCTCTTTCATTCCAACCTTTTTTTCCTTTCTCCCCTCACCACTACAGCATTGCTGACTTGTGTTTTTAGTCCACACATTGCAGAGTTTAGTCTAACAGCTGCCTCCTGTGCCAGCATTCATCTTCAGTATGCTGGTCACATTGGCGTTCTGCAGTCTTGGCACTGAAGTGACTTGGCTCAAAAAAATGGAGATGCTTTTTTTTTTTTAAATAAGAAAAAGGAAACGTTAATTCAGATGCCATATGCTTTTATACACAAGCACGTGTTTAAAAAGTCTCAATCAAGGATGCAGTTGCTGTCTCGAACGTTTAACATTGAACCTTAACCTGTCTGTTCCAGTGCCTTTTTATTAATTTGGCATTCATCCCTGTGTATGACATGTATAGATTTCTCAACTAGTCTTCCATGGGTGATGCACTTTACATCCCCTCCTACTTTCTATCCTGATCCAGAACTCCATGGGGCTGGATGATCTGTAACCCTGCAGAAACCTCTTTAGCAATATGTTCTTGGTGTACATCTTTAACAGTGCTGTGCTAGGCTTCACCATCTCCTTGGCTATTACGCAAGCCAGACGAATGCTTGGGCTTCATACCCAATTGCCACATTTGCCACTTGGTTGCAGATGACGCTAGTAATTTGAACTTGCTACCTTTTTTTTTTTTAATACAAACACGGGTGTCATCGTAATCTTAAATCTGTCCCTGTCCTTCAGTTGCCCACTCAAACTCCCCTTCCTTCTCACGTGTCCAAATTCTAACACTACTAACAGTAAGGATTATATAACTCATCACACCCTTGAATGATACTTTTTTCAGAAATCTGTTCTGGTAGCATGTGCTGCCCTTTTTGTCTTAAAACTACCTTTCGTGTCTCTCTCCTTTCCCTCTTGTCCCCCTCTCTCTATCTCTTGCTGACGATGGATCTGCAGTGCTGGGATTTGATAAACTGCCCTGGTGGGGTGTCCTTCTCATCTCTATCGGCTGTGCCATCCTCACTGGAATCATCGTCTGGTTTGCCGTTTGCCCCTGCCTCAAGAAGAAGATTGAACGTGAGTCAAGTTTTAACTTATTTCTCTCAAGTTAGTATTGGATGATGTGCTGTTCTCGTTTGCTTCTGGAATACAGTGTTAACTTTTTCAGCCCACACAGTACCTAAATAAATGACTGGCATTTTCGTGACTACAAATAATTAAAGCCAAGCAGCATTTAGAATTGTGGGCTAATTTTAAACATTCTTAAGCATCTTATTTAATTGTAGAGCTTGCGTGTTCTTGCCATCGATGCAACCTTTTGTCCTACTTATTACAAATATTGCCACGGTGCTGTGACTGATCCTGCATGTATTTTACATGATTACTGATCTCTGTAATAACTCGCACTTTAAGTGATTTAATGTTTTTCTAATCCACCCTGACATGGCTGACAGATCCTTTTCAATCACATTAGCGCCGAAAACTCTAGAGCTGTTGCCATAGGATGTTAACACTGTTGTCCTGCCGTTCTGTTGGACAGCTCGTGCCAGGACTGGGTCAGTGATGTCACTGGGTCAGAGTTATCCAGTAATTGGACTTTGCTTAGTGGATTAGAATAGCTGTTCTTGCGATGGACACTAACCCTGCTAAGGCTCTGGCTCTCTGACATGTCTGCAGGCTAAAGCATGGCCTGTGTAAGCCATTTGATTGCATGTTTGACCTCGCTGATCACGTGCCACTGGGAGTGGAGTTAATGTCAGCCTGTTTGGCCTTGATTGGTTAAAGCAACAGGACGAGCAAACGGACTTGAACGAATTCCAGCACAGGATTAGAGGAGGAAGGGGGATTTTAAAATCAGTTTAGTTTTAATGAATTGTTGAGGTCAGATCTGGTCTTTAGTAATGCAGAAAAAAAGCTAAATTGGTTTAATGCCAATGGATTGAGGAATTGGGAACAGTGTGCAGTTTCTTGTACATGGTGGGTCTCTGTAATGTAGTTTGATTTTGACTACTTAAATCAGTGATCATGGAAAGCTACTATTCAGTTCATGTTGCTTTGTCTAATACATGGCTGGGCTCCTTTTGGCATCTGGTGTTTGCCTTTACAGCACACCCATGATGACCTCTTTTGAAGCTTATCTTTAACGAGTATAATTCCTAAAAGGAAGATCACACTCGCCTGTGTGGGTGGGTTTTGTCCTTTTTGAGAGAACCTCTGCATGTTTGTTCAGGAATTTATGCGAATCTTTCTCTCCTCCTTTCTTCTGTAGGCGAGATCAAGTCTTCCAGCCCATCAGAGAGCCCCCTAATGGAGAAAAGAGAGATGGCGGAGGCGCACTGTCCCATCCTCAAATCGGTTCCTGAGGAGACTACTACTTCCACCCTGAACTCCAGCACACCTCAAACAGCAGCTCCTTGTGAAGAACGCAGGGTCACCTTCGACATCGGGGACTCGGAAGACGCCGAGCCAAAAGAGGGTGAAGTCAGCAATGGGAGCGGTGAGTTTTGAAGCAGAGGATGTGTTAAACATGCAGGAAATAAGATGTCTAAAAACCTGTTTTACAGGCCAGTGTCTGCCACTATAAAGTAGTACTATAATCAAAGTACAGATGTGAAGGAAAATATGTTGCAGTGCAATTTATTATTATATGCTTTAATTAGAATTTTTCTGACTTTTGTCTCTTAACCAGCTCATAAATCAGTCCATGTTCAGTTCAACACTGGCCCCACCCACGTCCCCAGCAACGGCTACAGTCAGTACCACACTGTCCACAAAGACTCCGGTCTCTACAAGGACCTGCTGCACAAGCTGCACCTTGCCAAAGTAGGCGACTGCATGGGCGAGGGTGGAGACCGGCCCATCCGCCGCAACAACAGCTACACCTCCTACACCATGGCTATCATCGGCCTCCACAGCGAGTTCAAACCCAGAGACTCTGATTTCCGCGCTTCTGAGGACTGCGACAAAGACAAGGTCCCAGAGCGCAAGAGGATCCGTATGGACAGCTACACGAGCTACTGCAACGCTGTGGCTGAACACGGTGCCCCTGAAGACAGTCTCGGAGATGGAGAAGTGACCCTTGAGGTGCCCGAGGAGGACCGAGGAAGCAACAGCAGCTCTCTGGAGGAGGACAGGGCTGAGGCGGATAAACCCGAAGTTTCCATACTATTCCAGTTCCTGCAGATTCTCACCGCCTGCTTTGGCTCCTTCGCTCATGGCGGGAATGATGTCAGGTATGAGTTTCTGATCTAATGCGCTAAATGAAGATCGGACTCCCGATTTACATGGTCGGTTTTGTTTGAGTTGTACAGCGGCATGATCAAGTGTTCAGTAACTCCTTTTATTGTTAATCATTTATTTCTTGGTAGTTGTGTAATTGCTTTAAAAAAAAAACTTAAGTGATTTTAATTCACTTTCTTGCAACTAGTGATTTTCCATGATGCAACCTCCAGGTTTTTGTCTTGCTCGAGCCCAGTTTCATCTGTAAACAAGTTGCGTGTGCACCAGTTACTTAATGTCCTCAGGATGATAAATACCTGTGTGCTTGTGCTGGAAACCATCCTTCAGGATCACCTGCTTTAATCTGCTGTTTTGTTGCACACCTCTTTAACTCATGCAGTAACGCTATTGGCCCATTGGTGGCGCTGTGGCTGGTTTATCAGAGTGGGTCTGTGGAGTCCAAAGAGGCGACCCCTATCTGGCTGTTGCTGTATGGAGGAGTGGGCATCTGTATCGGACTGTGGGTTTGGGGCCGCAGAGTCATCCAGACCATGGGCAAAGACCTCACACCTATCACTCCCTCCAGGTGTGTGTGGGCTGTTGGTCATTTATATACTGCTGCTATTACCTGTTTATCAATTTTGTGCTTAATTTCTTCCCCTTAGTTTTCATTTTTTGTACTTTCCCCTTTCTCTTTAAACTTGCTTTCTTTTCTTTGTTACTTGTTTCCTGCTTGCTTATTTTTCTTTCATATTTTTATGTACTTCATTACATTCTGAATGTTGCCTGTCCCTTCCTCATATTCTCTTGACATGGTGAACGTCTCCACACTTTGTAGCATTTTCATTCTGTATTCTGAACTTGTCATTGCAGTGGGTTCAGCATCGAGCTGGCTTCAGCTGTCACAGTGGTCGTCGCCTCCAACATCGGTCTGCCCATCTCCACCACCCACTGCAAGGTGAGGGCGTGAGACAATGCAAATATGAGCTGATGCAAAGCAGGCCAATGGCACAGGTCCATTTGAATGGGGTGGTGAAGTCCAGACTGCCGTGTGGGAGCATAACTACAGGGTGCTGTGTGCGTGCACATGTGTGTTTAACCCAGTCAGCCTTGTGGTAGTGCTGTCTGTAGAAATCCTTCCTATAACACCCGTTTTTACTGTTTTCTCTTTTCTGATAACTAATATAATGTCAGTTCTATTTTTAAGTGTTTATTTGCTTTTTCAGCTTACGTGCACCAAAGTAAATCAAGCTGCTATTTATGATCTGATGTTTTATGTTGGGTTTACACAAATGGACTACCAGAGTATAATAAAAGCACATGAGTCGGTCACATGGTGTAAAGTCAACATTGACCAATATGCCTAGAGTCCATTTGATGTGCAGATGATCAGGTTGCTCCTGTGCCTGATGAACTACTTTGTTTAAATGGAAGGTTTCTTTTGTAGAGATGGCATGATGCTACTTTTTTCTTTTCCGATGCCGATACTTGGAGTATCGGCTTATGTTGATGGATCTGATGGTGAAGGTGGAAAAGTTTTTCTGGTCATCTGAGTATCATGAGTTGGATGTAGGATTTATATGGAATTATTGTAACCAGGAGACAAACTGATTCAGTTTGGGAATTGATCTCAAATGGGTCAGTTCACAGCAGGGTCAGGACCTCAGGGTTTTCTTCAGTAGGTTTCTTTGAAGTATGGTGTAAGGGGATTTCTGGTATATGTATTACTAACAAGGACAAGCCTTGGTGGTGGCAGAGGGATCTACTTCTGAGCTTTTGAAGTGATTTTTTGCACTGAAACAGGGAAATACGCCTGACTTCTTACATGCATATGTAAATGTTTACAGTTCTGGGGGGGAATTCCAAACCTACGTCTGTTCCATTTTTGGTACAGGATTAATTGAAGTGTTTTTCTTTGTAATCTGATGGTGTGGATAGTGTCTAATTTCTCTCTCTCTCTCTCTCTCTCTCTCTCTCTCAGGTGGGTTCTGTGGTAGCCGTGGGTTGGCTGCGTTCCCGGAAAGCCGTAGATTGGCGTCTCTTCCGCAACATCTTCATGGCTTGGTTTGTGACCGTGCCCATCTCTGGTCTCATCAGCGCTGCCATCATGGCTCTCTTCACCTTCGTCATTCTCTAAGACCTCAGAGCCTGCTGTAGTGTAGCTTCCGCCATTCACAGCTAAGAATGCATGAGAGTTGGCTGTTCTGCCGTCTCTCACTGCCTCGCTGCCCTTAGAGCTCCAATATCCACCATCACTGGAGCTAAAAGTTGATTTAATACTAATTTTTAGGTTTTTGTTTTGGTTTCTAACTAGGGCTTATGTTTCTTAGCTTGTGGTATGCAGTGACAACTCATCCATGTGCTGTGTGTGCATATGCACCAGGGTTCACATGACAAGGGAGCAGAAAAAAAATTGTATAAATCTTTCCTTTTGTATTTTTTCCCCTTATTCATTTTCTAAATAGGTGACTTGTTGCCATGTATACATATTTACTCATGTTTTTGTAAATAATTGATCAGAATTTTTTAAAGTGTAATTATGTACATATAACTAATCAATTTTTTTTTTTTTTGTTTCCCCCTCCCCTCTCCAAGCTGATTTGGGGTGGGGACAATTGCAGTGCAGTATTAGCTTTCTCACATCTTTAAACTTCATTACAAATCAGTCACTGAACACTCTGCCTAGAGCAGTATTTCGACGTAAACGAGGTCACTGGTCCGTTTTGGATTTTCTTTCCGTTTGTTATCTGTTGTGTGTGAGGAGTGCTTGAGCAGCTCCTGACACTTCCTTTGCGAATATTTAACATGCAGTGAATCACCGTAGCTGGGAGCCTTATAATGAATTTCAGGACGTCAGCTGGAGATTTATTTTCTCCTCCCAGATTAGGGTTAGTGTTAACATCCAAATGCGCTAGTTTTTTTTTTTTTTTCCTTCCCTGGGGCAGGTTGTTTCCATTTTACCCTGCTTTACTGAATTGGATCTAGAAATGTACTGATCACGTTTCATTTGAAATGCAATATAGTGCTGGAAAATGACCTTGTTATATCTGTATTGCACTAAATTGCTTTGTCTGTAGCATCAGAACACAGATCAGCTCCATTACTGATTGGGTGTTAAATTCTTTTTGTAATGGAATCTTCACCAAATTCAAAATGGTATTTAAGTATCGTGATGTTTGACACACCATCCTACCTTTTTAATACAGTACTCACTGTAGTGATTAACATGTTTGAGTTGGTAAATGAAATAATTGAAGGCATACCCATTTCATGATCTGAAATTATTTGGAAAAGAATCAATTAAGTCATGTGAAGGGGGGGGGGGAATCAGGTTGTGATCGGATTCCTAATTAACGCCACCAAACGCTAGTGTCAGTTACTGTTGTACCAGTGTACCTTCTGTGGCAGAAACTGAGCAGTGTCCTCGAGTGATCCCTCTGTGTCGGGCTGCACTCTGATTAATGAAATGTCCTCTAAACATTTCCAGTCTCCATATGGTCGCTCCATGCTGTTGCCATGCAGCGCGCTTGTTGAATACTGATGAAGAGACATAAGGTTACTAGAGGCTTCGTACGTGACCAGTCTGATATGAAGCAGCCTTTCAGAATGACCCTGCTGTGCAGACACGCTGACGTACATTTGATTATATTTTAACATACTCCCTCAGCTGAATCAGTGCAGTTTTATTTTAAATATGTCACCAAAGGAGGGACCACTGAACCCAGTGCTGTTAGGTGTTGCATCAATGGTGTAATTAGAACGGGGTGATGTCATTTTTAGCAAAATTTACCCTGGTGGTATTTAATAGAATGGATGCTTCTCTCCTCCCCGCTTCTTCCTTCTATTTCAGTGTCCTTTCTTTAACCTCTTGTTCTACTCCTCTAGGCTTGCTCTGCTCTGATTGGCTGCTGAGATCAGAGAGAGGGGAAGTAAAATTAAAACTCGATACAAAACCAGCAACAATATAGAAATGTTGATGAATCAAAAGTTAAATTGCATTGAAAAGTTTTGGCTCCTCACCAGCTCTAGTCATTTCATTTTATGCAAATGAGATGGAGGAAAAAGGGGGTGTTTGTTTAGTCCTTAACACTTGGTGGTGACCAGGATAAAGTGGCTGGAGAGAATGATGAGAACCAGTGTGTGTGAACTTTTTTTATTCATGCTGCAAACACAACCTTAACATTCTCCTGTAAAACTTGATAGCATCCGATCAGGTGGTGCAGTGTTTCTTGTTAGCGTCATATGCTAATCCTGCTAAGCTTCAGCTGGCCTTTTGAACCTTTATAAACCAGACACACCTACTGTTCTTGGCTAACGTGTACGCTAGTGTATACATGTATGCACATTTCAGGGTTAGACGCTGCTTTTTAAAAGAAGTCATGTGCGCACAGTGACTAGCATGACCATTCTCAACATGCTACTCAGTTGGCTGTTTGGTAATTTTGGTGGGGTGGGCTTTTTTTTTTTTTAAGTGGGGGTGAGTAGGCTTTCTGATGAAGCAAGGAGTTCTGTCTGGAGATTTATTTTTATTAGCGCCCCCTGTTGGATTTATGGTGGCCATGCGGTTACTGCTGTAAAAACCTGAGCGAGTGGCAATTTTGCTGCTGTGCATTTTGACCTTTTAGATTTGCTGTAGTTGCCTTAATTTTTTTTTTTTTTAGGTACCAAAGAACTATTGGTGTGTGTATATTGTAAACATGTACTCTTTGTCATGGAAAAAATGGGAGGGAAAAATAAAAATCTTTTTTTGGGAGAGATTTGCCTCATTGACACTCATTGATAATTCCCTAGACCCCATTAATCCCCTCACGTTGCTGTACACTAACCCAGCTAGTTACATATGCAAACATGTACCATGATTTTATTTACTGAAGGCATGAACAAGCTACACAGCTGGCTTACAGTCAGATTAACATCAGCAGCCACATATAATGGATTTAAGCCTTTTAATGTGTAGTAAATCCTGGGACACTTTGGTGTAGATGTGCTTGGAATTAAGAGATTAATTATGCTGAGAAGTTTATATATAAAAAAAAATGCGTGCACACATACAGAGGCTTCAGAACTTTTACATCCTATGCAGTCAGCCTTGGTAGTGAATAGGAAGCCATTTGAGATTTTGTCTTTGTTTTAGAGAGGATTTAAAAAAAACAACTGCAAGCTGCATTCCCGTCTGACGCAGTTTATAACATGATCCATAAGGTTGTACTTATTTGCATTAATACACCACAGACCAGAAGGTGAGGCGGTAATCATGTGTACCATTTCTTTATTAAGTATAAGTTCCTCAGGCGTTTTTTTTTCCCCCCAGCAGGTGCATGAGGTGTAAACCTGCTCCTCTTACTCCACGTTCACGGCCGTTTCACCTGGTGTGAATAAATTTCATTATTAAATAATTTTCATTCCTGATGCAAACTCAACTTACAGCTTACTAAATTTAGCAGTTAGAGATCAGCTGTTTCCCTTCACACACACCTGGCTTGCCCTGTTCCTCTTACAGCATCAGTGAACATTGCATCTTCAGTCCCAAAATAAAGCAGGACGATGCAGGAGATATAAATCAAGGCGAGCAGGATGGTGTGGCGTCACTGCAGCTCTGGCCTCGATTTCTGGCCCACATTCACAGTAACAGCACTGCAGTCTGACGCTGCGACCCAATAAAAACCAACAAACGGCTTCTCCGACCGTCTCAACCCAAACTGCCAAAGCACCATCTGTGTACTTACACGTTGTCTGAAATTTTATTTTTAACACTTGGTTTTTCTACATGATGCTTAAATAACTGAATATTAAAGGATTTGTATTTTTCCCCTAATTTACCCTTCCTGAATTTAAGGTTTGATATATAGCTTATGCTAACGGTTTGGCCGAAAGTAAGATGCATCCCTTTAAACGAAACATTTTAAGCCAGGGTGGGTTTCCCCCCCTTATTAACGTCAAGATTGTGTAGCTGCTGGAAAACAAATACGGAAACAATTGCCTTGTGGATATTCCACACCATTAAACATATCCATAAGTGGATAAAAAGTAGTGTAACTGTTGCACTATAAGAGGAATAAAGCACTTCAGGGTGGAAATTCACGTTCACATCACACTATAGCACTGCTGATCTTACATCATACACAAAACAAAATGATATATTTAGGGTCCAAAAGAAGCTGAACCAGGACCGACAGATCGATCCTGGACATTTAGTCGAGACTCACTGGGATGTTTTATGAAATTTCATCATCTGTCCTTTATCTCATATACTGTACATCATTTAACTTTCCATCTCTGACATTACTGTACGTACCTGCATGTTTCAGCACCTCGATGTCAATCCATTCTGGAAACAGAGTGAACAGTTTCATAAACCCATCAGTCTGACGTGTTTAAACAGCAACGTGTGTGAGAATATTGCTCACTGAGAGACCGCAAGTCCAACACCATTACACACATTACATTAATGGCATTTAGCAGACGCTTTTATCGAGAGTGACATACAACATACACAGAGCAGCGTGGGGATTAGGTGAAGGGTTCGGTGCCTTGCTCAAGGGCACTTCAGCCATTCCTTCTGGTCCCAAAGCTGCTTCTCTAACACTTGGACCATGGTTCCCCCGCAATTAAAGCACAACTATTTCTAACAAATCATTTTTAACTGCAACACAACAGCAGTCATGATTTTGTTACTAACAAATGTAATAAATATAATAAAAATGTTATATGTAAGCCTCTTTAAAAATAAATTTAACAAATGACTGAGATTTCACTCCAGGGCTGCATTTTACTCTTCGCCAGTTTGGATTCCTAATCATTCAGTTTAGCTAAACTAACAGTTTTTCTGTATATTTATTACCTCCGCCAAGGAGGTTATGTGATCGCCCGATTCTGTGTGTGTCTTCGTAAGGATGTTCGTCTGTTC
>JAODJS010000018.1:31882997-31896644 GCA_027576325.1 Sciades assimilis | reverse complement strand
TAAGCAGAAAGTTTTGACAAAATTTCTCATTTTTAGTTATGAGGCCATTTTTTTATATTTTTGGCTGCTTGCTGTGTGTAGCATATTGTATTATAGAATAGCTGTCAACTGATATTTGGTCAACTTTATAATCATGGCATAGGAACCCTTCTTTAAAATAGACATAAACTTGTATATAAAGTTTGGTAGATTTTAAAATGCAGAAATTAATCTTGGGGTCCAATGGACCCCAAAAGACCATTAATGTAGTTTTTTTGTAAGGTCCTGAATAGGGTTAAACTGAAAGCTTGAGGGAATAAAGACTTTTAGTATCTGTTAAACTTGATTTTATTAACCTGGTGTACATTCAGAATTACTGATCTAGATACTTAAATTTGCATTTATAGCATTTAGCAGATGCCTTTATCCATAGCGACTTTGATTGCTTAGTAGTCTTCATCAGAAATATTCTTATGATATTAACACAAGTACCTGATAAAGATAACTGTGGACTAGACCTTTAGAGTTGCTATTTTGTCATTAGGTTTAATACCAAAATGTTTAATCTGAGTATTGTGTATAGAAAATATGGTTGAAAATAAAATTATGATAAAGCAAAATCATAAATTAATTGACTATAAATCTATACTAGAGTTAGCCAGAACTCAGGAAAAGGATATTTAGCAGCATAAAAACTCAAGTATATGTATTTCATAGAGATTATTCTTCTTGTATGATGAGTATAGCCACACATTTAGGTCTCCAGATTGTATTTAAATGGGAACCCAAGTTCCAGAGGGCAGAGTCCAGCCCATGATTTCACTGCTCAAAAACATCTGTTTTAACTCAACATGTTTAGTGCAAACTGTGCTAGCCTTACAGAACTCTGGCCTTCCAGAAACAAATTTCAGACCCTAGTATATGCTCAGCTGAGGATTTCAAAGCAATTAAACTAAACAGATAGGGTTTAGTTTAGGATTGGAGGTGCTGGGAAGCAAAGAAAAACCCAAAAGGTCTCAAATTGCCTGAATTTACATAGTCTATATTTTGGGTTAATATACATATAATGACTCACTGCTGAGGCAGGCACAACACAAAGACTGACCCAGGGAAGTTGAGGGAAAAAAGTGCTCTTTTATTTAGTTTTAGTGGAAGGTAAGGGAAAGGGGAAGTGAGAAGAGAGGTACCCAAGAGCTGCTGTAGGTGAAGGTGACAAGAGGAACTCAGCCAGCAGGTTGCTGGAGTCAGGTGGTGGTGTGCTGGTGGACTGTGGAGGATCTTGGGGGGCCTTGCTCCTTGGTGAGCGAGCAGTCCCGGCTAGGAGTCATCTCAGGTTTTGTGTGGTTTTGTTGTCTCTGGAGCTGTCTGAAAGAGAGAGGAGAGAGTATTATCAGTGGCATGCCACTGAGACAAGTGAACTAACCTGTGGGTAGAAAGAGAGCCTTTTATACTTGCGTGATGGCTGCAGGAGGGTAAAAAGTGGTGCTGCTTAATGCATTACAGCTGTGCAAGCCCTGGCCCATAGGCACATGTTCTAAAGCTGTCCAAATACCTGGTGGTGCTGAAATTTCACTGTCCATTCAGCACTGGGAGAGCGCTAGTACAAGGAGTAATCTTCTTCTTGTATGGGGGCTCATAGAGGCCTCCGCTACAGTGCCCTACCCACTTTAGCTCCAAGCATACCACTGGAGGGGTGTGTGCCCAGAGGCTGTACCTTTTAGAGAGGCCATCAGCATTTCCATGCTGGACCCTTGCTTGGTGGACAGAGAAGTTTTTGAGGGAAAGGAACCAACAGGTTATACATGAGTTTGAGTCTTTTGTTTGAGCTATCCACTGCAGGGGTGCATAATTAGTTATAAGTGTAAAGTGTGACTCTGTGATGTCATACCTTAATTTGGATTCTGCTCAACTGATGGCAAGAAATTTTATTTCCATGGCAGCATACCTTTTTTTGGCAAGGGTCAACTTACAGCTTTACATCACTTGCAATTTTACATCACTCAAAGATTTGGAAGAGCACAATACCCAGACCCATCTTGGAAGCATCAGTGTGATGATGAATGGTCAGTCAAAGTCAAGGTTGCAGAGTATGAGTGAGCCAGTGAGGATAATCTTCAGGACCTGAAACTCCTGCTCTGTCTCGTTGACTGGTTGATCTAGTCAGGCTGTTCTTTTCTGGTCAGGTCCAAGAGAAGGGATGCTAGGAACAAGAAGTTTGGGATAAATTTTTTGATAATAGACTGCTAACCTCAAAAAGGCATGTACCTGGTGTTTGGTAGTAGGTCAGAAGTATTCCTTCACTTCCTTGTTTTGTTTTGAGGAGGTTTCCCAAGGGGCCTCAACAATCTTCTCCTGATACAATATCCCAGGTACTGTGCATTGGTCAGCCCCAGGTGACATTTGTGAGGGTTTGCGGTTAGGCCTCCTTTTCATAGTTCGTCTAGTACCACTCTCAGTTGCTGGAGACGTTCAGCCCAGGTAGATGTCGATGATGTTCTCTAGGTATGCAGCTGCATAAAAGTGGTAGGGCCTGAGAATGATGCCCATCAACCACCAAAATGTTGCTGTTGCCACATGAAGGCTGAACAGGAGAGCCCTGTGCTGGCAGCACCCTGAGTGTGTGGAGAATGCCATCTTGAACTGTGCCTCAGGCATTTGGGCTACCTGCCAATATCCCTTGGTCAAGTCCAGCTTAGAGATGAAATGGGCCCTCCAGAGTCAGTCCACGAGGTCGTCTACCCAGGGGAGAATGTGGTCAACAAACTCAACAATTTGGTTCAGCTTTTTGAAGTCATTGCAGATGCTGAGACAGCCATCAGGCTTGGGGCTGGACCAGGGGCTAACAGACTCTTTAATTATGCTATCGCATAGCATCCGTTCTACCTCTTCTTTGAAAGATTGCCAGCGGGCCTCTGGGACACAGTAGGACTGTTGGTTGATCATTATCCCAGGGTGGTTTGATGTCATGGAGGTTCAGGTGGGTCCTTCTTGACTTTTCCTGAGAACACATTCCCAAATTGGCCCACCAGCTCATTGGCCAGTCATGTTTGCCCAACAGCTCCAAGGTGCCTGCTGACAGTGGCTTCTGGCCGGCAAGCACGATGTCAAAGCTATCATCAAGCGAGTGACACTGGAGCAGTTTGTTGCTCAGCTGCTGAGCAGGACGTCACTGTGGGTCTGGTGTCACCAAATGATGTTGCTGGAGGAGGTGGTCCAACTGGCTAAGGATCATCTGACAGTGTATCCAGAAGCAGGCCCTGTTACAACTCCCTCTCCCTCTCAACCACTTTTACTTTCTCCTTCCCCCCTCTCTGCCCCACCCCTATCCCAGCCCTGTGGAAACAGAGGCCAATTCCCCCAAAACATGCTCCCCACACCCATGTCTATTCTTGTGTTTCCACTCTCCCTTCTCTTTCTGTATCTGTGCCACTATTAACCCCCTCTCTCTCTCCACAGATGAACTCATCCATGCTCACCAGAACTGTGAGTGAGCCCAGGCAGGTGTGTAGATGTGGAGGAAAGGTAAGGAATCAATACTTACACAAGGAGGCGGGGCTACTGATTCACATTCCCAATGCACCTCAGACATCCCCTGATCAAGCAGGGGCATGCAGGATAGCTGTGTTTATTCAAGATGGTACACATCAGGCTTTAGTGGATTCAGGTTGTAATCAGACCTCCATACATCAAAGCCTGACTCAATGCAGGGCACTGGGAAATGCACGGTTGGTGAAGGTTAAGTGCATGCATGGTGATATACACAAATATCCATTGACACCCATCACTATCCACTTCCGGGGTGAAAACCATAGCGCAGAGAACATGGTTAGTCCAAGTCTAACTCACCCACTGATCTTGGGAACTAATTTAAATCATTTAAGGTTAGTCCGAGTCTAACTCACCCACTGATTTTGGGAACTGGTTTAAAACATTAATGAAACAAATAGTAGTGGGTGAGTCCTGCAGTAGTACATCATGTAGGGATCCCACAGCAATGTTGGCTGGGGAGGCTGTCTCAGGCACACCCGCATCAACTCCATGTCATGATAACACAGAGAATGGGAGAGCCCTCCTTCCTCTCTAGGGAATCCCTTTGGGGACTTTCCATTGGAGCAGGCATGTGACGAGTCTCTGAGACATGCCTCTGACCAAGTGAAAGTAATTGATGGCCAAATCCTCCAGCCTAACATTGCACTTTCCTTCCCGTACTTTTCTAGTATTAAGAATAGGCTGTATCTAGTGATGCAGGATACTCAAACTAAAGAAAAGATAACACAGTTGTTGGTCCCAAAGAGCTGCAGAGAACTTTTATTCCATGTGACTCATAATCCTATGGTTGGGCATTTGGGGCAGGATAAAATACTAAATCATCTCATGGCCCATTTCTATCAGCCAGGGATTCATGCCAATGTCCGTAGGTGGTGTGTGGCATGTTGTGAATGCCACCTGGTAAATACAGCGGCCACACCAAAAGCACCATTGTGTCCATTACCACTGATGGAGATCCCCATTGAAAGAATTGGCATGGATCCCATCAGGCCATTAGATCGATCTGCATGTGGGTATTACTTTGTATTAGTCATTGTGGATTATGCAATGCGATACCCAGAAGCAGTGCCTCTCCGTAATATCTCAGAATGCAGTGTTGTGGAGGTGCTCTTCCATGTTATCTCCCGAGTTGGGATTCTGAAAAAAATTCTGACTGATCAAGGCACTACATTTACGTCACACACACTGCATGAATTATATGAATTATTGGGCATTATATAAATGTATACTAGTATTTATCATCAGCAAACAGATGGTCTGGTCGAATGATTTAATCAAACACTTAAAAACATAATTCGTAAGTTTGTTCATGGGGATGCTAAAAATTGGGACAGATGGCTCGACCCTCTGTTGTTTGCAGTGCGTGAGGTCCCACAAGCCTCCACTGGGTTTTCTCCCTTTGAATTGCTGTATGAGCACAAGTCAAGTCAAGTTTATTTGTATAGCACTTTTAACAATAAACTTTGTCGCAAATCAGCTTTACAGAATTTGAATGACTTAAAACATGAGCTAATTTTATCCATAATCTTTCCCCAGTGAGCAAGCCTGTGGCAATGGTGGCAAGGAAAAACTCTCTCAGACGACATGAAGAAGAAACCTCAAGAGGAACCAGACTCAAAAGGGAACCCGTCCTCATTTGGGCAACAACAGACAACATGACTATAATATTAACAGTTTTAACTGTTTTCGTTGATGTTATAACTCTTCATTGATGGAAACTTGAGTGCAAAACTGTTCATGATAACTGCAGTCCTAAAGTTAGCAAGTCAACTGTAGTCCTCAGCCATACAGTAAAAGCATTACTCTAAGTGTCCAGAACCATCTTCCAAGTGTGACTTTCAACTGTCCATACAGGGCCATCTTCCACAGGAGCGATGTGATGCCTGATACATACAATATCTGTCAAAACTTTACTGCTGAATAAAGAACAGATTTTCAGCAGAAAGCATTAATTACAGCACTTCAGATATTTGAGTTGGTTCCTTCGATCTCGAAAGATCATGGTAATCTGCACCAGGGGTCATCTATCAGTTGTTGAGTTGCAGCGCCTAGTATGACTGTATAGGCCAATGCGTGAGCTGCACGGTCTGCTACAGTTACTGCAGGTGAAGTTAATTGGTCGGGTGTCTGTTGATGCCGTCTGCAGCCTCTGCTGTTGTTGGAGCCTCCTCTCCCCCCACGGGTCTCTCTCCTTTCCTCGGCTTCCCCAACGAAGGCCTTGGTGGTGGACCACCAGCCAGTGCGGTCTGAGGCCACCATCACCAGGTCTGCAGGGTTGAAGACACCTGCCCTCAGGTCACACTTGCACATGTCCTTGTAGCATAGTGCGGGTTGTCCTGTGGGTCTGGAGCCTGTGGCCAGCTCACCATATAGCACGTCCTTTGGGATGCGTCTATCATTCATGCGGCTGACGTGGCCTAGCCAACGCAGGCGTCTCTGGGTCAGCATGGCAAACATGCTGGGCATCCCTGCCTTGACCAGAACATTGGTGTTGGTGACGCGGTCTTGCCAGGTGATGCCCAGAAGTCTTCTGAGACAGCACATGTGGAAGCCGTTCAGTCTTTGTTCTTGGTGGGAGTACAGGGTCCATGCTTCGCTTTCATATACCCCTTTCCCACCAAATCAGTTCCAGGGCTGGTTCGGCGCCAGTGCTGGTGCTGGTTCACAACTCATTCAACTTGCGAGCCAGCTGAGAACCAGTTTGCTTTACCATCGCTCGGGGTGCTAAGGGGAGCCACGTCATTACGTCGCTGTATACGTCAGTTACATCGATGCGTTTGCATAAACCTTGGCGTGAACATTGAAGCAACAACAACACAGAGAAAAAGAAGCAGCAACAGCAACAACGGATGACTTCGCGTTTGTACAGCTGCTACTTCTTGCTGCTTACAAACGGAGACCTTTCGCGGTCTTGCTATTGTTGTTGGTCTTAACAACTCGGCCCCCCGCTGACGTAAGTGGTTATTTCCTCTGGCCCAGCAAAGAGCTGGTGCTAGCCTGGAACCGTTTTTTCTGGCCTCAGAGCCAGTTCTTTGTCAGTGGAACCAAAAAACCCGGTTCCAAACTAAGCCCCGAACCAGCCCTGGAACTGATTTGGTGGAAAAGGGGCAATCGAGGAGAGTGTTCAGTACACAGGCCTGATACACTCTTGTTTTGGTGTTGGTCGTGAGCATGGTGTTGTCCCAGACTCTCTTCGCAAGACGGGCCATTGCTGTTACTGCTTTGCCGGTGTCGAGAGAGAGGTTGCTGGAGAAGAGCCGGCTCAAAGAGTCGACTCGTTCGCGAACGACACTTCAGTAACACAACCCACTTGAATGTCGCACCCTTTGTTCCCGCCCATTTTGACTACGTCACAGTCCGCCATTTCAGCACACGGGTCAGGGTATTTGTCGTTGTGTCGGGGTCTTTTTTCAAGATAATAGAATAGTCACACTAATCTAGAGAGTTAGCTGTGCCGGGTTACTCAGTCGTGAAAAAAAATGCAGGTGGAGCACCAACAGACCGATTTCAGCACGGATGAGATTCCAGAGGGATCTAAAATCAACGCGAGTAAAAACCAGCAGGATGACGGGTGAGTGAGCGGCGCTGCTGGGCCGAGGAAGGCCTCATAGCGGCTGGGCTGAGGGAACTAGCATTGCTAAGCTAGCCTAGCATAACGTAGCCTAGCTTAGCTGTTAACATGATACCGTGTTTTGTTGTGTTTTTGCTTATTTTAGGTGGTGCGGGTCGTTTTTAGTAACGTGCGTTTTGACCTTGATGGTATTCTGCTTCATGGAAAACAGATTTAGTTTTTAGGCGTAAATAGTTATTTGCATTTTGTTTCCTAACACCTAAGCTTCTAGAAAATTCAAACGTGGCGTGCATGTTGATGTGAACTCGCTAGCTAGATAATTTCTAAGTTCTTATTAGCTAGCTAGCTAACTGTGTAAGTCTTTCTTTACATTTAACCTGTTAGCCAAGCAAAATGTTTGCTTTTTGGTCGGTTCATGTTGTTAACTAGTGAGTTTCCGCCCGTCTGATTAGCTCGACTTCATAGCATCTCTTGTATGCATGCTGCTGTGTCTAGTATCTGGTGGCTTAGCCCCATGTTTCAGTGTGAATAAAGTTAATGAAACGTGTTTATGATTGGTTGGTTTTATTCTAGATGTAAAGAGACTAGAGCTTGTTTTTTTTTAAAGGAAAGTTTGAACTTGAAGCTTTTGACTCGATTTTTCATTTGAGTTGTGTAAGCTAACTTTAAAGTTGCTAGTTGAAGAAACTTGACTAGCTGAATCGAATCGACTCACGGGTTTGCATGTTTGTTTATGCTAGCTAAACAGAGACGTTTCAAAGGACTTTTATACAATTCTAAGAATTTCTAAAGATTCCGATCGTCGTCCTGGATGATTGAGAATCTTCATAGATATGAATGTTCTGGTTCTCCGGTTCTAATTCGGTGCGACAAGACGTTTGGTATGAATGAACTTGAATATGCATGTGAACAGCAGCATAGAAACCACTCATATTTTGTAGTACATCAGAATGTAAGTTTCACTTCTCCTATTTGTATTGTTTTGGCTTTTGCTGATCTTCTGAAGATCATCTGATTTGTATAAAGCTGTTAACAGAATTAAGAAATAATTGTAATGCTTTCTAAAATCAACGATGGTGTTTTAGTCCCACGTGTCAAGATCCCTGAAGATGGGGTGAATACACTGGGGGACTAAATCACAGTAAATCCAGTGTCTCAGTACAGTAAGATGCCACTGCTGAAGATCTAAGATTAAGCTTAACTGGGACTTGGGTCCAACTTTCAAATCAATGTCATTTGCCAGTCAGTTCAGAAAATGGCTGATGCATTTCATTTTTATTTATTTATTTTAACAGGAAGATGTTTATTGGTGGTCTGAGCTGGGACACCAGCAAGCAAGACCTGAAAGACTACCTGTCGAAGTTTGGAGAGGTGGTGGATTGTACCATCAAAACCGATCCGATGACTGGCCGATCCAGAGGTTTTGGGTTCGTGCTCTTCAAAGATGCACAGAGTGTCGACAGAGTAAGTGCAGTTTTCTTACAAACATGACCTTAAGTTAAAAACGACCCTGCTAATTTTTTATATCATTCACAATCATTTGCATAATATTCATTTATTTTTAATCTGTCAAAAATTTAGTGACTTTTTTGGTGTGGCGCTCGTATTTAAACATTTTTCTGTTCTCTAAGTAAATCACTGAATGTTTGAGATGTTTTAATTGTCGCTCATGTGAAGTAAATTAAGCATGTGTGTATGACTGGTTTACAGTTTATTTTTGCTTTTATGCCCCATCCATGTACGTATGTTTTTACTCTTGAAAGTTTTATTATTAACACTTTTTATTATGCATGACTGTGTTTTCAGGTTCTGGAGCTGAAGGAGCACAAACTGGATGGTAAACTGATTGATCCAAAACGAGCCAAAGCCATTAAGGGGAAGGAGCCTCCCAAAAAAGTCTTTGTTGGAGGTCTTCGTCCAGAAACAACAGAGGAACAAATTCGGGAATATTTTGGATCCTTTGGAGATGCAAGTTTTATGAATTATTTGTTCAATTTCACAAACCTGTTGTTCTATGTTGCTGAAGTTGGTTGTTACCAAATAGAAACCATTTTCCCCCTCTTGATATAGATAGAAAACATTGAACTCCCTGTGGACAGCAACACAAATGAGAGGCGAGGGTTTTGCTTTGTAACATATGTGGATGAAGAACCTGTGACGAAGCTTTTGGAAAATAGATACCACAATGTGGGAGCGGGAAAGGTGCGTTGAGTTAGAATGGCTTTTAATTTGAGCAAAAACAATTATTCATGACTGGCATGTATTTAAATCACTCTTTATTCCCCTATTGTTTTAGTGTGAAATTAAAGTTGCCCAGCCCAAAGAGGTCTACAGACAGCAGCAGAACAGAAGTGACCGGGGAGGAAGAGGAGGATTCAGAGGTCGTGGAAGAGGAGGTATTTCTCAGTTCGGTTTACTGTTTAAAAGAAATCACAACTAGTATTTTATTGGTTTTCCACTGCAAATGCTCAACTTTGTCTCATTCTTGTCCTTTGTTCAGGACCAAGTCAGGGCTATAACCAAGGCTATGGCGGTTACTATGGACAGAACTATGGAGGGTACGGTAATGGCTACAGCCAGGGCTATAACGACTACTCTGGGTATGACTATACAGGCTACAACTACCAGAATTATGGATATGGACAAGGCTATGATGATTACAGTGGTAAATCTAAGTACCTAATATAAACATAGAAAACACTGATAACTTCAGCAAACTACTGTTTAAGTCCAGTTACATTTTTAATTTTTATTTCATTCCAACAGGTCAACAGAGCAACTATGGCAAGGTCTCCCGGGAGGGTGGAAATCATCAGAACAATTACCAGCCGTATTGATAAAGACTTGACCTGCCAGAATTTACGGTAAGATTATAATTCAAGACTCTAATTTGTCATTATGTATTAACTTTAAAGATCAATAGACAATGCTGACAATCTTTAAAAAAAACCTGATTGGCATGTATTTTCATGCATCACATTTTTGAATCAAAATTTAAGAATATGTCTATAGATCTTTAATTGCTAATGCTTGCCCAGCAATGTCTTTAAAAAAAAAATCTCTTCAGAAAAACGTAATCGTTTTTCTGTAGATTTTCCCGTTTTTCTCCCTGCTTTTTAACAGGTGATCATAAGGAAATAACATAAAGTTGATAGCAATGCTAACAGGTAAAGTACTGCTAAAGGGTACAGAGTAAGGGGCACCTCTCCTGATTTTCCGTTCTTTCCCTAATTCTGATTATTATACCTTGTTTGTACCTGCCAGTGGGGACTTCATTGCAGGCCGTGTGTCACCTGACCACGAAATTCTCTGGGCGTCGCACATAGCGGGCAGAGAGCACGGCATGCACGAGAAAACGCTGTCCTGTGGTATGGTCTCTTCAAATTTCCTGTACCAGCGTTAAAGAGCAAACGTTAAGCAGGAGATCTCTCGTTTTCCCTTAAGTTATCAAGGTTTTGTTTAACAAGTTTTAAAATGGATTTTTTACAGGTATTTAACAGTGAGCCCTAAAGTGTTTGTTAACCTTGCTGTTTGTATTCTCCTTTTTATTTTAGTGTTCTTGTATTTCAGTTCGGGAGCTTCAGTGTATTTGTTTTGGGTTTTTTTTGTTTGTTTTTGTTTTTTTTCTTTTGTTTGTATAAAATGGTTCCCACCCCATAAATTGCATAAAACTCATAATGCTTGCTTTTTCTTCCATAGTCCATAGAGAACTTCAAATGGTACATCTCAGTCCTTTTCCTTAAGACATAGATGATAAAGATCATATGTAAGCCATTCTGATGAAGCCATAAAAAGCTAGCATGCAAGTCGTCATCCAGGTGTCACTGTTTGGAAATGGCATTAAATTTGATGAGACACTTGGTGAGATTGTCCACTAGCTCAGTGGAGCTAAATGTTTTGCTGGCTATAGATACGCTTTTAGTAACCTTGTACATATGATCTTTAGTCTGGAATGGTGATCTTAATAGCTTAAAGTCAACAGCTCACGAAGTTAAACTGAAACATGGAGGTGGTCATTTTTCAGTGAGATTCTAGCCCTGTCGAAATAGTTAACGTCTCATCTCGTCTCTTGTAGGTGGGCAGGCTGAGCGTTCGTACCCTGGAGGCAGCTCATGGATACCCTCTTCTTCTTAATCAAACAACGTCTTGATTTTAAAAATACTTTTGGTTCATTGTCCTCTGATAAAAACATTCACAGCCAGACCTTGTAAATATTGTTTCCAAGTTTCTTATCCAGTGCTTTGTTAAAGTAGATCCTAAAAAATATTGTGACGTGTAGGTAGAGCCTGATTTGGAAAGTGTCCTTTTTGTCTTTTCTTTTTTTTTTTTTCATAAATGGAGATAAAAATAAAGTTGGGGTACAAAAGCATGATTGTGTGGTGTGTTTTTAATCTAGGACTTAATGGATTTGTAAGATCTGTAATCTCTTGTAGACAAAAAGTGCAGGGATTGATGGTGTATTTGATCTAGAATCAAATCAGGAGGACAGAGGATGGGAAAGAGCAGTATCCTATCTTATTCTTTTATATTTGTATAAGTAAATGTATTTTATCTAGAAGTTCTCTATTTATTTTCCCTGTTCATCTGTAATGATGCTGCTGGAATCTTAATTTCCCTCAGGGAACCCTCCCAAAAAGATCAGTAAAGTTTAATCTAATCTAGAAATGTGGATACCTTGAATTGAATGGTTTAAGTAAACTTATAAAGATATGCTTCATGCAATATTTTTTTAGACAAAGGATGCACTTTGTGTAGATAAAGCTGTACTCTTGAAGGCACTGCTACAGGAAGAGTAAAGGTACACTTTAGTACCCTTTTCCTCACTGATCTATTCTAGAATATCAGTGGTGCACTTTGATGCAGTAACGTGTAAATCTGTATTCGTTACATTGTAAAATCCGACTAATAACTTTTTAATGAATGAAACGAAGAAAGGCACTGATTTGCTATTCCAGTGGCGCTTTATGAACTCTTGCTCCCTCTGCCTCCATTTTGTGCCAGAACGCTGCTATACGTCCACAAAACTAACAGACAAACTGTTTTTCCTTGGAGTTGGAGACGAAAGAAATCGCTTTAGGACTGCGTTAGGATCCTTTTTAGAAACCGAAAGCTGCGCCTTTCTTGTAATTCTAGCTCTGAAAACTCATTAGCATCAACTCTGAGTGAGACTGGGAAGAAAAAATGGAGGAGCAGTTCATCGGAGAAGATCCGACTATGAAGATGGAGGAAGACGTGGAGGCGCGTGTGGAAGGACAGATCCAGGCGGTCAGTGATGGAGGTCCGGGAGAAAGCGAGGGCTCCAAGATTGATGCGAGTAAAAATGAGGAAGATGAAGGGTGGGTAAATAAACACTACGAAGAAACACTAATCGAAAACCTAGCCCAAAAGACCCAAGTATATCCGAGATGATTGGGTGAAGTTAGCGTTTTGTGGCTGGCAAAGTGATTAATGTATTTTAAAGTTCTTTACGTATATTTATCCGCCAGAAGTAATAAACTCTTACTAGGTAGATTTGCTCGGTTGCTAAGCTTTACCAAATTGATGACGTTTCTTGCTAGCCACCGGCAACGCAAAGCCGGCGAGTTTCCTCAGTTATATATCAGTTCTATCAATTCTATAACGAGCATTAACTAGTTCACACCGGCTGTTTTTATTTATTTTCTTGTTTTTAACAAGTAAAGCAGACACCATCATTGTTAACCATGCTTAAATGGGGAAAAAAATTGAATGAAAACTGCAAGGCCTTAGCTATGTAGCTAACCTTTCTCACACACTGTTGTAGCAACGAGATATTACAAGATAAATCAGACCTTTTTGTATTGTTTTTAAAAATATATATTTTAAAATACAGATTACTAGCGTAATTTTCTCGATGTCACAACTACAACAAAATAGCTGCTAACAAAGTAGCTAGCATGCCCATGAGGCCAGTTTTTGTAGCTGGTTATAAATAAGGGAAAATTAATTTATATTAAGAGCAAAGCTGGCTAGTTTCCTCAGTTATATCAATTATATAACGAGCGTTAACTAGTTCACACCGGTTGTTTTTATTTATTTTGCTTCTAACAAGTAAAGCAGACACTGTCATTGTTAACCATGCCTAAATGGGGAAAAATGTTGAATGAAAACTGCAAGGTCTTAGCTATATAGCTAACCTTTCTCACACACTGTAGTAGCAACGAGATATTACAAGATAAGTCAGGCCTTTTGTATTGTTTTTTTTTTAAATAATTATCAAAATATCACACAACTACAACAAAATAGCTGCTAATAAAGTAGCTAGCATGCCCCTGAGGCCAGTTTTTGTAGCTGGTTATAAATAAAGGCAAATTAATGTATATTAAGAGCAAAGCTAGCTAGTTACCTCAGTTATATCAATTCTATCGATAATATAACTAGTTCACACCAGTTGTTTTTATTTATTTTCTTGTTTTTAATTACTATCATTGTTAACCATGTCTAAATGGGGGGAAAAAATTGAATGAAAACTGCAAGGCCTTAGCTATGTAGCTAACCTTTCTCACACACTGTTGTAGCAACGAGATATT
>JAODJS010000018.1:27242135-27252439 GCA_027576325.1 Sciades assimilis | reverse complement strand
GTTTCATTTTATCTTCCCGAGTAGGTGTCTCTCTCATAGACTTCCATTCATCAAAATGGCCCGCTTGACTGAGGTCCTGAGCTTGGTAACCGTTGCTATGCTATGATTGGTCAGTTGCCGTTTTTGGGGTGTGGCCGCGGAAAGGTGAATTGTTGTTGCTTCGATATTCGCGCCAAGGTTTATGCAAACGCAGCGACATAACTCCCCTTAGCACCCCGAGCTATGGAAAAGCAAAGTGGTTCTCAGCTGGCTCGCAAGTTGAACGAGTTGTGAACCAGCACCGGCCCCAAACCAGCCTTGGAACTGATTTGGTGGAAAAGGGGTATGTATGAGACTTTATAAAAAAAAAAAAGCTTCTGTGAGACATTTTATAAAAACATGGATTTAATTAGAAACATCACGTCATGTCAAGGTTTTTTTTTTTTTACTTAAAAAAAAAAGCAATAGTGCATTAATTCTATCAGCTCCATGAGTCGGATTTGACTTATTGCTCGTAGATACAAATCCTCTTTCCGACCCGTCCTTCAGGAAAATGTGTGTGGAATAGTTCAGCTTTCTTCACAAACCCATTTCCATCCAGAAAAGTAGAAATTTCCTACCAAAGAGAAAAAAATCATTTTTTTTTTTTACACTGTTTTGATTGGCGAGGTGGTGTTGATTAGTTTTCTATAACAGCAGCACAGCCTTAAATCACAGTTTATCAATGCGCTCTGTCCGATACGTTATTTTGAGATGTTTAATAAACATTTATGGAAGGAGTCTCCAGTGCCGGCTAGTTTCGTGGACTTTCAACATTTACACGTAACAGATAAATTGTCCACTGTCAATTGCTGCAATCGGAAAATAATCAACTGCAGGTTTGTCACACCACTCCGTTGCTTAGTACTGCATTCGTAAGTATTGTCACACCACTCCATCACACCACTCCGTTGCAGTACTGCATTCGTAAGTATTCCTTACATGTTCAAAGAGGACAATATTCAGGTGCGGTTTTAAGGGGTGGCAAAAGGTGGCAGTTGCCCCCCTATTTTAAGAAGATAACTGAATTTCAAAAATGTGTTTTAACAAATAATTCTATCTACAGCGATGCTAAGCCCTCATCTCTACCTACCGTTATTTCACACCCCACCCCACCCCTGGAATTTTGAAATGGTTTCACCCAGAGAGATACGTTGTGTTAGCATTACTAGCAGGTCAGCCTAGCTCGCGTTTTCGCCTGTGTGCTATTCAGTTTAGTGATGTACTTAATTTGTTTCTTTTAGTTTTACGGAAATCGAGGATGAACACATCTGTATAAATTTGAAGTCTTCAGTAAAGATCCACAGTCTAAACCATTCGCTATCTATTTTTTGATACATCGCTAGGGCAGAGTACTTCCATTCATTGCTTGGGAATATACTTTCAGAAAAGATGGTTTAGATGGTTGAATCCTTTTTCCTTGATGGCACAGTAGCTCAATACATATTTGACAAGATGACTTGATTGTGAGTCTTTCTTGAGCAGAAGTAAAAATGATTTCTACGATTTGCATAAACTGCTGCATCGACAACCTATGTCCCCCTCCTGGAACCTATGCCCCTCCTTTGCCACCCTAAGGAAAAATATCTGAAGCCGCCACTGCCACAGTTGTGGTCTTGACTGGTCTTGAAATAAATCCCGAGTCCCCTCTCTCTCTCTCTCTCTCTCTCTCTCTCTCTCTCTCTCTCTCTGAGATCAAGACTGAGTAAAAATGCAGTCAAATCTGAGGCCTTCAAAAAGTGGTCTTGAGACCGAACTCCAGTCCTACAACACTAGTGTATATGACCGATCAGCCATAACATTATGATCACTGACAGGTGAAGTGAATAACATTTGATTATTCCATTACAATTGCACCTGTGAAGGGGTGGGATATTTTTTGGCAGGAAGAGAGCAGTCAGTTCTCAAGGTTGAGGTGTTGGAAGCAGGAAAAATGGGCAAGTGTAACGATCTGAGTGACTTTGACAAGGACCAAATTGTGATGGTTAGATAACTGGGTCTGAGCATCTCCAAAACGGCACAGCTTGTGGGGTGTTCCTGGTATGCAATGGTTAGTACATACCAAACGTGATCCAAAGAAAGACAACTGGTGAACTGGCGAAGGCTCACTGATTTACATGGGGCACGAAGGCTAGCCCATATGGTCCAATCTCACAGAAGAGCTGCTGTAGCACAAACTGCTGAAAAAGTTAATGCTGGCTAAAACAGAAAGGTGTTAAGAACTGACTGTTCTCTTGTTGCTTAATATATATATATATATATATATAAAATACCAGCCCTTGATGGTATCATTGTAATAATCAATATTATGGCTGATTGGTGTATATGCAGGTGTTCCTAGAAAAAAAAAAAGTGGATGGTCCATGTCTGTATAGCTTCCTATAATGGACTTTTTTTATTTTTCTTTCTGCAAAAATGTTGTTCGAGATGCCTGTTTAACAGTATGGTGCTAAAACAGTCAGTCACCTAACGATGTTTCAAACTTTGCTGGCTAAGTGTGATTTCCTCACACAGTCAATGTTTGGGCTTTGAATGATCAGGTTGTTGGATAGCTACGGGCTCCAGCAAAATGGACATAATCCAATTTCAGTTTGCAATCAAATAATGGCTGCCAAAATGTCCATGATGTTCCTGTGACACAGTTGGAGTTCAATCTTTTAAATGCAGTTTTTCCCTTTTCACATTTGGGAGTAATCAGACTTGCACTAGAAAACTGTAGGTGAGTTGCATACAAGGGAGAAGTTGGTTTAATAAATTGCACATTATCAGCATTCTACATGTGCTGCATTATTCTTAAGGATGTCCGTGCGGATATTCTCCTGGACTGACAGAGAAGGTCTGTGACTTCTGGAATATTCAACAGTAATGAGATAAAGATGACCTGTAGAGCAGTGTTTCTGAACCAGTGGGCCGCGAAGCACTGTCTAGTGGACCGCAATCCCCCCCCCCCACACACACACAAAAAAAAGCCGTTGAAGCCAAATACTAAATAGCTCAGGATGTCAGTGTCCCAAATCCAGTAGCTGGTTTGCTGTACACTTCAAGTGGAATAAATACATTTGTGGGTAAATTAAGAACAAGCAGCCTTTATTTTTGTCACATTCCTCCTCCTCTGCATTTAACCTGTGCGTGCGCGCACATACTGAGAGAGAGCGCACGCACACAGAATAAATAAATGCATTTGTGGGTAAATTGTATGGATCTGTGATGCCTGCTGGAAGAGAAGAGCAGGGAGGATTGAGAATTGAGCAGCTGTGGTTCATTTACACCCAATACTAAAACTTGTAGCATCCTAGGAGCCATCTCAGAGATGTGTACAAAGCCCAGAAATTCCTCTTTACCCAGGCAAAAATGACACAGGATTTTTGTCCTGATCCCCAGATCTTTAACCCAGCCACACGTTAAGTTATACTCCTTCATGCTCTTCCATGTTTTCCAAGCCTGTTTTCTTAATGAGAGTCAGCTGAAGAAACTGGAGGCTATGTGGATGAATTTTCTTAAACTTGTACGTAAAGGATTCGAGCATGTAAATGTACCAGTAAGACACAGTAGGAGTAGTTGTAGAGACGTACCTGCAAGGGATGAAGAGGATGTGGCGTTATAGATATTCTAACAATGACATACATACTCTGCCTCCCTCATTCTATGCCAATCCGTAACTTGTACCTATCTCAACACCTAAAGTATATAGCCCACATAAGACTGCCAAATTCTGCATTGCAAAAACAGATCCTGTTCCGCTGTAATAAAAAAAAAAAACTTACAGCCGTGATGTATGGAAAAGATATGAGAGCCTTACTGGGCTATCCAAAATGCAAATCCAAAGGCAGGTACAGGACAAAAAGCAGTTCATGCCGATGTTGGAGCGACTCCTTGGCATCCAACCTGCTGAAGCAGTGGATGGGGAGAGATGATGGTTTTCATCTGTGTAGAACGATGTCTGCAGCACCAGGCAGTTTGAGATGTCGGGGAACTCAATGGATGGATAATTTTCCAACTCTTAATGAATGAATAAGTTTATTTAAACACGATAAGTTGATCAGCAGAGCTGGTGGGGTCATGCATATACAGATACAAATCATTACAAATACAAAAGACTAAAAATATACAGTCTTTTAAAAATAAAACCTTTTAATACCTTTTGACTGAGAATGCCCTGAATGCAAGGTTTGGCTTTGGTACATCCATATAGTTTTAAATACAATACCTACATGCAATAACTTTTTTTTTTTTTAATTTAATTCCATTCCTGGTGTCCTGTCTTTAATAAGGAGTGATGTTGCATTCCATTAATACGCGTGACAATAGATTAGTTTCTAATAGACTAGCTGAGCCAAAATAATTGGGGGTTTGTTTTATTTATTTAGTTAGTTAATTTAAATGGGCCCCGACTTATTACAAGTATGAATAGGTGGGTCTCAAAGTAGAAAAGGTTGAGGACTCACAGAATATAGAAAATGTCCTCGCAACTTTTTTTTTTTCTTGAAGTTTATAGAATCAGTTGTCCAATAAATACAAATGAAGGACTTGAGCTTCATTATGTAAACGGAGTACGATTCTAAAACCCTAAAGTCAAATTAAATGTGTAACACTGATGCTGTATTTGGTGCTTGGTTAAACATTACTCCTACCTTATTACTCATGTGGTTGTTTGGTCAATGCAGTAGAGTACTATCACTCTATGAATTAGTAATGTATACATAATATTAAATAACTGACCTTTTTGTTTTGTCCTCCTGTGCTCCATTTCTAGCGAGTAGCTGTGGTGTTAAAGTGCTCTTTTCTCACTGTTCTTCTGCAGGCTCAGTCTCTCACCCCTCCAGATTACAATCTACGCTGGTCAGGCCTGCTCGTGACCGTAGGCGAGGTGCTAGAGAGGAGCCTGCCCAATGTTAGCCGCACCGACTGGCACCAGGCCTTCACTGGCATGTCCCGCAGACAGATGATCTACAGTGCTGCCAAAGCTCTGGCTGGCACATATAAATTGCGGCTGCCCCCCAGGATGGTATAAGATCATCTAAACACCAACTCTGATCTCGGAACACAGACACTGTCAGAAGATGGCACTTTTTTTGAGCGTCTCCATAGAAAATGAGTCATTGCTGCATTCGAGGTCTTGAATTTAAGTCAGTCAGTTGCCAGAGTTCTGAGCAGGGTTGGTCCATCTTTTATGCACACGTATAAAAGCAAGTTGCCAATGTTACAATGGTGGAGTAAGACTTGTATATGTGTTAGAATTTATTAGGTCCAGACACATCGGATACAGTTGGAGGTTATCCGTGGGTTTATAGAGATTTTGGAAAAGGAGCAGGGATGGACCAAGCTGAGGTCAATAGTGAAATGTATGGACCTTAAAAACATTAGATCAGGATGTTGGTTAGATTTCAAATTCCAGATACTGGTACCAGTTTATCAGTAACTGAACACGTATGCCATGTACCATGACGAATGGAACTTAATTATTGCTTTTGAAATTTTCAGGAAGAGATGAGCTACTAATCGAACAAGTAGTGAGGGAATTAATCCTGATCTGGGTTCTACAGTAGACTATAGCATTGTTTGATGCAGATTATCCAACTACGAATTGTATCATTTTTATTTTCCAATAACAAGGACCTGAAAGCCAAGTGGCATACTTTATTTGTATGGTTATCCTCGTAAAATTGTTTCTCAAAGGGCTTGGATCATGTTAAGCCCTGAATGTTTCTAATAGTTTTCAGTCATCTAACATGTTTGTTTTTAACTTGGTTTTCATAGTTTGCTTTTATACACGTGCATTTTTTTGCATTTTGCCAATAGAGTAGAGTACTGGCTACTCTTATAAAAGTAGATCTTATAAACTGTCAGTGGGCTTTAACATATGTAGACGTTTGTACTGAGTCTTTGTCATACAGTCTGTCCATCTTGAATTAATTGATTGAACTCAGGTTTGTATTTAGCCCATTCTAAAGCACAAATTGTGCAGTGTATATAGGGTAACTATTCATTTTCTGCTACCAAAGGACATGTAAGCTGCTTCAGGGCAATTGCTTTTAAAGAAATGGATTTCACTTTTCTTAAAGACTCTGAACGTTTGCCTGATTTCCTGCATACAGAAAGCATGGATGTGTTCATTACATCTTGGTAAAAGCTTAAACTTTATTCTGACCTGAAGGGTGGATAATCTAAATTTTGTGCAAATTGTGTGCTCTAAATACAGTACTTACATTTTTAAAAGTAGACCTATAGCTTCAAATTATAAACTAAAAATTAAACTTGAATGAAAATGGTCATATCACATATGGCACGTTTGACATTGAATTTTTTTTGGGGGGGGATCTAAGGGTTATTTTTGGCATGTCAGGATGTTTCATTTCTAGTTGCTATTATCTGAAACAACAAACCCATATTAGTTTTTAAATCTTTAAAGATGAAGCTTGTGAAAATTTGTGAAGGTTGTCACTGTTCATTGTTGAGATTTCCCATTTCTATTGATGGTCTAAAACCACTGGGTGATGCAGAAACCTCTGAAAATCTAAGCAACTCTGCGTGACCTCGGATATATTTTTTTTTTGGATAAAGATGAGTAGTTGTGTTCACCATCAAGGCCAAAATCACTGTCCGACATCAACTATAGAATGTGTGATGTGAGGAAATGAAGGGATCTGAGAGCATGGAATGAAGTGGAAAAATGGGTACTGCCTTTAACGTAATTTCATCGTTATGTCTCTCTCTCTCCCCTCTCTCTCTCGACACTTTTCAAATTATCATCTTTGGACCTACATTAATTGTTCTTCCTAAAAGTGCCTTCTGTCTGCAGAAGATAAAGACATTTTCAGTAAGCATGCCTCCTGTGGTTACTTCATTGGATTTTATAGCGGTAAAGATCGCCTTTGCCCATTCGGTCAAAATGTGTTCAGGAGTAGCCTATGCATCAGTGCCAGAGGTCGCAAAAGTACATACGTTCTTTACTTAAGTTGAATCAATACTACTTTTCTCAAGTGCAAACATACAGGCTCTGAAATGTACTCCATGTGTAGAAGTAAAAAGTAGCCCTTTGAAGGACATTTCTACCAGCGATTTCTGTATAAAGCTAAGTGTACCTTGTGCACTATTAATCTAATCGTGGGGTCGGTGTGTGCTAGCGGAAGGAGGCAAACCCACACTTAAAATAAAAATTTAAATAATATTATACATAAGGTGCTCCACTGCAAATATTTTAATTGGCAAGTATTTTGACAAATAATCCATATGCACATGGTTGATATTGATTGGCTGTGTATAGTGTGCTAACCTTGACAACATGGCTGTATAGAATGGTAACCTATAGCTATCCTTGCCTTACTAGCTGCTCTTTACATGTGTGCGAATAACTTATCTGAAGAGCATAAAGCTAAAGCATTAAGTATTTTAAATTGTGTATGTACGCATTTATTCATTCCATGAAATTGAGTCATATATGAGTTGATGGCGGATGAGGTGCATAGCGCCGAGCCATGTATGAGGTGATTGAATGAGTGGCATAATTGTTTCATATCCACGTTCACTGGTTTTTGAGAAACGGAGCATTTGTTTTTTGCAAATCCAATAAATAAAATCTTTATACGAAACATCTGACAAAATCATTTCTGTTTAGAATGTAAACAGGTGAAATGACAGTAGTAATTTGTGAAAAATGCTAAAATAATTCTTGAAAACTAAAAAAAAATGTTCTTGCCATCAAATACTTTCCATATCTTTTGTCTTTTTTGTATTTTTTGAGATTTTGTTTTTGAGTACAGTTTTTATTTCGTCCTTGGTTGGTTCAGCAACACCCTCCGCCATTTTGTTTTTCTCTACTTGCGGTATATGAGCTGATAGCCTTGTAGTAGAGTTGCCAATCAGAGTGTGCGATTGCTCATATCCAGTGAATGTGGATGGAGTAATACACTAGTATCCTACACTACATAGATATTACACAGTTGTGTGAAGATATGAAGTTTATTGAATTGAACACAACTCGCATTTTGATTGAAAGTCTGAGGTTGCCAGATTGGGTCAGTGTCTTTTCTGTTATTGTCCTATCCATTTTTGTTTAAATCGGTGCATCAAATGCATTAAATTAAAGTATAGATGAAAACTAACCATCCTGATTTGAAATCTAAAGAATAGAAGGTACAGACTTTGTAGAAAGTTCAAGTCAGAAAAACACTCAAGTGCAGATACCTGAAAACTTGACTTAAGTACAATAAGTATTTTGTATTCATTACTTCCCACCTTTGATGCAGTGTTGGCTGTAGATTAAAATCACTTTGCTGTCTCGAACACATCTTTGCACAAATAACGCCATTTTCAGGGTGAAATGTTGGCGCTGAACTGAACAAATCTGGTTTTCAGACACAATCAGGCCAAGTACTCTGTAGAGAAATGGTCTGAAGCATCTCAGATAGGAGGCTCTAATCATTTACAATCACCTGCCTAATTAAGCAAAAAACAAAACAGATGTTTGTTGGTCAGTATTATAAATGGTCACCCTCTGGGGGTCAGTACTTGATGAAACAACCTTTGGCTGCACTTGCAGCTGTAAGTCTTCTGGGATATGTCTATCAGCTTTGCATAATAATCCTTTTTTTTTTTTTTGCAAAATTGGGTGGGGCCCCTGATGGCGTCTTGCCACAGATTCTCGTTCTGGGCATTGACTGGGCCATTCTAACACATTCAAATTCCTGGTTTTATAAACGACTCCAGTGTAGCTTTGGCATACACTTGGGGTTGTTGTCCTGTTGGAAACTGAACCTCTTCCCCTAACTTTAGTTTCTTCCAGACTGGAGCCAGTTTTCTTCTCCAGGATTCCCATGGGTCATGGAATTTCAAAAAGCCTCTTCCGGACATAGAATGTCAGGATCATTTTTTGGGCCGAGTCGAGGAATTTTGTTTGTAGCATGTTTAAATTTTAGTTGCTGTTTATCAAAATAAAATCTTTTTCATGCAGTGTTTTTTTTTTGTCTGCTCAGCAAAGCAGTGGCCTTTTTCCCCCATTCATTACATGTCATGGAAATTCAGGGAATTTGACTTTGAGTGGGAGTCCTGCTTCTAGGATTGCCCTGTATTTGGCTCCATCCATCTCTGACCAGTTTCCTAGCAGCCCCACAACATACTACCACCACCATGCTTCACTGTGGGCATCGTGTTATGGTGGTGAACAGCTTTGGGCCAAAAAGTTCTGTTTTGGTCTCGTCAAGAATCTTTTCTTTACAATTGTTGAGTTTCTAGCATGTCTTTTGGCAAACTCTTCTGAACAGCTTCCCCCATCTGAGCACAGGATCTTGGGAATATTATGGGTTAATTTATATAGATACATCATCGATCACCCTAGTTATGTCAATTTCAGTTCTGTGTTGGAACGCTACAAAATATGGAAAATTCATGGGGAATACTTGTGCAAGTCACTGTATGCGGACTTTCAAAACCCCACAACACTTATGTTTATTTCCATGCCCTTTTAAAATCTACTTCACATTTAAAACCTAATCTCAAGTGAACTGGAAAAGCCAGGAAGAACCAGACCTGATGATTGGTTT
Source organism: Sciades assimilis (assembly GCA_027576325.1). Lineage (NCBI taxonomy): Eukaryota > Metazoa > Chordata > Actinopteri > Siluriformes > Ariidae > Sciades > Sciades assimilis. Next base: position 27,242,882 of record JAODJS010000018.1, on the reverse strand, counting down.
CCGATTGAATATTCTGCTCTTACATGCCTGGTTCTGGCAGGAACGAAGAGATCTTTTAGTGATTATTATTGAGAGAGACTTGAAATTCTCTTTTTCTCCCAAAATTGTAATTTCTAATATCTCTCTCTGCGAGACTTTAATGGGGTTATGGCTCTCTTCATAAGGGATTTTTCAGATGTGCTACAGGCTGTGACTAAAATGGTCTGCAGCGTAATAATCTAAAGTGGTGAGCCATTTTTATGAATTGTAGAGATATAATAGTCTCACTATATGAATTGAGAATTGCTCTTATGATGTTTTAGAAAAACCAAATTACTTGGAGCCATCATGTGAGTGACATTTCTAATCATGGTTCTTGCTACTCTTAAAGCCTCTTGGGTAATGTAGATAATGAATGATGTTTAGCTCACACCTCAAAACGTTTGCTCCATTTAGGTCAGTGTTCTATCTGGGACACTCCAGGAGAGGTTTTTTTGTTCCCTAGACCCAGCTGTTTTTATGTGGTTTGGAGTCATTCCAACACTGAAATGCAAAGGTCACTTTAGCATTCTTGCAGATGAGCCACAGGTTTTTGTTTTGTTTAGTTTGGTCATTTTTATGCCTCCACCACCGTAAGGTACAGGAGGCATTATGTTTTCGGGTTGTCCGTGCGTCCATCCCGAAACCTTGCGAACGCGATATCTCAAAGGCTAATGAAAGGAATTTCACCAAACTTTCACCATTTGTGCACTTTGGGACAAACATGAA
>JAODJS010000018.1:25521043-25531359 GCA_027576325.1 Sciades assimilis | reverse complement strand
TTGTTTAACTGGGTTCTCTTTATCTACTTTTAGGACTTGTGTGAAAATCTGATGATGTTTTAGGTCATATTTATGCACAAATGTCAAAAATTCTAAAGGGTTCACAAACTTCCAAGCACCACTGTATGGTGTACTATATTAGACGGTCATGTCTCCTACATCGTGTAGTATAACTAAAGCCCATAAACGTTTTCTCAGCCGATTCTCACTCACCGGTTAGCTCTCCCTTATCATGTCATGGCTACCAAGTACATGCTTCTTATCCACCCACCTCAACATACAAGCCATAATTGGCTAGTGTTACTGTGAGTGTAAGCCCCTCCCACATGAGAGTATGGCCAATTTTGTGCTCTTGGACTCCCAGATATTGATGGCATCATTGGGATTTGAACCTGTGTGTTTGAAAAGGTGGAGGAGGAAGATGAGTGCCAGGACATCGACATCGCGCGGTTTGTGCTTAAAGAGGTGGACAACACGGGGATAACGGTGGCGGCGGCGGACAGGTTCGCCTCCCGAGTTGAGCCAAGCTGCAAGACAGACGGTGAGACGTAACGCACAAACTTCTGAGGTGCTGATGTTGCCATGGTAACATCTCAGAGGGTGTTGTAGGGTTTTTTTATTTATTTAAAACTGTTGTTTTATTTCTGAACGTGTGTGTGTGTGTGTGTGTGTGTGTGTGTGTGTGTGTAGACCACAAACTGAGTGAAGCTTCAGGTGGGTGTGAGAATGGTGAGGACCACACACTGGTGAAGGGCGGAGCTAGCACAGACAGCGATGGAGGCGGGACTGAGGATGAGGAGGCAGAGTCAGAGGCGGTACCTGTGGATGAGAATCTGTTTACAGGGGAGGATCTGGATGAACTAGAGGAGGAGCTTAACACACTCGACCTGGACGAGTAACACTCGCCTTGACCTGAACAATTTTTTTTTTTTTTTCATCCACCAATCAGAACAGCCATAGACAAACCAGCTCTGTGGACATATGAGAATAAAGATGATCAGGGTCCTGTGATACTGCGCTTACATGATTTGGTCCAGAATTAATTTAATTTTTTTTCCATTGTAATAAAAGCAAACATTTTAGCACAGTATTTTACAGTGCATTACTGAGACTCGTCTTCAGTCCGTCAGCCATCTTTGTCCGGACAGTGAACAGAATTGTGCTACTTTTTGAACGGGACCTCACTGCTTACAAAGGCAGCCTACTTCTAAATGGAATTGAGCAGGGGTGGAGCTTTGGTTAAGTCTGCTCAGCCAATCGCCTCAGCCTACCTGATCATGTGACCATTGCCATGTTTTATTGATCTGGCTTGATTAATACTGTTTTGATTCACATGAACATGATTTTGCAGTTCAGCTAGCAAGCTAACGTGAGCCAGTTTAACAGTAAGCTATCTGAGATCGTGTAGCTGGCAAACTGACAGCAAGCTACATAAATAAACAGCACTGTAATAACATCCACCATCTATCATGTTGGCTTGATCTGAATTATGTAGCTACTCAAACAAGCTAGCCCCCAGGAAAGCTATAGATACGTACATGCAGCCCTCTGCTAGCGTTAACTGGCTCACTTGTTCAGTATCTGCTTATGTAGCTCGTCAAGTTTGCAATCGAACTCGCCAACTTGAGCCTAACTGCTGTTTTTTGTTTGGCTAGCAAGCTAAATTCAGCACTATGCTCATGTTGGTATGCTAGCTATTTCTGGACTGGTATGCTAACTATTGTAGCATCCTATTATAGCTAACATTTAAGTGTGTTGTTAAATGGTGTCAATGTTAGCTCATGCCAAGATGCATTTTGTCACATGATCAGGTTTAACCTGAGCTCTGCCCCTGGTGTGTGAATCAGCTATTTGATTTCTTAAATAAAAAAATAAAATAAAAAAAAAGTTTCACATGCTGACTGTATAATCTGGAGGATGTACAGGTGTGTGCGTGTTTGTTTTTATCCTCCTGGCCAAGGTGAAAGTGTAAATAAAGCATAGTGGAGACAGATGTAAAGGTGTGTGTTATTAGTGGGGGGCGTGAGAGATGGATTCCGGTAAGAAGCTCGATTCCAGCACAAGTCATCTCAAATGGGTTCCATGAATGTGAGCGTGTTCTCCAGTGGCCTCCCCAATCACTGGGTCTGTATCCATTGGAACACCTGTGGTATGTGCCAGAACTGGAGATAAACATCAGTCATGTCACTGTGGAGCTCAAAGGAGATATGGCAATGGGGGTGTGGCCAAGTGGCAGTTTACGAATGGAGAGCGGGGTCAGGGAAGGTAAGTGACTAAGTCATTACACCTGGTGTCAATTAATGTTTGTGTGTGTTTTTGCAGGGATGGAGCATGAAAGGAGCGGGGAAAGCAGAGAAGAACTGACTCCCAACCGGTGTGTGTGGGGCGGGCGAGCGAGCGAGCGAGCTGAAAAGGGAAAGATATCCTTAAAGTTTGCACGGACTTCAGTTCCTGCCTGCCGTGCTTCTGTACTTCACCCATGTCAGGGATTCATTACAGTGGTGCCGAAACCCGGGACGTGAGTACGGAAGGGAACTGCCCCATGGAGTCCTCCCCAATTATGGAGCTTGTCCATGCCCTCGCTGCTGCCCAGCAGAACCAGCATCAAGCGCTGACTGCCTTCTGGAAGGACCAAGAACAATGCTTTGAAGCCTTGATGCTGGCCCATCGGGAAGATCGCAAGGCATTCCGGCATCTGCTGGCATCGGCAGGGGCATCCAACATTACCATCATGGACTCCTCTCACGTCACTCTCACGAAGATGGGCCCATATGATGAGCCTGAAGCCTTCATCGCTCTCTTCGAGCAAGCAGATCAAGTGTGGGGGTGGTCAATCGAACAGCGAGCGACTCGCCTCCTCCCGCTTCTGACAGGCGAGGTGCAGCCCAGCAGCTCCCTGCTGGCAGTCGGCTCAACTACTCCGACCTCAAGAGGGCCATTTTGCAGCGGGTTGGCCACTCCCTGGAACAACATCACCAGCGGTTCCAGAAGCTGACACTGGAGGAGGTCGGCCGACCATTCGTGTTGGGCCAACAACTCCGGGACACCTGGAAACAGTGGCTGAGGGTGGAAGACGGCGTTGCCGACAGGATCATCGACCTGGTGGCACTGGAACAGTTGTGACGGCTGCATAGGCCTATTGCAGGCCGTCTATTCTTGCTTGCTTTTCTTTCTTGCTTGCTTGCTCTCTGTCTGTCTCCCTCTTCAGGTGACTGCTGGCGTGGGCGTGGCCAAGGCTTTTCGTTTCTAATCAGCTGGCCTATAAAGGGTTCTCGCTGCATCCCTTGAGAGGAGGGGCTGGGCTGCTTTTTGGCGTCGTTTGTAGAGCTGCTGCTGTTTCTTTTGTTTTTGCATTCACATACACTTGCTACATGCACCTTTGCTGACATACTGATACTCATTACTGACGAAGATGTTTTATTGTTTATCTTTGTTATTTATCTTTTGTTTATATTTAATAAATGCGTTAAAAGTTTGTTTTGCGACGTGTTGTCCTCCTTGGTTTGGTTATGGCCTATGAGCCAGGCCATAACATGGGGGCTCGTCAAACCAGTGCGCTTAAATGCTTTTTGTAGTAGCCGGCAAATTTGGGTTGCATTGTTTTTGATAAATTCGGAGACTCGATGTTTTTTTTTGGGAGGACACACAGTGATCGCAAGGGTTTTGTATTAAGTTTTGGAATGCGTTCGGTATTTGGATTATTTTTGCAGCTCTTTTGGATTATATTTTTTTTGTGGCAGCCCAGCCCATTGGATTTTGTGCGGCCTGTGGGTAAGTGTGCCTGCGTTAGGTTACGGGTTGAAAACTTGGTTGTTTAAATATCTCCCCAGTTAGGTTGGAGATCCGCTGAGGGTGGTTTTGTTGTTTTTGTGTTTACTCCTGGGCTGAGGCACCGCCGCAGAACGAGGTTGGGCAATTTGTTTAATCTCTGACTGTCGGTATTGGTGTATAAAAGAGCTCAGTCCTTGGGAGTGACATGAAGCCGTTAGGGGGTTAGTTTATTTAGAATGGGTTTTGCGATAGTTTAGACGGGGAGGTATAAGTTGTTAACCTGTATCCTGCGCGGGGATACTGCCTGCTGGTTAATTACGATTACGCACCTTCTGCTTGTAATGTTTTATTATATTGGCCCGTAGTTTGTAATTTGAGTTATTTAATTATTATTTGTAATTTGTAGTTAATTGTATCTGGACCATGTCATCTGTGGAAGATTTTGTAGCGACTCCGTCAGCGGAGTTGTTACTTACGTTCTCGAAGAAACAGTTGTGGGAGATTGTAGCGAATTATGAAATTGTTGGTTTGGATAAACGTTTGCGCAAGGATGAGTTGCTAGCGTCCTTAAAAGAACATTTGGTTGACAAGAGAATTTTACCTCCCACGTTATTAAGTGAGAAGCCTAGTCTGTCTTATGAGGGGCTTACATTTGAGCAGAGGAAAGCTTTAATTGAAATGCAGCAACAGCATGAGCGGGAAATGGCAAAACAGGCCAGTAGTAACCAGGTTGAGTTGGAAAAGCTTAGGGTGTCTGAAGCTATCAAGCAAAAAGAAATCGAAATGGAAAAAATTAAACATGCACAACAAATGGAGGCAGAAGGGCTTGCGCAACAGTATCAATTAGAGGTTGAGCGCTTGAAATTGGTTGGGGAAGGAAAATTGGCACCTGAAAATGTCGGACTTAAAACTGCGCCCTCGCGTTCATTTGATGTGGTGCGCAATTTAAAATTGCTGCCCAGATTTAATGAACGTGATCCCGATGTTTTTTTCTCTTTGTTTGAGACAGTAGCCGACGAGTGTGAGTGGCCCGCATCTGACCGGGTGGTTATGCTACAAAGTGTTTTCACAGGTAGAGCGCAGGAAGTTTTCACAGCGTTGCCCGCTGAGGATCGTAAAGATTATGATAAAGTTAAAGCCGCAGTTTTAAAAGCATTTGAGTTGGTGCCTGAGTTTTATCGCAGGCGTTTCAGATCCTGGCGAAAAGGAGATAAACAGTGCTACGTTCAGTTCGCAAGGGAGCTTACGTCGCATTTTGACCGTTGGTGTTCTTCGTTAAATGTTAAAACTTTTGAAGAATTGAGAGAGACTATTATTATTGAACAGCTTAAAAACACCATGCCTGATCGCGTCGCTACGCGTTTAAGTGAGTGTAAGGCCAAGACTGTAGCAGAAACTGCAGCACTGGCAGATGAGTTCACTTTAACGCATAGACACAATCATTTAGGTGACCCTCGCATGCGCAACGATTTTGGTCGTGGGGATAACGTAAGTTTACCGCGTCCGAGAAAATCTGAGTTTCTATCTGCTGCAAGAGGGCCTGTCAGTCTCCGTAATAAGGGAGGCGTAGATAGAAAGTCTGTGTGCCATTATTGTTCTGAGGAGGGACACTGGAAGGGGGAGTGTCCTGTTCTCCGACAAAGGTCTCGTAGGTCTGGGCCTGATCCTCAGGGCTCGAGTGTTATGCTGGTAGACTCGGTGTCTAAATTTTCTCACCGGAGTCATAGTGATTCCAAGAAGTACAACGCGCCTGACGAGATTTTAGACAACGCGATAAAAAATGATTATGCTCCGTTCATTACCGAAGGATTTGTTTCTCTTGTGGGTGGAAATGGGAGGAAATCAATTAAAATTCTGAGGGATACTGGGGCTTCGGAATCGTTTATTCTTGGAGACGTGTTGCCATTTTCACAGTCTACCAGTGTGGGGAGGAATGTGTTGGTGCGCGGAATTGGCCTGCAAACTTTATCTATCCCCTTGCACAAAATGTTTCTTCACTCTGATTTGGTGAATGGGGAGGTAATTGTGGGTGTTCGTCCCTCCTTGCCAGTGCACGGAGTGGATATGATCCTTGGTAATAATTTATGTGGATCTTTGGTCTGGAGGGGTGTGCCACCACCTCCTGTGGTGTGCGCTTCTCCTTCACCTGATCTTGAGCTGTCTGAAAAGTTCCCAGATGTGTTTGAGTCTTGTGCGGTGACTCGGGCCATGTCCAAAGTGAACCCTGAGTTATCTCCTGACGTTAAAAGTCACTCAAAAACACCCGTGCCGGGTTGGTCTGTTCTTCCCTCCTCGGTTTCTCGAGAGGAGTGGATCGCAGCTCAGAAGAGTGATCCAGAGTTGAAGAGTTTGTTCGATATTGCTTTACCGTGTAACGAGGCAGCCTGTGCAACAAATGGGTATTTTGTTCAGGATGATGTGCTGCTGCGTAAATGGTCTCTGCAGTGTGAGCAAGGTGTGAGTGAGCCGTTAGTTCAAGTGGTTGTTCCAGCTCAGTTTCGGGACGTGGTGTTAAAAACTGCTCATGGCGATTTATCTGGCCATCTCGGTATTCGAAAAACTTATGACCGAATTTTGCAGCATTTTTACTGGCCCAAACTGAAAAAACACATTGCTCATTTCATTAAAACTTGCCATACGTGCCAGATGACAGGGAAGCCAAACCAAGTTTTAAAACCAGCGCCACTGTATCCAATTCCGGTTGCAGCTCAGCCTTTTCAGCATATAATAATTGACTGTGTTGGTCCGTTACCACCCTCAAGGGCGGGGAGTGAATATTTGTTGACAGTGTTGTGTCAGGTTACTAGGTATCCAGCGGCATATCCATTGCGTCGCATCTCCACAAAAGCTGTTGTAAAAGCCTTGACGCAGTTTATTTCCATTTTTGGCATTCCTAAAATTATCCAGAGCGACCGTGGGAGTAATTTTACGTCAAAAATGTTTGTCGATATCCTTAAGTGCTTGGGTATTAAACAGAATCTGTCGAGCGCCTATCACCCGCAGAGCCAGGGAGCGCTCGAACGCTTCCATCAGACACTCAAATCTCTTCTGCGCACGTATTGCGTTGAATTGAGACGTGACTGGGAGGACGGGTTACCGTGGCTCCTGTTGGCTGCTAGGGAAGTTGTGCATGAGAGTCTGGGGTTCAGTCCTAACCAACTTGTTTTTGGGCACAATGTACGTGGCCCGTTGGCAGTTTTTAAAGACGGTTTGACTTGTGAAGAGCCCCCTATGCCCTTAGCAGATTATGTTCACGGCTTTCGCAGACGTCTGTTTTTGGCTGGTGAGTGCGCTCGTAAAAATCTTGAAACCACGCAGGTTAAGATGAAGTGTCTTTTTGATCGTGGATCTGAGATCCGTGAATTTCGGCCTGGGGACCAGGTCTTGGCCTTGTTGCCTTCACCGGGTTCTCCTTTCTGTGCGAAGTTTGTTGGGCCTTATTTTGTTATGCGGAAAATGTCTGAACAAAATTATGTAATTGCCACTCCTGATCGTAGAAAGCCCTCACAAACATGTCATGTGAATTTATTGAAACCATATTTCCAGCGTGACATAAAAGTCCCTTCTGTGGTAGCCACGTGTGTGTCTGTAGACTCAGAAGATTCTGTGGAGATTTCGTCTCCCTTGGTGGCAGTGAGGAGAGAGGAATTTCCCGATAATGCAGATATGCAACCACGGCTGAAAAATTCCGAGACACTGAAAAATCTGGCACCGCTCGTAGGGCATTTGTCCTTGTTGCAATGTACAGAGTTGACACACCTCATTAATGATTTTCCCATGCTTTTTGGTGACACTCCTTCTCGCACACACTTGATACAGCATGACGTGGACGTCGGTGATGCTCCGCCGATCCGACAGCGGTTTTACCGTGTACCATTAGATAAAAAGCAAAAAATGGAGGCTGAGGTTCAGTATCTCCTGGAGAATGATTTAGCCAGGCCATCTTTCTCTAGTTGGGCGTCTCCGTGCATTCTGGTGGGCAAACCAGATGGGACGGTTCGATTCTGCACGGATTACCGTAAATTAAATAAGATCACCAAACCTGATGCTTTCCCGCTTCCGCGCATGGAAGATTGTATCGACCAAGTTGGCGCAGCCAAGTTTGTGAGCAAGTTCGATCTGCTCCGCGGGTACTGGCAAGTCCCGTTAACACCTCGGGCACAAGATGTCACATCTTTTATTACCCCGTCAGGTCTATATTCGTACTCTGTAATGAGTTTTGGACTTCGCAACGCGCCTGCGACTTTTCAAAGATTAATGAATAAAATCGTTTTTGGTCTTGAGGGGGTTGCAGTGTATCTTGATGACGTCATCACTCATAGCGATACATGGGCAGAGCATGTAGTGCGAGTGCGTGCGCTGTTCCAGCGCTTGGCAGAAGCGCGATTGACCGTGAATCTGGCGAAATGTGAATTTGCCAGAGCTACAGTCACATATTTGGGGAAAGAGGTTGGTCACGGTAAGGTTGGCGTTGTAAGCGCAAAAGTTAAGGCTGTTGAACGTTTTCCGCCCCCATCGACAAAGAAGGAGCTTATGCGCTTTCTTGGGATGGTGGGTTATTATAGGAGCTTTTGTCCAAATTTTTCAACCGTAGTCGCTCCGCTGACTGATTTGTTAAAGGCTTCAGCCAAATTTTGTTGGTCGGAGAAATGCGAGCAGGCTTTCCAGAATGTTAAAATGTTGTTAACTTCTGCTCCTGTTCTTGCTGCTCCTAAGCTTGACCAGGTGTTTAAAATTCAAGTCGACGCTAGTGATGTCGGGGCTGGAGCCGTGTTGTTGCAGACCCATGATGGGGTTGATCATCCGGTTTGTTTCTTCTCCCGAAAATTTAATGCACACCAACGCAACTATTCCGTGATAGAAAAAGAGACGCTGGCGCTAATTTGGTCTCTTCAACATTTTCACGTTTATGTTGGCGGTGGTGCGCCAGTCGACGTTTATTCCGACCACAATCCGCTAACATTTCTTCATTCTTTGCACAGTCCAAGTCAACGCTTGATGCGCTGGATTCTCTTTTTGCAGCCTTATAATGTTCAAATAAAACATATTCGCGGGGCTGACAATGTATTGGCGGATACATTGTCACGTGCTCCGATTTAGTCATCCTGTGATGTTACTGTCATGTGCTTGTTTCTCATTTTGCTGTGTATGTCTCTCTCCTCTTGCTTGCTGTTCTTCCAACTTCTTAAATATGCTTTCGTAGGATCCCGATTGCTGGAGTTTGGTAGAGCTGGAGAGACGGGATGTGTGAGATGAACTCCGGTAAATTGGTAAATGGGTATTTTGGTAACTGTTTGTAAGAATAAGCCTGTCGTACCTCATACATAATATAGCGAATACACTTTGTGAACGAGAGATATATGTTTAACAGTATTAAGCTGCAAGCACACTGAATATGCATTTATTTGTTAAGTGACTTGATGCACTCCAAGTTTTCTACTCTTAATACTATGTGAAATGTAAATCTAATAAATGCATTTTCTTTCATTTTTTGTACACTAGTATACTGAAGTTAATGAGAAAGTGACATGGGTCACATGTTTTGATTTGACATGTTAGTTAAAAGAATTAGTCATGTCTGGAACATACAGCAATGTGAGGATTCATATTTCAGTGAGAACGGATCATTTTTGTTATGGTTTATGTTAAAAGCAGAATAAACTACGCAGAAAGCCATTTGCCACGATTTCTGAAGTGCTGTCTTAATTCCCATTACAAGGTGGGACAAATGCTACAGAGCCACGTTCACACCCAGGCATGGTGGTAACAGTTGCATGCACGCAGCGGCCTCTCCGGATCCAAAATGGCACTTTTTTGTGTCATTTTGTAAATCTGCTCAACCCTGTACAGTACATGGACACCAGATCAACTGGTGTTCATGTCTACCATTGCCAGACACTCATTCAATAGAGATACCATGCAGAAAACATCATAAAAGATGATCTGCTGGAGAAGCTACACGACCGCGGCCTGCTGCAAGGAACAGGTCTCCAGTCCTCGGCCTCGCCTGAGGCACATGACATGGAGAGGAGTCATTGAAAGTGGCATGTGAGGAGGCAGAAACATGGCAAGCATGGGGGTGTCTGTGCTAGGCTAACAGCTAACCCTAGCCAGCCGGCTCTCCCATCCATTCTATTCTCCAATGTCTGCTCCCTGGAAAATAAACTAGACTATATCTGACTCCAAGGGACTACCCAGCATGAGTTTAGAGACTGCTGCGTCCTTGTTTTCATGGAGACATGGCTCAGTGACCGAGTTCCAGACACTGCCATTCAGCTGGATGGGCTTGCTTTGTTCCAAGCCAACAGAAATGCAGCTCTGTGTTGCAAGACTCATGGAGGTGGCTTGGGCATCTACATCAGTACAGAATGGTGCAGGAATTCAGTACTGGTCTCTGGTTATTGCTCGTCACTGGTGGCGTTTGTGACTGTTAGATGCAGACCATTCACAGTGGCATGCAAAAGTTTAGGCACCCTTACTGAAAATGTTACTGTGAATAGTTAAGTGAGCAGAAGATGAACTGATCACTAAAAGGCATAAAGGTA
>JAODJS010000018.1:25212482-25224983 GCA_027576325.1 Sciades assimilis | reverse complement strand
CCCACGCAGACACGGGGAGAACATGCAAACTCCACACAGAAAGGCCCTCGCTGGCCCTGGGGCTCGAACCCAGGACCATCGTGCTGTGAGGTGACAGCGCTAACCACTACACCACCGTGCCGCCCTAATTAAATTGGTACTGATAAATGAACTTTATTTTCTTTAGCCCAAAACATTTTACCATTTCATACACTTCTGATTGGTGAAATAATTGTTTGAATGATTTGAATCATTCAATTGTTTGAATGATTTCACTGTGGCCTATTTCAAGGCAGTCTCTCTCTCTCTCTGTGAGTGAGTCAGACAGCCTTGAGATTTAAAAAAAAAAAAGTCTGCTTTACACTGTGACATTGTTATAATGTTAGAATTATAAAACTCCCACTTTCAGCTTAGAACACTAACTGTTTGGGGTGGTGGAGGTGTGGTGAAATAGGATCCAAAAGCAGAACACAACTCAGACAGTACTCCAATAAATGAGGTGATTTTAATCAAGGGAAAAAGTAGCAAAAATAGTCCATGTAAAAAAGGAGACAACAACTTGACAAAACAAGCAAAGACAGACAAAGACAAGAACAACAGTAGTGCAAAAAAACATGAACAAGAAAAGAAAAAACGCTAGTGCAAAAAGCCATAAATGAGAAAATGCTAGTGCAAAAAAACATGAAAAAGGGAAAAACACTGGAGAGAAAAAAAAAAATGAAAAAGCATTATGGCACAGAAACAGCTAGGGAAAACAAATAAGATGTTGTGGCAAAAACAGAGTCTGAGAATGGCCTATTTATACACAGTAGTGAAAACCAGGAAGTGAGTTCAGGGGAGAAGGTCCCAGATTCAGATCGGTGCTGGCGTAAGAGATCCATAATCTCCTGCATGGATGTCCGGGGAGGAGCATGACACTAACTCAATTGCCAGTTACTGAAAATGACATGTATAACAGCTTTAGCATTTAGATGGGGACATACCATTTCCATTTTTCTCAGCAAGACGCAACAATACAACAGCATTCAAATTCACACACTGTTCCCAACATATGTGTTAGAATGCAGGCACTTACAGATGTATGCATGAAGGAGAGTGGGGTGCAGACTGACAACAAAGCCAAGATGAGAGACTAGAATCAGAGTCGGTAAACAAGCAAGGGTTGGGCGATCGGCGAACAATGCAGGGAAGTTAAGGCAAAGAGCGAAAACGTGAGAGAGATAGCAAAAAGGTCAGAAATACAAGAAGCAGTCAGAAGAAACAAGGCTTGGCATGAACTGAGCAGGCAGAATGATACTTCACACTGGTGTGTTTGTTTGAGGAGCTTAAATAGAGGGACAGGTGATTAAGGAAATGAGAAACAGCTGAGTTTCAGTAGGCTGGAGACAGAGGGTGCTGTGTTTCATGGGAACTGTATTTCAGAGTGTCCATGTTTGTAATTTGTTCTTTCTCAACAGGTTTACTGACAGACCCCCCCCCCCAGGAGCTACCTCCAGGAGCTACATTCTTTCTTGGATGGCCCCTACCTCTGGGTGCTGATTTGTTTGGATATTGGGCATTAAATTCTTGTTTAAGAAGTGGGTCGAGAATGTCCTTGGCCCTGACCCAACTTTGTTCCTCAGGTCCATATCCTTCCCAATCTACCAGGTACTCAACTTGGCCTCTTCTTCATCTTGAGTCAAAGATCGTATTTACCTGGTAGATGGGCTCTCCCTCTAGATTAAGTGTAAGGTGCTCCTGGACTGGTGTGTTGCTGGCAAGGGGTCCAGGATAGCAGGTTTCAGGTGTGATACATGGAAGGTAGGAGATACTTGGCTGTGAGGGGGAAGTTCAAGACGGTGTGATACTTCATTAATGTGGTGCAAACCCTTAAATGGCCCAATGTAGCATGGCTGGAGTTTTCTACAGGTGTTGGGTTCTCTCAGGTTCTTTGTGGCCAACCATTCTCTGTTGCCAGGGGAAAAGTTCAGAGTATCTCCTCTATGTTTATCCACATATTCTTTGTACTTGGCACAAACTGATTCTAGACGCTGATGGACCTCCTCCCAGATGGTTTGACTGCATGTGAACCAGTCATCAACCACTTGTACCTGGCTGGGTGTGTTGTCCCAGGGAAACAAGGGCAGTTGGTAGCCGAGTATACATTGAAATGGTGTTAACTGTGCAGCTGAGTGTTTAAGTGAGGTCCAAGGAAGGAAGCGTGCCCAGTCCCCCTGGTTATGCATGCAGTAGATCCTCAGGAAACAACTGATTTCCTGATTCGCTGTCTCTACTTGGCCGTTTGACTGGGGGTGATAGCTTGACATGAGACTTACAGATACTCCCAACCTCTCCATGAAGCTTGTCCAAAACCATGATATGAATTGGAAGCCCTGGTCACTGACTATATCCTCAGGGATGCCACAGTACCTGAAGATTTGTTGAAACAAAAGCTCTGCAGTTTGAGAAGCTGTGGGGATGCCTGGCAAAGGGATGAGTTTTAGTGCCTTTGAAAATCAGTTGTTAGTCACCATTATAGTGGTGTTACCTTGAGAGGGAGATAGAGCCATGATAAAGTCAATTGCTAAGTGTGATCAGGGTCTTTAAAGAATTGGGAGAGGGTATAATTTGCTGGCGGGGGGTGGGGGTGTTCTAGGAACCTTTGTTTGGGCACATTCAGAACATGAAGCAATGAACTGGTTAATTTCTGTGAGCATGTTCCCCCACCAGTACTTGTTCTTTAACATTTCGTGTGTGCATTGACTGCCAGGTGGGAGATGAATGGGACAGGTTTGAGGCTGTGACTTCCTTATTTCCTTGTCCAGCTCCCAGGTGATGGATCATATGAAACACTGTGGTGAGAGGATAGGATGAGAAACTGAATCTTGGTGGGATGGACTGAAAGCCCTAGATAGAGCATCTGCTTTGGTATTCTTGGAACCTGGACGGAATAAAACTGTGAAGTTGAATCAAAGTGAAAAATAATGCTCACCTGGCCTGACATGGATTTAACCTTTTGGCCTTCCTGAGATATTCTAAGTTCTTGTGATCCATGAGGATTATGAAGGGATGAGTAGCTCCCTCTAACCAATGCCACCATTCCTTGAGGGTTAGTTTAATGGCAAGCAGTTCTCTGTTCCCCACGTCATAATTCCTTTCTGCTGAAGATAGTTTCTTCATAAAGAAAGCTACTAGGTGTAGCTTTTGTTTCTCCCCAAAGCATTGGGAAAGAATTGCCCCTACTCCAGTATCAGATGTATCCACCTCTAAGATGAATGGCTTAGTAGGGTCAGGATACTGGAGTATGGGGGCCAAAGTGAAGGCAAGCTTGAGCTGACTGAAGGCTTCCACTGTAGGCACTTTGGACCCTTCTTCAACAATGCTGTTAATGGAGCCATCAGAGTGCTGAAACTCTGAATGAACTGGCGGTAGAAGTTTTCAAAGCCCAAGAACCGTTGGAGGTCCTTTTTGACTTTGGGTGTCGGCCAGGAAGTGACAGCTGATACCTTAGTTAAGTCCATGTTTACTCCTTCTGCACTGATGATATAGCTGAGGAAGGAGATTTTACTTTGATGAAACTCACATTTTTCAGCCTTTACATAGAAATGGTTCTCCAGTAAACACTTGAGAACTGCTCTTATGTGTTCCTGGTGACTTTTGATATCTGAAAAGTATATCAGGATATCATCAATGTAAGCAATGGCATATCTACTCCACATGTTCCATAGCACATCATTGATAAGGCACTGGAACACGTTGGATGCTGAAGAAAGTCCATAAGGCATTACCCAGTACTCGAAGTGTCCAGCGGTAGTGCTGAAGGCTGTCTTCCACTCATTGCCCTTCTTTATCCTGTTCAGATTATATGCACTGTGTAGGTTAAGCTGAGAAAAAGATCCTTGCAGATCTGAGTTGCTCAAGAGCTGCTGGGAAAAGGATAAGGGTATTTTATGGTGACCTGGTTTAAACCTTTGTAATCGATGCAAGGTCTTAGTCCACCTCCTTGTTTCTCCACAAAAAAGAAACCAGCAGATGTGGGAGACTTGGAAGGGTGGATATATCCCTGTTTGAGGGCCTCCTGAATATACTTCTCCATGGCGACATGTTCCTTCTGGGATAGAGGATAAATATGACCATGTGGTGGTGACATACCTGGCAGTAGGTCAATCATGTAGTCATACGGCCGGTGTGGTGGTAGCCCACAAAGGACTGGAGACCAGAGGTTTAAGCTGAGATATATGAAAGGTAGGGTGAACATGTCACATGGTGAGTGGTAATGCCAGTCTAACGGAACATGGGTTGATTACATTCTTGATGAGGAAGGGTCCAAGGAACCTGGGTGCTAGCTTGCGAGAGATGGTCCTAAGTGGCAGGTGGCATGTGAAGAGCATAGCTCATTGGCCTACTTGGTAGGTGGGTGCCTTGGAGTGACATTTGTTGGCCTGCCTTTTGGATGTGAGTGCACAGCGAATGAGTCTTCTCCGGGCCAATGCCCACTTCCTCCTGCAGAGGCATATAAAGAGCTGGGCTGAGGGTACGGCAACCTCTTCCTCTTGGCTGGGGAACAGTGGTGGTTGGTAACCTATGGAGCACTGGAACAGAGAGAGACCTGTGGCGTATTGTGGCATCATGTGCGTATTCAACCCAAGGTAGGTACTAGTTCTAAGAACTGACATCCCTGGATGCCATGTACCTGAGTGCAACCTTCAAAGCTTGGTTCGCCCATTCTGCCTGGCTGTTGGTCTGTGGGTGGAAGCCTGAGGAGAGACTACAGGTTGCCCTGATGAATTTGCAGAAGGCTCTCCAGACCTGTGGAGTGAACTGAGGACCCCGGTCAGAAACAATATTGGTAGGCAGACCATGTAGGCAGAAAACATGATGGATGAGTAGTTCTGCGGTCTCTTTGGCTGAGGGGAGCTTGGGCAGAGGAATGAAATAGACAGTCTTAGAAAAAGAGTCAATAACAGTAAGGATGCATGTGTTGTCACCTGAGTTGAGGAGTCCTGTGATGAAGTCCAGGGTGATGTGAGACCAAGGTTGATGCGGAGTTGGAAGGAGTCTTAGTAAGCCAGCAGGAGGTCGATTGGCTGTTTTGTTCTGGGAGCATGTGTCACAGACTGCCATGAACTCCTGGACGTCCTCCTTGATGGATGGCCACCAAAAGCACTGCTGGATGAGAGCCAGGGTTCAGGTGGCTCCCAGATGATAGGCCAGTTGGAGCCATGACCTGACTGCATCACCTGGGTTTGCACAGGACCACGAACAAACAGATGGTTATGAGGAATGTTGTTGGTGTTATCTTCACCAGGGTCTTGCTCCATGGCCTTCTGCATGAGCATCTCAACCTCTAGAATGGCAGCTCCCACCAGGCAGTATGGAGGAAGGATGGTCTCGGGTGGCTTGGACTTCTCTTGGTGGGAAGAGAACATCCTGGACAGAGTGTTGGGTTTGCCGTTCTTGGAGCCTGGGCAGTAGGAGAGCATGAAGTTGAACCAGGAGAAGAAGAGAGACCAACAGGCTTGATGGGAATTGAGATGTTTGGTGGACTTGAGGTACTCTAGGTTTTTATAGTCAGTCCAGACAAGGAAGTGAAGATCAAACCCCTTGAGCCAGTGCCTCCACTCCTCCAAGGCTAGTTTCGTGGCCAGTAGTTCTCAGTCGCTGATGTCGTAGTTCCATTCAGCTGGGGATAGTTGGTGGGAGAAGAAGGAGCATGGGTGGACCTTGTTGTTGTTGGCCCTCTGGGATAGGATGGCTCCAACCCCTGACTTGGACATCAACCTTGATGATAAACTGCTTGGTTGAATCAGGTATGGTAAGAACGGATGCTGTGGTAAACCTGCGCTTGAGACTGTAAAAGGTTTTATCTGCTTCATCCCCCCATTTGAACTTAGTCTTGGTCGAGGTCAGGGCTGAGAGAGGTCCAGCCACCATGCTGAAGTTGCAGATGAAGCGCCTGTAGAAGTTGGCAAACCCCAGGAGGTGCTGGAGCTCTCGTCTTGAAGATGGGGTGGGCCAGTCAGCAACTGCCTCTAGCTTGAGGGGGTCCATCTGGATCTTCGCTGGAGAGATGATGAACCCCAGGAATGAGACAGAGCCTTAGTGGAACTTGCTCTTCTCTGCCTTTAATGAACAGCTTTTTCTCTAGCAGGTGCTGAAGAACCTGTTGGACACGACCCCGATGTTCCTCCAGGGAGTGAAAGAAAATCGAGATGTTGTCCAGGTAAATGAAGACAAAGGTGTTAAGAAAGTCTCTTAAGACATCGTTAACTAACACCTGGAATACTGCAGGCATGTTAGTCAGGCCGAAAGGGAAGACGAGGTACTCATAGTGGCCTGTGGTGGTGTTGAAGGTCATCTTCCACTCGTCCCCTTCCCTGATCCTAACTAGGTGATAGGTGATGTGTAAGTCCAGTTTAGTAAACACCTTAGCTCCCTGGAGTAGTTTGAAGGCTGCATGGAGAGGTCCGATGGCAGTTCCCTAGAGACAAGTTCATACTTAACAGCATTGGATGGGCCATGTAAGAATGTGTTGACCAGGGCAATCTTGTTCCAACTGCATGATGCTGCCAACATCTGGGACTTGATGGCATAATCCAAGGTAGATCGGGACCCCTGTTGTAACTCCATGAGCTCTCTTGCTGCCTCCCTGCTGGACAGAGAGCAGTCCAATGTTCGCCTCATTTCCTGAGAGAATTCCTTGAAGCTGGAACAACAGGGTACATCAGCGTCCCAGACTGCTGTTCCCCATTCCCTGGCCTTGCTGGTGAGAAGCTTGATGGTATAGGCTACCTGGGAGCATTCTGTGGAGAAAGCCAAAGGTTGAAGCTCCAAGATCTGTGACAAAAAATATTTGCAGGTACCTGGTTCTCCACTGTAGGGCTGAGGTGAAGGGAGTCTTGGTTCGTGAAGAACGATGGCAATGGGAGGTGAACAAAGAGATGGCTGGGCAGAGGTAGGCATGGCTTGAACTTAGGAACCTCAGTTCCTGCCTGCCATGCTTCTGTACTCCACTCACATCAGGGATTTGCTACAGTGGTGCTGTGACCCGGATTGAGTATGGAAGGGAACCACCCCATGGAGTCCTCGCCAATTATGGAGTTGTCCATGCCCTTGCTGCTGCCCAGCAGAACCAGCATCAAGTGCTGACCACCTCTGGAAGGACCAGGAACAATGCTTTGAAACCTTGATGCTGGCCCAGTGGGAAGATTGCCAGGCATTCTGGCATCTGCTGGCATCGGTAGGGGCATCCAACATTACCACCCTAGACTCCCCTCACATCACCCTCACAAAGATGGGCTCACATGATGAACCTGAAGCCTTCATCGCTCTCTTCAGGCAAGCGACCCAAGCATAGGGGTGGCCAATCGAGCAGCACGTGGCTCGCCTCCTCCCACACTTGACAGGTGAGATGCAGCTCACAGCACAGCAGCTCCCTGCTGACAGCTGGCTCAACTATGCCAACCTCAAGAGGGCCATTTTGCAGCGGGTCGGCCACTCCCTGGAGCAACATCGCCAACGGTTCTGGAAGCTAACACTGGAGGAGGTTGGCCGACGATTCACATTTGTTCAACAACTCTGGGATGTCTGCCGGTGGTGGCTGAGGGTGGAAGACTGTGACGACGACAGGATCATCAACCTGGTGGCACTGGAACAGTTCATCTCTCGGCTTCCAGAAGGAACGGCAGAATGGGTCCAGTTTCACTGCCTGGCATCGCTCCAGCAAGCCATCAAGTTTACAGAGGACCATCTGGCAGCGGTTCTGATGGCAGGCAGACAAGGCGAAGGCTCCTCGCCTCATTTCTCTTCTTTCTCCCCTCTCTCTTTCTCTCTTCCTCTCACCCCATTCCCCCACCACAGAGGCAGGGGCCAACTCCCCCCCAGCCACTCTGTCACACCCATGATGTCATCCCATCTCCCTCTTCCATGTCCCCCCTTAGATGAGTGACGCCCTTAACACCGGTGCAGAGGGAAAGCCTGGGCCGGTATGCTGGCACGGCAGGGAGCCAGGGCATCTCCAGAATCAGGGCTCCACAAGGGAAGTGGAAGCCGTGATCTGGATCCCCATGCACCAGAAACTGCCCCCGATTGGGGTGGAACATATTGAATACTGATAAGTGTTCAAGGGGATACATATCACACTTTGGTGGATTCTGGTTGTAATCAGACCTCAATTCACCAGTGTCTGTTGCAAAGTGAGGCATTGGGGAGAGCAAAGGCGGTGAAAGTATTGTGTGTGCATGGGGATGTTCACAATTATCCCTTAGTGTCTGTCCGTATTCTATTCCGGGGCCAAATGCAGAGAGTAAAGGTGGTGATTAGTCCTTGTCTCACCCACTCATTGATTTTGGGTACTGACTGGCCAGGGTTTAAAAAGCTGATGGAATATTTAACACATAGTGGGTCCTGCACTAGTGGGTCATGGGAAGATCTCAGTGTGGCATTGACTGGAGAAGCTGTCACAGAGCCGTCTATGTCAGCACCGCGTCAGAGTGAAGAGCAGCCTGCTCCTCCTCCCTCTCTCGGGGATTCCCTTGGGGATTCCCCGTTAGAGCAGTCATGAGACAAGACTCTGCTGCATGCATTTGATCAAGTGAGAGTAATCGATGGTCAAACTCTTCAGCCAAGCGCAGCACTGACCTTCCCGTATTTTGCTATGATTAAAGATAGATTGTACCGAGTGATGCAGGACACTCAAATTAGTGAACGAATAGCCCAATTGTTAATCCCAAAGAGCCATAGGGAACTTATATTCCATGCAGCTCACTTTAATCCCATGGCTGGACACTTAGGGCAAGATAAAACACTAGCCCAAATAATGGCCTGGTTCTTTTGGCCAGGGATTAGTGGGGATGTTCATCAGTAGTGTGCAGCATGCCGCGAATACCAATTAGTAAATCCCATGGCCACTCCAAAAGTGCCTTTGCGCCCTCTCCCTCTAATCGAGACCCCTTTTGAGTGAATGGAGATGGATCTCGTTGGGCCATTAGATCGGGTGGCATGAGGCTATCACTTTATTTTAGTTCTGGTGGACTATGCAGTGTGATATCTGGAAGCAGTGCCTTTCCGCAATATCTCAGCATGCAGTATTGCAGAAGCGCTCTTCTATCTCCCAGGTCAGGATTCCGAAAGAAATCCTGACAAAGGCACTTCATTTATGTCACTTACCATATGCAAGCTGTATGGGTTATTGGGATTAAGTTTATCCGCACCAGTGTCTATCACCCATAAACAGATGGCTTAGTAAAGCGATTTAACCAGACACTCAAAAATATAATCCGGAAATTCGTAAGTGAAGATGAACATAATTGGGATAAGTGGCTCAAGCTCCTGTTATTCGCAGTATGAGAGGTCCCGCAAGCCTCCACGGGGTTTTCTCCATTTGAATTATTATATGGGCATAAGCCGCATGGCATTTTGGATGTGCTACAGGAAAATTGGAAGGAGGGACCTTCACTGAGTAAAAACAAAATCCAGTATGTTCTTGAACTGCGTGCAAAACTCCACACCCTCATGCACTTAACCCAGGAGAATTTGCGGCAGGCAGAAGAATGTCAAATCCAGCTGTAAAACAGTGGCACACACCTTAGAGAGTTAATGCTGGGAGACAAAATGCTCATATTATTGCCCACATTGAGCTCCAAATTAGTCGCTAAGTGACAAGGGCCATTCGAGGTCACACGGTGAGTCGAGGACATCAACTATGAGGTGAAGTGAATGGATAGGGGTGGGGCATTGCAAATATACCACCTCAACCTTTTAAAATGCTGGAATGAGGGGGTCCCCATGGCATTGGTGTCGGTAGTCCTGAAAAAGGTGGCGCTGGGGCCAGAGGTGAAAAAGATAGCATCTCTGACCACTCTGGTCCCTTGTGGAGACCACCTCTCACCAGCCCAACTCACAGAGGTAGCAAAGTTGCAAAAGGAATTTTCCGATGTGTTCTTGCCCCTTCCTGGTTGTACCCACCTCATAGAACACCACATCGAAATGCCCCCGAGGGTAGTAGTGTGTAGCTGCCCTTACTGCACAGGGATCTAACACAGGGATATTGGCAGATCCCCTTGACTCCTCTATCCCGAGAGAAAATGGCTTTTTCCACACCGTTTGGATCACACCAATTTGTCACACTCCCTTTTGGGTTATTTGGGGTGCCCACTACATTCCAGAGGCTTATGGACAGGGTCCTCCTCCCTCACGCTGCCTATATGGCTGGATATCTAAAGGATATAATAATCTACAGTCATGATTGGCCATGGCACTTGGAAACCCTGAGGGCCATTTTAAAGCCACTGACGTGAGCGGGCCTCACAACTAGCCCGAAAAAGTATGCATTCGGGTGGGTGGAAGTACAGTATCTGGGGTTCCACATGGGTCATGGGCAGGTGCATCCACAAATTAACAAGACTGCAGCAATTGCGGCCTACCCAAGGCCCAAGACCAAAAAGGAGGTGAGATGATTCCTGGGGCTGGCTATTATTGTAGGTTTATACCTAATTATTCAGACGTCACCAGCCCGCTAAACAATCTTCAATTACTCTGACAAGTACTTCAGTCTTGTCAGAGTTAAGCAGAAGGAAGTTAATGAGCATCCAGTGTCTAATGTCCTTCACACATTCCTCAATTCTATTAAGCTGGTGTCTCATCAGGTTTTGCAGAAACGTACAACTGTGTGTCATCAGCAGAACAGTGTAAACTAATACAATATTTCCGAATAATGTCACTCAGAGGTAACGTACAGTACCAGTCAAAAATTTTGGAAATGCCTCTAATTCAGTGGCTTTTCATTATTTTAAAATTTTCTGAATTGTAGATTAATACTAGTCATTGACATTATGAAGAAATATATACGGAATTATTTGGTAAATAAAAAAAAGTGTTAATCAAACCAGAATGTTTTATTTTAGATTCTTCAAAGTAGGCACCTTTTGCTTAGATGACAGCTTTGCACATCTTGCCATTTTCTCAGTCAGCTTTATGAGGGAGTCACCTGGAATGGCTTTCAGTTTACAGCTGTGCCTTGTCAAGAGTTAATTTCTTGACCTCTTAATGTGTTTGAGACCATCAGTTGTGTTGTGAAGAGGTAGAGTTGGTATACAGTGAATGGCCCTATTTGAGTACTGTTCTAATCCATATTATGCCAAGAACTACTCAACTAAGTAAAGAAAAACAACAGTCCATCATTACTTTAAGAAATGAAGGTCAGTCAGTCCGAAAAGGTTTGGGATGAGTTGGACCGCAGAGTGAAGGCAAAGCAGCCAACGAGTGCTCAACACCTCTGGGAACTCCTTCAAGACTGTTGGAAAACCATTTCGAGTGATGACCTCATGAAGCTGATTGAGAGAATATCAAGTGTGTGCAAAGGTGTCATCAAAGCAAAAGGTGCCTACTTTTGGTTTGATTAGCATTTTAAAGTTTACTAAATGATTCCTTACGTGTTCCTGCGTAGTCTGGATGACTTCAGTATTAATTTACAATGTAGGAAAATAAAAAAAATAAAAACATTGAATTTGAAGGTGTTTCCAAACTTTTGACTGGTACTGTACATCATATCTAGAGCAGCCTGGGGAGCAGTTAGGGGTTGGGTGCCTTGCTCAAGGGCATTTCAGCCATTCCTGCTGGTCCAGGGAATCGAACCGGTGACCTTTTGGTCCCAAAGCTGCTTTTCAAACCATTAGGCCATGACTAATGGTTGGAGAAACCTTTCAAAATTTTTTTTACCTTTTTTAAAATGAAACCTCTGACTTAAGAATTATACCAGAAAATATGCAGTGTGTTGATTCCAGTAATCATATGAATTCTGCTTTAAAAAAAAAACTCCATTGTGCTTATTGACTGTGTGCCTATATTTAACCTGGACAATTGAAATTTAAGTAACTATTTATTTTAAATGCATTATTCCCACTAAAACCCTTTAATACCCCAACAATGGCAATGCTATGCATCCGAGAGAGAAACCGTTTCTGGGAATTGATTTTGTGTTCAGTGCTCTGACCTTCAAAATAGTGTTTCCACACCACGGTTAATGTGTTCATATGCATCAGAGCTTGTTTGTGTAATTCCTAAAGCTCAGCATCTATGCACTCAATCAGTTCGTCAACGCATGACCAGTACCTTGTTCTTGATTTAAATGTGTTGTAGCCAGTAGAAATGAATCTGTATCATGAATTAACTGCAGAATCTTTTATCCTTGTCTTATATGTCCAATGTGCAAAAGAAGCTTGTGTAGAAAGTTTTTTTTTTTTGTTGGTTGGTTTATTTTTTACAGCATCTGGGTTAAAGAAAGGTGCCTTATGTTTACCAAGAAAAGCTGTTCTGTACACAATTTGTCCAATGTATCAATTTTAAAGTAAATTACAATATTTTAGTATGCAACCCTTTTGTAATTCTTTTGTCCATGTAAGGTTGTTTCTCTCCATGTACTTGAATTATGCAGGTCAGGAGGTTGTTAAAGCAAATACGCAGAACCTTTATTTTTAAATGCATTTCTGAGTGGATAGTATCTCCATCCTTGACTCTTGTATGCTGCATAAATGGGAATAAAAA
>JAODJS010000018.1:23372188-23384105 GCA_027576325.1 Sciades assimilis | reverse complement strand
GTTGCCCAATAAGAATCCAGAATGTCATCAAAAGACGTATTTTTTTCTCAGTAGACACAGGTGATGTTAAAGCCTATTGGCAGTCACAAGGCAGACTACAAAACCGCAAAACTGCAGGGCATCAAGGCCACTGCGGCCTTACGGCAGATATTTTTTTCCAAGGGCACAAGGCCAAATTGAGAGGGCATGAGGGCCATGGTCCTCGTGAAATTCCTGCCCTGCTGATAACTACAATTATAACAAGAACTATAAATAAATCTCTGCAGTTTGTGGCTGGTGGTCACATCAGACCGATAATGATCCCTACAGCCCAGGCCTGGGTTTATCGATATCGGTGAACTTGCTTCTGGAGCGATTTTTCCCAGGCCTGGACCTGATCCGATAAAACTTCTGACAAATCAGGTAATTGTTTACCTGTGACGTTTTCTGAGCACATGCTATTTTTCCCGGGCATCTTTGTACATCCTTGTTGCATCACAAAATCATGGAATGCGGATTCACTGAAAATAAAAAAATATAATACAAAGCATGGATCTTTTATTCAAGGATATGCCATAATTTTTGTGAAATATCAAATAGCAAATTAGTAAACAAATACAGGTACCGTATTTCTCCTTACAGTAGCTCCCGCTCTAATTTTGGCGGCCCTGGCAATTTCCTGAACCCTAAAGCATATTTTCCAACCATAATTTCCATTAAACAAACAATCTACCGGTACTCCAGAAAGCTTCAATTTTGCCGCTGATTTTCTTACCGGAAGCAGCGTCTACAAACTGGTTAGTTTAAAATACGGACAACGCCTTTGATGTGGATATCGATATATGTGCATGCAAGTTTAAGAGAAATATTTTTATATTTGTATCATGTTAGGAAAAATGAATTCATGACAAATAATACAAATAATTCTAACGAAGTGTTTATTTATTTATTTATTGACATCCGATTTTCGATGGTAAACCATTAAACGTGTGGTTGACAACAGTTACTGGCAATATAGAGAGCGTTTGTATTTTGTACGTGTATATAACACTGTAAGCGTACTGTTGTTTTAACATATGGTGTCTTTTTTATTATTCATTTTTTTTCAGAGTTTCTAGTCAATTTAATGGCCGTCGCTGTCGGGGTCGGTGCTTGATGCAACTTCATCGGAATCCATGTCGACGTCGGACTCGGACAGCAATATTTGGACATTAAAGGATTTTGCAGCGAAATGTTTACCTCTCTCCTCCGCTAGTTCTACAACTTTTAATTTAAAGGCTGCAGTAAATGTGCGTTTCGACGCCATGCTTATTTTCATGTGAAGTGGCAGATTGTAAAGCGAATGATGATACAGACTTGTGACGTCACTAACGTGCAGCTGAATTACCGACGCTCATCTAATAAACGAAATGCATGTTGATCTTTGGTGAATTTTGACATTTTTTCTTACCTTTTTAGCTTTCTGGAAGATTTACCGAAATTAAAGCAATTTTTGCATGATTGTGTGCTTGGGTTTTTTTTGGTCCTAACTGGCGCGCCCTCGTCGTGTTTTGCATTGCGCACGGGCGCGTTTATAAGGAGAAATACGGTAAGTCATTTTTTCAAGTCCTGTTTAAAACTGCCTATGCTTCTAACTGATTTGAGTGAACCAGGTAACCTGTTCCAAAGTGTAGTTCCAACATAAAGAAAAGACTCTTTACCCAAGTTTGTCTTAACTCTGGGTGGTACAAAATCTGTTAAACTTCCCCTAGTGGAATAGCGGTGAATTTCATTTACTCTTAAAATAATTGGGTATGCCCCCATAAATAATTGGGTATGCCCCATATCTGAGATACACGATCCTCTACCTTCAGCCATCCCAACTTGTCAAAGTGGGATGATTCAAGGTGGGTTCTCATGAGAAGGGCCAAAATAAGTCTAACTTATTTTGAGAGGTCTGAAGCCTATGCCTCAAATTCATTGTGACACCATTATACCATGAGCCACATGCATAATCAAAATATGGCTGAATTAAGGCTCCTACTAAAATTACCATTGTTGTTTTATCCAGAAACTGAGATCCAGGCCAGAAAACTGACTCTGTGGTTTATTTTGGTGATTGCCTTTTGTGCCTGACCTAAAGTGCCACTGTTAAGTGGCAGTCTAACACACAGCCAAGGTAACTGACTGATTCCTTGGCTGTAATTTCAGAATCTCCAGCTAAGACTTTAAAACTAAAGGCTTTTTTCAATCTAATCTTTGATTCAAAAAGGATGGATTCTGTTTTTCCTAAATGAAGTGATAACCTGTTGTCAGTCAATCACCTGCTAACATTTAGAAGTGCTGCGCTGTGTTTGTTCAATAATGTTTTTATCCTTATCAGAGACTACCAGCGCATAATCATCTGCATAGAGGAGTGGTCCCAAAGCACTCCCTTGGGGAACCCCACAGTCTATGCCTTGTGGTTGAGACATTGTACCCCCAACATCCACCACTTGCATTCTATTCTCCAAATAGGAGCCCACCCATTTCAGTGCTAAAATCACTAAAACCCATAGCTTTCAATTTATACAGTAAAACACAATGGTCAACTGTATCAAAAGTTTTCTGTAGGTCTAACGTCACCATGCCACAGAAATTTCCATTATCTACCTCTTTTTTAATAAGATCTGTTAAAAAAAAAGTAAACATGAGTCAGTGGAGTGAGATTTATGGAAGCCAGACTGGAATTCATAAAGTATGTTTTGTGATGAAAGGTAATTATCAATCTGTTCAAAAATTGTTTTTTCAGTTATCTTTGACAGACTACTAAGAATGGAGACCGGTGTATAATTGCCAGGGTCCTGTTTACTCCCTTTTTTATATAGCGGGATCACTCTGGCAATCTTGAGATCATTTGGAAACTGCCCTTGTTCTATAGACCTGTTTACAATATGAGTGATGCAAGGCGTAATGATCTCAGCAGCATCCCTTAAGAACCTAGATGGAATGGTATCTAAGCCTGTGGCTTTAGAACAATCAAGCCTTTGGAGCTTCTCAAGAACCAGTGCCTCAGACACCTTTCCAAAAAAGAAGCTCCCCGTCTGAACCCCTAACTGAGAGTGATAGTCCCGCACATAACTTTCACCATATTGACCAGTCTGGCCAGGCAACTTTCCTACCAACTCCCTGGCAACAGATGAAAAAATGTCTTGAAGCTGGCTGCTACTATCCGCTTCTCTGATGTTCTCGTGTTGCCAAGATCTAGAATGATATTGGTGTTTTTGGTTTTCATCCTTTAGCCAAGCTGCTTCAGGGACTTCCATAGCTTTCCTGAGTCATTCTTACATTCTGCTATTTTTTCATTAAAGTATGGCTTTTTAGTATTAACCACTAATCTATTAACTTCATGTCTTGCCTTTTTATAATCAGCCCAACTATGCTCATTCTTGTGTACCCTAAACTGATCCTACTTCCCATTTCTTGCTCTTATTTCCTCAAGGATATCATCATTTACCCAAGGCTCTGTTCTCTGTTTTATTCTAATTTCTTTGTATGGGGCTACTTTATCAAGCACTTTTAAAAACATACTTTTAAATGAGCACCATGCTCTGTCCACATCTTTATACTGCATCACGTTAGACCAATCCATCTGTTTCAAACATTCTTTTAGTGTTTCTTTGTTATACCTTTTCATCGACTGGATTTGAATAGAAGAACGACAATTAAACACTGCTTTCTTGATCTTTCTAGTGCAGAAAACAACAGAGTGGTCACTCAACCCAGAATTAATAACCCCGCTCTGTGCTATTCTAGTCTTATCTGATACTAGGACAAGATCAGTCGTGGTTTGAGTGTTGGAACATACACGTGTAGGTTCATTAATCAGCTGATATAAACTAAAAGAGCGAGAAAAATTAATCGATGCTTTATACCCGGACTCATCACGTTTCTGAATATCAGTATTAAAGTCTCCCATCATGATAACTTCAGTTTTAATTAAGTCCAACCTCTTTGTACAAAGTTCTTCTAAAATTTCATAAAACTGTGTTTGGCCAGGCGGTCTGTAATAAACACCGACGAGTATGGGCTTACTCTTCGGTAGCAAAATATCTAGCCAGACCGCTCCAATCTGATCGCTATACAAATCCGTTCTGTGATTAAAACCAATGTCCGCTCTCACATAAATGCACACCCCTCCACCTTTGCAGTTTCGATCTCTCCTAATAATCAAATAGTCCTCTAATTCAATTTCAGCATCCTTAACGGAGTCATCCAACCATGTTTCAGTGAAACAAAAAATTCCAACCTTTCTACTTTTACGTAGGTGCCGAATCTCAGTGATTTTCGGTAGAAGGCTTCTGACATTGAGATGATGCAGGTGTAATCCTCGCATAGCCAGGAAAGAATCCACGTTCGGCCTTTCACTACCGATGCTCTCCTGCTCTTCCAAGAGTGACTGGCTTATGGGTATGGAGGCCCGAAGATCCAATCTGGCCTGGTCAGTACTGCGTTGCCTGATCTCATCTCCCATCATTGGATCTCCGCTGTGTCTTTCAGCGCCTCCACGCTCGCTTCCACTCCCTGCGGCGACTATGGAAAAAAGTTGGTTTCTGATGTTTGGGTGATTCATGCAGACCATCGCATCTGCCGTGGGCCATTTTGAGATCATATTGCTCGGCATCAGACCCGGGCCTTGATGTACATCTCCAGATAGTAACAGGCAGATGCGAATGATACATTTTTCACCGTTTATTTGTCGTTTGTCGCTGTTCTTGTTGTTTCACCTGGCTGGATACCAGCATGGATTGAGGAATGTGTCCATGAGGATTTTCTTGCCATAACCAAAGTTTATTAAATGAAGGTTTGTTTTGTAATTGCCTTTCAAACCCGATTTTGGGTCCAGTGTCTAAAAATATTTTTAGAATCATGTACACTAAAAACACTACAAGCACACCAAACTTGCCAGCTGCCATATTGTCCTTGTTCCCTTGTTCCCAGTTCACTCAGCGCTGTGACTGTGATAGAAGGAACATGACTTGTTCATCGATACAACTCTGAAGCTTCTTCATCCAACAGGGTTGGGGTTCCCAAAAGCATCGCAGCACAAAGATCATCGTTAAATGGTAGAGCGAGCAGCCCAATGAACGCTCTCTCTCTCTCCTAGTTAAGACGCTCTTAGCATAAAGAGGCTTTTGGGAAACCGAACCCAGTTCATTAGCCTAAAGTGTAATATTTATTGTGCTGACAGTCGTTCACATTCATAATGTCAAGGTGTGATGCCACCTACACTCTCCCTTCCACTGAATGGAACCAGTACAGTTTATGTAGCATTTCTTTTGTTATGCTTATTGTAGTGTGTCTTGTTAAGTGCAATATTACATTAATATTCATTCGTTTACAGCTTGTCATCTTATTAAATTTCAATATGCAATAATAGTTAATTCTACCTTTATAGAATGAACACCTTTACTGGTTCAGTTAGAATATTAACATGTATATGTTTAATTTTGGCGGCACGGTGGTGTAGTGGTTAGCGCTGTCACCTCACAGCAAGAAGGTCCGGGTTCGAGCCCTCTGGCCGGCGAGGGCCTTTCTGTGTGTGGTTTGCATGTTCTCCTTGTGTCCGCGTGGGTTTCCTCCGGGTGCTCCGGTTTCCCCCACAGTCCAAAGACAGGGTTTCCGCTAGAGATGGGATTTATGGCTCTTTTGGGGGATCCGGATCTTTATGGCTCGTTCCTTTAAAAGAGCCGTTCAAAAAACTGGCTCATTTGGCTCTTTAAAAAAAAATAATATATATATAAACAGATTAAGCAAAAGGCATGTAACAACACGAATCCTTGGGGAGAACAGCATGCAAGACTACTTGTAGTGTTGTTGACTCACTGACTGAAGAGAGCAGGGAATAGACAGCTGTAATTGCTGTAAGTAACCAGTAGATGGCGATTAACACATTGTAAATGATCAAGAAAACCCATACAAAGAAACACAAAAATAAATGAATATCATTAGGACCAACACTGATATCACAGCCATTATCAACCATTATCTGAGTCTGAATTAATTGGAAATACTGATTATAACCCCACTATAATATGCTGAAATGAATTTTGTGGATTTACCTTGGACACAGATGTTTATGTGTGACCCCTGACTTGTTTGTTATGGAATAGTTAAGCACTTATGAATTAATATTAAAACAAAGCCAGCTGCAATGAAGTTTGTTCAGAATGTTTTTTTTTTTAATGAAAAAAGGTAGAACATACAGTGCAATGTTTACTGTATTGAGTGCAAAGAATAACAATCAAGTAGCTGCTGTGAGTGCAAACATAATGATAGTGCATAACAATAACAACCAGGTATGGGGAACTTCAATACAGGGCTAAAGTGCAGGGGAAATCCTGGTTTGTGTTTATAGTATAGCCCTCTGAGGACTTTTACGGCCCTTAGAGGAATTTGAAGTGCCCTCTCAAATGAAAAGGTTCCCCATCCTTGATGTTAACAAATATTGGACCTTTTCAGTGACAGTTATTATATTCTGTATTTTCAACACAATAAAAAAGTCAGCAGCAGTATGGTGCAAAATGTCACAGTAAAATTTTCAGGAACAGTAGGTCCATCACACGATACAAACAATAACAATGTCACATAATATTGGACCTTTTCAGTAACAGTCATTGTGTTCTGTATTTTCAACACAATACAATCAGCAGCAGTGAGTGCAAAAATGTCAGTAAAATATTGGTCATTTTCAGTACCTAACAGTAGGCCTATCACACAATAGAAACAATAACAATGTCACATATTGGACCTTTTCAGTATAGTTATTGTATTCTGTATTTTTTCACCTCTGCAGGTGACCTAGTTGCCAAATGTTATCGACAACTAAGTCCGAGGCAGTGACTGCAAAACTATCACAAAAATAGAATAATAACTGTAAAATATTAGACCGTTTCAGTGACGGTATGTAAAACTAAAATAATTGAAAGTACAATAAAAAGTGTAATGTTGCAGAACTGGAGAGAGTGATAAAAGTGTCTTACTTGGCCTTTGGCAAGTTAGCGTTTAGGAACACGAGTGCTCTGACATTCTTTGCCTTGAGGCGACTTCTTCTCTCTGAGATGAGTTGTCCTGTCTTCGAGAATATCCTCTCGGATGGAACGGATGTCGCCACCACGCAGAGCTTCTTTGCCATCAATTCACTGAGCCTGGGGTATACAGGGGCTCTGCTTTCCCACCACTTGAGGGGGTCTTCATTTCGTGGCAGGAGAGGCTCCTCCAGGTAGGCCCGCACCTCCATAATGGCATCAGCCGTGGGGTTCCTTGCTCCGACTGTTCCAGCCACCTGTAGATAGTGGTGATAGGAGACATGACAATGGATACCATATTAAATTACATTAAATTCAACTTTTGTCATTACACACAAAGCAATAAAAGGCACGTTAATGTCTAAATAGAAGTGTCATTAACACATTTGCATCTGTACAATATGTGCACTAGCCTATGTAGCCTACAAATTAAATGCATACATTTACAGATTAAATGTAGTTATGATAGAGTATTAGACTGAGACTAGATTTAGAGGTAAAAAGAGAGAAGTTGTTTCCATCCTTACTTCTTCTTGGAAATAGCTCCAAACAATCGATCCATCGCCACCTCCTGCTCCTTCCGCTCCCTCTTCAGCACTTTGCTGCCGGTGGACGGGTCTGCTTAGTCTTGCCGCTGAGGTGGACACTCTTTGGAAGGCTTCATCTGCCGTTTGACTGTCAGAGAAGGCTATCCGCTTGAATCGCGGGTCTAGCGCAGCGGCATCACCTAGTATTGGATGCTCCTCAATCCTGCGAAAACGGGTCGACATGCTATCCACCAGACACTGTATGATGTCTTGGGCTGCTTTCGTTGTGACGCTTCGTCGGAAATCGGCTGTGGCTCGTTGCAGTCCCCTGGCCAAGACAATCACCTTAGATGCAGTCAAATACCTGTTGAGAAAAATAAACACACATCTTAATCAGTTTACTAATTAATTTACTAATTAAATTAATTTACTATCACTGTAAAGTCACAAATGTAAAGCTGCAACAATGGTTAATACAAACATTCGTACAAATATAGCCTAATATTCATAATAAATGTTTTATCAGGCACGGTACAGAAATGTACTGTTAACATGCATAGGCCTACCTTTCTGCGCTAAGCTCGATGGTGACCTCTTCAAAGGGCTGCAGAATCGTGCATATCTCCTTCACAGCCGTCCATTCTTCTGGAGACAGGTGGTCCACCGGTGCGCTGGTGATGGCCAGTGCAGAGATGATAGCATCTTTGCTTTCCAGGACGCTCTTCAACATGTGGTAGGTGGAATTCCACCGGGTGACACAGTCCTGCTTAGGCCTCCGTTCTTCCATGTTCATCTGGAGCTGCGTCTCTCTAAGTTTCTGTGCGCCTACAGTGCTTCGATGGAAATACTCGACGGCAGCCTTCACCTTTTCGATAGTGGCACTGGTGTCCTTGAGGGCATCGCGCACTACGAGATTGATTGTGTGCGCCAGGCACGGAAGGTGGCTCCATCCAGTTATTTGTATAGCCCTAGTGACGTTGGCTGCATTGTCTGTGAGGCAGCAGGTCACCTTCTTATCCACCTCCCACTCTACTGCCACATCCATCAACTTTTTGGCAATGTTCTCTGCCGTGTGTCGGGAACTGAACTCAAAACAGTCCAGGAGGCAGGAGGACATCGTGTAATTTTCAATAAAATGGCAGGTCACCGACATAAAGGACGTGGTTGTGCGCGATGTCCAGCAGTCCGTCGTCAGACAGACGGCTGTCGCTTTTGCCACCCTCCTCTTCAGTGCCGCGGCTTCCCTCTGAAACATATCGCAGCACCTTTGTGTCAGCGACCTCCGACTTGGAAGGCAGTAGGCTGGGTTGAGGGCTTTAGCAAAATTCTTGAAGCCTTGGTCCTCCACTACCGAGAATGGTTGGAAGTCAGTCGCAATCATCTTGGCAAGTTCTTCGTCCATCCTCTCCTGTCTCAGTGGAGTCAAAACAGGGGGGAGAAACTGCGCTAAGGACGCCTGCTTCTTCTTTGGAGCTCGTGATGGAGGTGCCTGGCCAGGTGCAGAAGTGGCGCTGGCTGCAGATGTGGCGCTGGCAGTAGATGTGGCACTAGCAGAAGATGTGGCACTAGCAGCACTGGTCTCCGAGGCCGTCGACGCAGACTCATCACCTTCATCATCTGTTTCTGTCCTCAAGCCCGCCAGTACAACGGTTGGATGGTGGTTTTTTAAATGTCTATGGAGGTTGTTTGTTGATCCCGACTTGAATGACAACCTTTTTTTGCATATATTGCACTTAGCTTTTTCTCCATCGTCTGTAAAGTGGGTCCAAACACTACTCCGCTTCCTCCCCTGGCTCATTTTCAGATTTTTTTTAACGACTCCTCGTCGAACTGGATTTCCTAACCTAATATTTTTCTCCACTAACTGCAGTACTACTCCACTCCACGTGTGCAAATGTTTGGCGTGACGCTGATTATTTTCGCGCGACAGTACATCCCTCCCCCTGGCACGTTCCTAGTGAATTCGGCCAATAGGAGTGCTCAATGTTCATGTGAAGGCACGTGCAAGCAGTCTATCTGTACCATACCCTCCAATAAAAGCCGCCCGCAGCTCATTGAAACATTCATGACAAAACAAAAAAAGAACGACAAATAGAACGGCTCCCGAGCAGCCGCGACTCGGCTCCCCTCGTTCATATTAAAGAGCCGTTCAAAAGAACCGGCTCGTTCACGAACGTCACATCTCTATAAGTCAGTAGAACCAGGAACATTGAACATGTAGCACACATATGTTTATCCTTGTTAAATAAAGTTGAGCACAAGGTCATTGTGAGTTCTACACTGTTTATTGACTGAGTTCATTAAACAACACAAACAACAGCAAAGTATGGGTGAAATGGGTGCTTGCATTTCCCAACGCACTGCCACTGTTTTGCAGGCGCTCCTAGCATGCGCAGTGCCAGTTATAAGCTCCAGCATGCTTATTCCACAACCTGACAAGTTCTCAGGAGGAGTATCCAACTGCAAGAGATTCCTGCTGCAATGCTCCCTGTTTTTCACAGCCCAAACAGTGACCATGGATCAGCAGAAAATTACCCAGTTTATCAACTTGCTCACTGGGAAAGTACTCAAGTGGGCAATCATGGTGTGGGAGAAACACAATGACCCAACTACCTTTTACAAGTGTTTAATTGAACTGTTTTGTCAGGTCTTTGATTACAGTCCTGAGTGGAGTGGAGGTTGGCAAACAACTGCTCTTTATTAATGAAAGGAGAAGATGAGTTGCTGAATATGTGCTGGAGTTCCGCATACTTGCTGCTGGAAGCGGATGGAATGAGCCAGCCCTCAAAGTGGCATTTTGTCAAGGGCTCAACCCTCAACTTCTCACCAAAATCATACATAGAGATGAGCAAGCCCCATTGGACTCATTCATTGACATGCCCGCCTGACTCGATAATCTCCTCAGAAACTGACCATCACTACAAAGCTCCACATCTGACACATCTGTCACTGAAACCTCAGAACCCATGGAGGTCTCTCACACCAGAGTGATTCACTCAGAGCATGAACAAAGGTGTAAGGAAGGGCTTTGCTTTTACTGTGGGGAAACAGCACATCTTCTGTCACACTGCACTTCTCATACTCCTTTCAAGTAATTTAAGATTGATGTACTGATAAAGCTCTCAGAATTGGTCCATGTTTTTTCTGCCCTGATAGACTCAGGAGCCACAAGTAACTTCATGGACAGCAAGATCATATGCAATCTCCAGGTGCCCATGAAAAGACTCTTACAGCCATAGAGCATCAAAGCCATCAATGGTCAGAGAGGCACCAAACCCCTCACTCTCTATGTGCATTCACTACATCAGAAGATCATCTCCTTCTTCCTTACCAAGATCCAGAACCAAGCCATCATCCAGGAGATTCCCTGATTACAACACTATGACCCTCATATCTTCTGGCAGGACAGAGAGATTCTGCAATGGCCCATGTCTTGCAGACAACATTGTCTCCATCTACCCAAGCTCACAATTGCTTCCAACACTGTGAAAAGCCTGGATGTCTCCACAAAGATCTTCATCCCTGAATGTTACCAGACACACATGAAAGTCTTCATCACTGTCTGTACGATTGTGCCATAGAGCTTCTTCCTGACATGATGCCTCCTCACTACTGAATCTACCCTCTGGCCATCTCAGAGCAAAAGCTATGGAGGATTATGTACAGCAGGCTCTACAGCAGGAGAACATCCATCCCTCCATGCTGTTCATGTCTGCAGGGTTTCCCTTCGTGGAGAAAAAAGAGAGGGTGCCTCAGGCCATGGATTGACTACTGCAACCTGAATCAGATCACAGTGAAATAACCACATTCCTTGCCTTTAGTTCCATCAGCCCTGGAACAACTTTGATCTACCAAAGTGTCCACTAAACTGGACCTTCACAGCACCTACAACTTGGTGTGCATCCATGAGGGTGATAAGTGGAGGATGGCATTTAGCACCATCTCTGGCCACTATGAGTACTGTGTTATGCCATGTGGCCTATTTTGCCTACCAAGCCTGCTCCAGTGCTTAATCAATGATGTAATGTAATGAAAAACATCCTCAGCAAGTTTGTTGTCACCTATATGGATAATATCCTCGTCTAATAATAATAATAATAACTTAGACTTCTATAGCGCCTTTCAAGCTACTCAAGGTCGCTTTACAACAAAATGATAGAGGGACAAGAATATAAGTGTAAATGTGTGTGAGTATAAATGTCTATGTGTGTCTAAGCCTGCATAAGTGTATGAGTGTGTACTGGAGGGGAGGGAAGAGGCCTAGTTGGGTTGGAGACCAAAGGCACTATTGAAGAGGTGTGCTTTAAGGTGCTTCTTAAACAAGAACAGTGTGGGGGCATTGCGTATATGAAGTGGTAAATTGTT
>JAODJS010000018.1:22508252-22518875 GCA_027576325.1 Sciades assimilis | reverse complement strand
CCTATGGATTAGGAATGGGATGTCACTTAAGCTCATATGTGAGTCAAGGCAGGTGAGCGAATACTTTTGGCAATATAATGTATATTGTTGTTGTGATGAGGTTGAGCTGACTGCCAGATTAGTGTGAAAATAAATAATAGCTTTTTGTTAACAATCCTCATGTGGCTAGTGTACTTGTTCAACCCAGTTTCAAAGAAAAAAACATTTGCATATAGTTTATCTGTAGCACCTTCTCGTCAACATTCTGGCTCAAGCATATCTTTTAATGTATAAAACTTTCATATGATTAGAAATACAGGGCTCATGAAATTTGCTTCTCCTCTTCTCTGCAAACACACTCAGGCTTGTATGGTAACAGATATTTTCAAAATGTCAATAGCGTGTTACCCTACTGTGACAATTTTTACAGTATGCTGGGGTAAATGAGGACCTGGGAGGCAAGCTTCACAAAACAGGTGCATTCTTTTATCTTGTGCTCTGTTCATTTTTCAGTGACTTTACTTCTACCACAGAGGAACACTACACACAAACACATATGTAGGGTGACATAGCTGTCTCTTGTTACTGGTTATCTGCAAGACACAAAGAGACACACATTAATAGACAGCCAGTAATTAGACACAGGTGTTACATGTTACCTGCTGGTTCAACCTAACCCCTCGCCGTTCGCAGCTGATGCTCAACCATGTTCTCGCTGCCACATATGTCTACTGCCTGACTCAGGCCGGGGAGCTGTATGGCCTGCAACTAACTTTCCCTTGGTGGGAGAGGTAATCCGCCACCACCTGCATGCCTGGCCCGTGGACCACCTCAAATTTAAAGGGTTGAAGAGCTAGATACCAATGAGTGATCCGTATGTTGGCATCCTTCATGCAGTGGAGCCCCTGAAGCAGGGCATGGTAGGAGCAGAGGCTGAAAGAGCATTGTAGCAGGTAGTATCGAAGAGTGAATCTTGCTGAGTGCATAAGTTTCCATAAATGAAAGTCATGCCTTGATCAGTCAGGATTTCTTTCAAAATCCTGACTGAGAAGATAATGCAAAATAGTGCCTCTGCAACACTATGAGCAGAGATATTGCAAAGGGGCACTGCTTCTGGCTAATCCATTGCATAATCCACAATGTCTAATACAAAGCAATACCCTTGTACAGATCTAATGGGCCAATGAGATCCATCACAATTCTCTTGAAGGGGATCTCAATTAAGAGTAATGGGCACAACCATGCCTTTGGCATGGCTGCTGGATTTACCAGCTGGCATTCTTGACAAGCCACACACCACCTGTAGACATCGGCATGAACCTCTGGCCAGTAGAAGAGGGCCATAAGATGATTTTTTTTTTGTCCTGACCTAAATGCCCAGCCATAGGATTATAATGAGCTGCATGGAATAAAAATTCCATATGGCACTTTAGGACCAACAACCATGTCATCCCTTCTTTAGTCTAAGTGTCCTGTGTCACTCAATACAACCTGTCCTTGATAATTGAAAAATATGTGAAGGAAAGCACAACATTAGGTTGGAGGTTTTGGATATTGTTTACTCTCACTCAGGCAAAAGTGTGCCTCAGAGTCTCATCTTGCATCTGCTCTATTGGGAAATCCCCAGAAGGATTTCCCAAAGAGGGAAGTGGGGCGGTGCCCTCTCCACTCTGCCATGATGCAGAGCTGAAGCAGACCGCCCTGGGACTGCCTCCCCAGCCAACATTGCCACGGAATTCCCCCATGATGTACTACTATAGGATCCATCCACTACTAACTGTTTTATTGGAGTTCTAAATCTCAGCCAATCTGTCCCCAGGATAAGTGAATGGGTGGGGATTGGGCTAACCATTGCCTCCACACTATGCTTTTCTCCCTGGAAATTAATAGTAATGGGCAATAGTGGATATTTGTGAATATCCCCATGTACACACCTCACCTTCACCAATTGTGCATTTTTTAGTTCCTCACATTGAATCAAGCTTTGATGCATTGAAGTCTGATTATAACCAGAATCCACCAAAGCCTGATGTGTACCCCCTTGTATAAACACAGAGAGACAGTATGTTCCTTCTTGATTGGGGAAAGCCCATGGTGCATTAGTAAAGCAAATCAGAATCCCCACCTCTTTGCGGAAAAGCTGATTCAAGGAAGTTCCAACCTTCTTGCTGTGCTGATAGACCTGCCTGGACTTGCCCTGATTTTGGTGAGCAGAGACGGGTCTGCCTTTGTGTGTGTGTGTGGTAGCAGCAGCATGGACACAGAAGGAAGGGGGTGTGAGGAGATACAAGGGAAAAACACGGGTTCAGGGAGCAGGTTTTGGGGGAATTGGCCCGCATTTCCGTGGGGCTGGGGTAGGGTAGGGGCCAGGAGAGAAAGGGGGAGAAAGAAAGTTGTGGGAGCACCTGCACCCAGAAACACTACCAGATGGTCCTCAGCCAACTCAATCACCCTGTCCAGTGATGCCGGGTGGTAGCACTGGACCCACTCCGCTGTTCCTCTCAGCAGCTGAGCAATAAACTGCTCCAGTGCAACTGCATCAAAGACCTCTTCACAATCTTCTGCCCCAAGCACTGCTGGCAGGCGTCCTGGAGCTGCTGGCTGAATGTTAATGGCCGACCGACTCACTCCAGTATGTGGAAGCGCTGGTGATGCTGCTTGGGGTCTCAGCCACTGCATTGCAGGATAGTGCATTTCGGGTCACCATACACCAGCCTGTTGTCTGTGGGTAGCTGCTAGGCCCCGAGCTGGGCTTCCCCTGTAAGGAGTGGCAATAAGCAAGCTGCTTGCCGCTCATCTGGCTCATCATGCAGGCCCCATCTTAGTTAGGTTGCCAGGGGGGTACCTGCTTACTCTATGGCTGGGGCAACTGTCGGCAGAATGAGATGCAGGATTGCCTGGCGGTCCTCCTGCTGGGCCTGCAGCAATGTCTCAAAGTGCTGCTCCTGCTCATGGTGCATGGTGAACAGCACCAATTGCTGGTTCTGTTGGGTGGTGGCAAGGTCATGGATGAGTTCCTTGAATGGTGAGGACTCTGTGATGGCGTTTTGTTCCTCACACCTGGCTTTCAGCACCAGTGTGACAATTTTTATGCTGGTGTAAATGAGGAACTGGGAAGCAGGATTCATTATTCAGGTGCATTCTTTTATTTTGTGCTATTTTCACATTTCAGTGACTTCTTCCACATAGGAACACTACACACTCAAACGCACATGTGGGGTGACACAGCTCTCTCACTCATTATTGGCTATCAGCTAGACACACAGAGAAGCACATTAATAAACAGCCAGTAATTAGACACAGGTGTAACTCGTTACATGTTACCTGCTGGTTTAACCTAACTCCTCACCGTTCACAGCCGACGCTCAATCATGCGCTCACTGCCACAGTTACCATGCAACTTGCAAGCTTGATTGTGTTTGCAAGAAGAGAAGCTTATTTTATGAGCTTTGTAATTCTAATCATACATTGTGAAAAGCATAAACTTTAGTGGGCTATGTTCATTGTAAAAGAGTAAAATTATTACATCACATTACATTACAAAATTATCTTATTTAAATAGCATACTGGTGGACAGGGGCTTGGTTGAAATACATGTGGTACAGATCCTCTAATCCAGAGAATATGAATGAAAGATTGATAGATTTTGATGTGACCTATGCATGTCTGTGCGAGAACAGATATTCAAAATATAGAAGGTGCTACAGATAAGCTACAAGTGAATGTTTTTTTTTTTTTTTTCTTTTTTTTTCCTGTGAGACTGGGCTGACTTATTACTACTTGCAATTAGCCATCAGGTCCTTTCAAATCCTACTATTATTATGATTACAAATAAACCTGATAAGGCTTATAAACCTTGTTTAATCACTTTTAACACAATTACCACCTATCATTACCAATCAATCAGATCAGAGAAATCTCTTGGGCAAAATGGTGACCAGCAATTTTGCTACCCTACCAGCAATTTAAAAAAAAAATCTAGGCCTGAGCTTAGCCCAAAAACTCAGGCATATCCAGGGCACAGCCTGCATGCCAGTATTTATTCAGT
The DNA here is from genome assembly GCA_027576325.1 of Sciades assimilis. NCBI lineage: Eukaryota > Metazoa > Chordata > Actinopteri > Siluriformes > Ariidae > Sciades > Sciades assimilis. The sequence goes on along the minus strand of JAODJS010000018.1, from coordinate 22,514,848 downwards.
TTAAACAGCTCTCGTTCAAATCTAGGCCTGAGTGTGGCCAAAACAAGAAAAAAACCTAAACCCACCCAGGCCATGTACTAATAGGGAATTCTAGATTTTTTCAGTGTCAATTACTCTGCAAATACAAATGCAAATGCAAGACAACCCTTTCCACTTTGGTTCATAACAGAGAATTGTAAGCACCCTTGATTTGACCTTTGATTAATTCGCAAGGAAAATGATTCACATTTAATTGCATTTAATTTATAAATTAATAAAATAAATCAACCATAATTACAGCACAAAATTATATTTTTTAAGAATAAAAAACAAATAATGCAGTTTCTTCTTCTTCTTTCAGCTGCTCTCGTTAAGGGTTGCCACACTGGATCATCCTTTCCATTTCATCCTGTCTTCAGCATTTTCCTCTGTCATGCAAACCACCTGTGTGTCCTCTCTCACCATACCTATAAACCTCCTCTTTGGCCTTCATCTTTTCCTTTTGCCTGGCAGCTCTATCTTCACCATCCTTCTCCCAATATACTATCCTCTGCACATGTCCAAACCAGCTCAGTCTCATCTGTCTTGCTTTGTCTCCAAACTGTCCAACCTGAGCTGTCCTTCTAATATACTCACTCTTTCTTAATTCTGCCCATCTTCATCACTCCCAATGCAAATCTTAGCATCTTTAACTCTGCTGCCTTCAGCTCTGCTTCCCATCTTTTTGTCAGTGCCACAGTCTCAAACCCAGATAACTAGTCTCACTACCATCTTGTATACCTTCCCTTTCACTCCTGCAAATCACTCCTGACACTCTTCTCCACCCACTCCACCCTGCACTGCACTCTTTCCTTCACCTTTCTTCCACACTCCCCATTACTTTGAACAATTGATCCCAAAGTATTTAAACTCATCCACTTATGCCACTTCCTTGCATCCTCATCATTCCACCATCATCCCTCTCATTCACACACACACATGTTCTGCCTTGCTCCTACTAACATTCATTCCTTTTCCAGTGCATACCTCCACCTCACCAGGCTCTCCTCAACCTGTTCCCTGCTCTCACTACAGATTACACTGTCATCTGCGAACCTCAGTGTGCATGAAGATTCCTGCTTGATTTTGGCTGTCAACTGCTCCATCACCATTGCAAACAAGAAAGGGCTCAGAGTCGATCCTTGATGTAATCCCACCTCCATCTTGAACCCGTCCATCAGTCCAACTGTACACCTCACTACTGTCACACTGCCCTCATATAAGTACCACTCTTACATACTTCTCTGCCACAACTGACTTCCTCGTATAATACCACACCTCCTCTCTCAGCACCCTGTCATATGCAATCTCTAAGTCTACAAAGCCACAATGCAACTCCTTCTGACCTTCTGTATACTTCTCCATCAACATTCATAAAGCAAACATTGCATCTGTAGTGTGTTTTCCTGGCATGAAATACTGCTGCTCGCTAATCACCACCTTCTTAACATAGATTCTACTACTCCCTCATTACGTCATGGTGTGACCAACTTTATACCTCTGTAGTTACTGCAGGGGCAGCATGGTGGTGTAGTGGTTAGCACTGTTGCCTCACAGCAAGAAGGTCCTGGGTTCAAGCCCAGTAGCTGACAAGGGCCTTTCTGTGTGGAGTTTGCATGTTCTCCCTGTGTCTGCATGGGTTTCCTCCAGGTGCTCCAGTTTCCCCCACAATCCAAAGGCATGCAGTTAGGTTAAATATGGGACAGCCTTGGGCTAGGCACCCAACTCCCGATGGCTGCCCATTGCTCGTGTGCGCGCATGTGTTCACTGCTTCAGATGGGTTAAATGCAGAGGAAGTTTCACAAGTGTGAGATGAATAAAAGTTCTGCTTTTCTTCCTTGCATCACTGCTATTCCAAAGATGAAGGCAGGGAAATTTGATAAACCTCCTTGAAGGCCCATTAGGAATGCCACCATTTAAGTCTGAGGACCTCCCAGTCATACTCCTCATACTTGAAGGCATCCGGCAATATTTTGACGCTGTTGTAGTCCTCCGAGTCAGAACATCAGTGACGCAGTAACTCTCATGGCCGTACCATGAGAAACCAGACTCGTTTATAGTTAGCCAAGATGTTCACGAAAATGATTAGAATCATTTGATCTTCAAAACAAAATGATGAAAATATATTAAAAAAAAGAGTAGCAATTTCTCAAAGTTTGTTAACCGGCCTAATCAGCAACTTGTTAATGAGAAATCACAAAACCAGGGAGTAGCTTTTGTGCAGACTGATTAGATCTTCCAAACAAAATCAGAATCCATTGAAAACTCCACATGGAGTAGCGATGTTTGTGAATTGTGGACAGACTGATGCCGCATGATGGCAATAGCCCACCGGCCTACGGCTGTGTGAGCTTTAAAAATGTATTTTTTTTGGGTTCATGATTTTGTGTGTGTGGTGGTGGATCCCAACTCACATTCACCCATTTTCTCAATGAAAATTGTTTTTTTTAAAAAAGCCACCATTATCCTGGCAACAAAAGCAAAGTTTGAGGGGAATAACAGCCAGTTTTCTTGACTTGCATGGTATTAGCAATTAGAAACTAAACTCCTACTACCCAGGAACACAAGTGTTATACTGGGATTATTTCAAATACCTTACAAAAAGTGACTTGAAGTAGGCTTGTGCGACAAGTCTATTGTCCAAATATGGGAGATCGACACATGAATATACAATAATTCCCCCCTTCCCCCATGCAGATGCTCTATTCAGCTCTCAGGATTATTAAAATCATTCACCATGATTTTTTTTTTTTTAAAGGGTAAACCCACAGGACAGGAGGGTGCACAAATGGCTAACCAGCAAACATGAGTATACGGAGTACTTGGGCATCCTGGCACCTGCTTCCTCCCTTCTTAGGTCATCTCCTCTTACCTGCCGGTCTTGGTGAGAACAATTATAGCACTGGCGCAGCATTTGAAGGCGGACTCGACGGCCCCAATGGCTACGGCCTCTGAGGGGTCTTGGCTTAGTTCCGTGGAGCGCCTCAGCTCCTCAAACAGCTGCCGGTGGAACATAGCTGCTTCTGCCTCTCTGGCAATCTGAGTGTGTGTTGGGGAGAGGACAGTGCCACCCAGCAGAGAGAGGTGGAGTGGGGAAAGGGAGGGGTTATAGTGAAATCAGTCACACCACCAATAGCACTCACCGCCCGAGCGCGAGAGAGAGAGATGGGCAAAATGTTTACCCCCCCCTTTAAGAACCATGGCTTTTTGCAAACCAGTCAACTAATAGTTCGATTTAGATCTGTGGTGCACATGACCCCACTAACATTCGCGTCTCTCTCTCCCTCCATCTCGTGCTCCCTGTCTGTCCCTGCTCTATGCTTCGTGGCAGCAGTAGACCTTCGTAACTTAACCTCCTGCCTACCTGCCGGAGCCAGTGAGCACTATGAAAGCGGAGGCGAGGATTTTAAATGAAGCTTCCACAGCCCCAACGGCGATGGCCTCAGCAGGGTCGGTAGAGTAGGCTGTGCAGCGGCGCAGGTCCTCAAACACCTGCCGGTGAAACACGGCTGCCTCGGCCTCACGAGCGATCTGACAACCATGCAGCAAGCAAGAGGCGAGAGAGAAGGAAGGAAACAGATGGGTACAGAAAAGACAGGGCAGGCAAAGGGAAAAAAAAAAAAAAATGAAGACAAAGGAAAGAATTGGTCCAAGAGATTAGTGCAAGATCACAGAATACAGGTCACAGAAGGTAGAAGAAATCAGGAGGGGGAAAAAAAATGGCTAGGTTAAAATTGATCTCAGATTCACGTGGCTTTAGTCAGTCATGCAACAATTATTTTTACAAATCATTCAAACACCAATTATGGCTTATAATCATTTTGGTGCACGCCTACAAAAATCATAGTAACAAACATAAGCAAAGCTGATTGAGGTTGGATGGGTTTATTGTTGCTGAATAGACGTGTAACATGCAAGTCTTGCAGAAAGACTACAGCCAGTCAGAAGTTGGAGTCGGCAAACACGGGGTTAAATCCACTGTTCATGAGCAGAGCTTTAAAAGAATAGTTTGACCAAAACAGTGCTAAAGAGCAAATCAATTAAAAGTTCACTCATATCTCTTGCAGTTTTGGTTGCACTACACCTTTAAATACATTTAAGCAAGAGTTAAGAAGAGTGGAAAATGACTAGACGTACACACAAGTCAAGAATACAGAAGAAAACATATATATGACCTTGCTCTTAAAATGAAACCATATTACTGTGGTGCAGGTTAATGCTAATAAAGGTGTAAGCCTGGAAATTGTCAGCTGGCACTGTGTTCAAGGTTAACAAGGGCTCAGCATGCACATCACGCTCCCTTTGGACTGTCTGGGTGACTCAGCAGTCTGCGAGTGTGCAGCACTGGGTGAACAACAGATAGCAGAAAAGACTGAAGACAAAAGGAAGTCTGGAAGCATGTAGCAATGTTAGGAGCAAAGATAGCAAAGCCATTCTGCGACTCATAACCTCAAATCGTTCATCAGCTGCCAATATAAGTAAGCTTTCTTTGAATTCTGACCCTATTATGTCAAAATCATACAAAGAAAAAAAAAAATACATATAACACAATTAGTGGGGTTTCTCTTTTGCTTTTAAGTGTCAGTAGGGGGCGCACGTACCATATGCTGTGTGCGCACTGCTTCGAGAGGGTAGTCTCCTTTTGCCGTCTCTCCACTCAACATGATGCAGTCAGCCCCATCCAGAACAGCATTGGCTACATCGCTGCCCTCTGCACGTGTGGGACGGGGCTTCTTGATCATGCTCTCCAACATCTGGAAACAGAGGAAAGGAAATGAGGTGCGTGCCACTTTTCATGTTCTTGAGCACTGCACAGATGAAAAACGCAGGAGCTGTGTAGCTCTAAGACACTCAGACAAGAGGAAAAATCCACAAGCAAACAAAACCCGAACCTGTGTGGCACAAGTTATTGGCTTGCCAGCTCGATTGCAGCGCCCAATCATCATCTTCTGGGCAAGGAAGACCTTCTCTGTAGGGATCTCAATACCCAGGTCACCACGGGCAACCATGATGCCATCACTGGCCTCCATTATCTCATCAAACCTGCAAAACAAGCAACGATTAAATTTTTTTTTTAGGCCACACCAATTTAATTAGTTGGTTCTTGGGATTTTTCAGGAAAAATATGAAGCGAACGAGCGGGGAAAAAAAAAAAAAAATGCTCCGATGGTAAAATTAGGTGGTGGAAATGGAGGGCTTTCATAATAGAGAAACAAAAAGACAATACATTGTTACACATTTCATATGGCTCTTTTAATAGCTCATCTTATTTCCACCCATATGCATGAAGGATAATTGAAAAAAGTCTGAAACAGTCTTGTGACTAATAGCATTAGAACGACAAGATCTCGCTGTTTCACCAGATATGCGGACGGTAGCCTGTGAGACAAACTCCGTGATCAGTTTAACCGAGATGAATATCCATCAACGTGCCCTCTTGAATTTTGACACATCTGTCAAAGATTGTACACTTCTGTTCGCTGGATATCCTAACAAATCACAAACACAGGCTTTGCAGGATTCACCTTCACAGGCATGTTTCTTCCACAAGTCTTTATCTAAAGTGAAAGGGGCGATTTGGTTGGTTTTTGACGTCACGTGACCTCAACCTGCAGTCTTCAGTATTTATTTTCCCATTTTGCATTTTCTTCAAGCGGCGATTCCTAGAACAAGCTAATCAAATTGATGTGGCCTTAAATAGTTATAAAATTCAACACCATTTAAAAATATTCCAGCTAGTGGAAATGTGTGCTAGATATGGCAGGAAAAATTCAATTATATGAAAGTCCATTTGAAGACCCCAACACAAGTCACCGTGGAAGTTGTTACTACAGTAACATCTTAATACAAAATTAACACTTGGCCTATCAAAACTGTACTGGGGTGAAACGTGAACTTCTTGGGTGTTCTTATACAAAGCTAAAATAAAATTTCCAAAAGAGCACTCAACATAAGAACAGAAGGCATGGTGTTGCCCATGTTTTGACCTTTTAATCACTTACCTACGGACTCCTTCATGGTTCTCCAGCTTGCTGATAATCTTGATGTTCTTGCCCTTCTCACCCAACACCTTCCTGACCTCATGGACATCAGCTGCTTTGCGGATGAACGAGGCAAAGATCATGTCGACTCCCATTTCCACGCCGAACTGCAGGTCCTTAACGTCCTTCTCAGACACGGCAGGAAGGTCCACGGCTGCCCCTGGCAGGTTGACTCCCTTCTTGCTACCCAGTGTACCGCCGTTCTCAATGTCACAAATTAGGTAGTCAGAGCCTATTAGAAACAAGAGAAAGGAATTAAGACCAAATTCTACAAAGCGATCAGAAACAGAACAGAGATGAGGTATGGCCTTTCGTTTAACGTCGCTTCTTTAAACCAGAAAAAGGAATACATCAACATGCAGCAGGGCTCTACATTAACTTTTGAAACCACTTGTCCTGTCGGGCAAGTTGAAAGGAAATTTACTTGTCCGAACGTGAAGTTGACTTGTCTGAAGAAATCAGAGATGCACCGATTGCAATTTTTTGGTCCGATTCCGATTTTCCATGGAGTGTGACCTGCCGATACCGATTTTGGCC
>JAODJS010000018.1:21972654-21982762 GCA_027576325.1 Sciades assimilis | reverse complement strand
GATTAGTCACTGTGCTGTGTGCGTCTCAAGACACACTTGAGAAATACAATGAGTGATAAGCGATTGAGCAATTTGGTGGTGGTAAGTGTAGAGTCAAGAAAGGCTATCTTGATTTTGTGCATGTCTTTGCCAAAAGACACATCAATAGGTGAATAAAGCTGTATTGAAAAGAATGTGGCCTGATAAAGCAAGGACAGGTTCTGAGTCGGCTATAGTAAAATGTACATTGGCCATGATGATCCCACACACACACACACACACACACACACACACACACACACTGTTGGATCCATATAATATTCATTTACAAAAATGCATAGCAACAACCAAATAAAGCTGTACAGTATTTGGTTTGGTTCAGTAGTCTTAACTGTGCAGTTCAAGGTGTGTTCTACTCAATTTTGATTCACCATGACTGTAACTCATGAAAGATGGATACTAAAGGCATGGTACATTCAGTATGGTATGCAAGTTGTATACAGATTGTTGAGAAGCTGTTTGACATGATTAATTGTATTTTACAAGAATTTCATGACTTGAAATTGGTTAGCTATTGTATGTATTTGATAAAGTGGCTTTAAACAGATGTAATGTTAAATAGCCATGTCTTGTAATAGTTCAAGACAAAAAGTAACCTGAATTCAGGGTAGGAATGATGTGTTTATGGATTTTATTGGGAAAATTTTAGTTCCTTCAAATGTCAGCTTGAAATATAAAACTTTTAAATAATTTGCTTCTAGTGGTGTTATACTGTAAATATCACATTCTATAGTACTGTTACATTTTATGGTAAACTGTTTAACGAGATTACAGTAAGAACATTAAAATAGCAAAGAAACAGTATACTCTAATGCTTATTCTATAGAGTACTGTAATTTTTTTTTACAGTAATAAACTTGTACATTACAGTACGTACACTGTAAAAAAAACTTTCAAGCTGGCAACTGTAGCTGCCAGTGGTTTACTGTAATTTAACAGGGAAATTTTTTGGTTTTGAGAAGAACAGCTGAAGACCAAACCGGATACCAATAAGTAAAGCTTTTGTGTAAAGTTGACCATCCTTTTTTCTTGCTTCTGTGTAAAATTCTCAAAACCACTGCAAGCTTATATTTTGAAGTAATAAGCTCCTTTTCCAAAAATTCTCCCTCTTTTTTTTAGATATTATCGAAAGGCATTAAAAGCAACTTTAGTCACTTTTCGTGTTTTTACTTTTCAATTAAATAAGCCAACTCATTGTCAGTTTAGGGAAGCGAGCCATGTTGAGAAAAGTGTGAACTGCATGAGCAGACCATTATTTGTAGGCAGTTATTTGCAGTTCGCTCAGCCAATAAAAAGTATCAAAAAATAATTTGAATGATAATTAGTAATATTAACTGCAAAATAAGAAACTGAAGTATATCAGTGGGCAATAAACGAACGCTCATATGGTCATAGTTTTTAAATAGCTGATAGATAACACCATCATTATAGAATTCCTGAAATTCTGTTATGGCTCTTGGTTTGTGTGCCACCCCAAGATTTTCAGTGGCCCCCATCTGGTCACCCCTTTGAAAAATTTCTGGAGGTGCCCCTGACTGTGCCACCTGAAGGTTTAATGATGAACTTAATTTACTGATTACTTAATACAGTCTGTATCCACAGACTGGAGTGCACGACTTCTCAAAAGGAAAATCCATTTTCTCTCAGCTGTTTGATTAAGTCACAGCTCCATTATGACAGAACTGAAGAAGCCTTTCGGATGAGAGGTGAAACGTCTTCAAGGATCTTCAAGCAAGTCCAGTTGCTCTCTTTTACCACCTACAAGCAGACATTTTAGCCGGCAACAATCACAAAAAAGGCCCACGAAATCCTGGGGGGACTGAATAATTGTTGTTTCCTCACTGGATCACAGAGTTACTGCTGCAATATTTAAATTTCACCCCCCCCCATAAATAAATAAATAAACTAGCTCTATAATTTGCAACTCTTATTTTATTGGTGGTTACTATAACAATAATAATAATTATTTTTCATGCCCTTGGCTACCGCAGTTCTGGGTTTCAGACCGTCAGCATTTTGGTGCTGGAGCTGAACCAATTTCATCAGCCGAGAGCCAGCATTTTTCCACCTCACTGCAGTGCAGAACAGTTCCAGCACCAAAAGCCTATCCGTGGAACTGGTCGTCTCAAACGTAAGTCAGGTTTGGTCTTACCTATGGCCAGCCGAGTGGGTTTCTTCTTTGGAGGATCTCCTGATCCAGTACTGCCATCATCCTCTTTCTGAAAAAAAATATGCACATATTAGCGGGTTTTTATTCATACAAAAAGGTTCATCTAAAACCAACACAGTTTTAGAGATAAAGCTTGAGGTAAAATAAGATAAAGTGAATTTTTTTTGGTCATTGTAAAAGACTGCTGAACCCCAGATACTGAATGCTAGATTTCTTATTAGCAGACACCTGTTGCAGTTCACATTCTGGGTTTCAAAGAGGTGCTCATGCTTGGGGTCGGGGGAAGACTGAGAGACGAAGAGGGAGAGGGAGGATGCGGCAATACATCAGAAATGAGGCAGCAAGAAGCCACAAACACTCATGTTTCACTGCACTGGGCGTGGCTCATGTGTGCGCGTAGTAGAGTATCCTGGGGTTTCCACGCTTTCTTGCACTTTAGTAAATATAACATGCAAATATCTGTACTGGCCATCAGATTATGCATTACCATTATATAACGACAAAAGGTTCGTTCATTCTGGGAGATTTCGGCTTCGTTTTTACAGGAGCCAGAGCATGTGACCTATAGCTAAAGGTCAGTTCAATCGATTTCTCGTGATGCTGTCAGTGTTTCACTCCGGACACGCTTTCGAGATGAGCTGCTCTCGAGCGATTAGTCAGAAGCCGTGCAGCATTCGGGCCTTTTTACTGGAAGCTGAAAGCATTGAAAAAAAAAAAGTATTGCTAATAAATCTGCTCCTTTGTTTCCATCTGAAGCATTTGGACTTGAGCTGCGTTTCACTTTTTTTTTTGGACGATGATTGTACTTACTGAGGGGCGGCACGGTGATGTAATGGTTAGCGCTGTCACCTCACAGCAAAAAGGTCCGGGTTCGAGCCCTGTGGGCGGCGAGGGCTTTTCTGTGTGGAGTGTGCATGTTCTCCCCGTGTCTGTGTGGGTTTCCTCCGGGTGCTCCGGTTTCCCCCACAGTTCAAAAACATGCAGTTAGGTTGACATGGTGCAGCCATGGCCTAAAATTGGGCTGAAGTGCCCTTGAGCTATGGCACCTAACCTACAACTGCTCCCCGGGCACTATAGCATAACTGCTCACTGCTCTGGGTATGTGTGTGTGCTCATTGCTCAATTGTGTGTGCATGTGTGTGTTCACTGCTTCAAATGGGTTAAATGCAGAGGTTAAATTTCACTGTGTGCTTAAGTTTGTGCTTTAGTGCACGTGTGACAAAGGCTTCTTTTCTTCTTCTTCTTTAAAAATAATAATAATAATAATAATAAACAAAGGCTTCACTTCCCCTTTGTGGGCCTCCTTGCTCAGACATGCTCTTTCGGTTCAGTCCACAAATTGGGACTATGGGATTCAAGTGAGGGTTGACAGCCTTTTAAGTCATGGTGATAAAGGACTTTATTAATGGTGGATGTACATATTTAGCACCTGATGCCTCCAGGTTCTTTACCAGCTCCTTTGTTATTGTCTTAGGGTTCAGCTAAAGATTTCAGGCCAGAGTTCATTCATCTCTGGGACACAAAATTGATTAAATATTTCCTAAAAAGTTTTACAAGTGCTTATGGTACCTTCAGTTGTTTGGAAATTGCTCCTAAAGAAGAATCGAACTTGTGAAGGTCCACATTTTTTCCCCCTCTCAGTTACTTGGATTTTCCCATAGTATCAAGGGCAAAAAGGCATTATCTCTAAAGGTAGGCCTTTTTAAAGCCATATGTATGCGACAATTCCTAGCGATGACAGTTGGGTAACCAGAAGCCTCTAAATATCATTAAATCTATTTCTGAAATTTCCCAGACTGTTTAAAGAGACTGTTGTCTAGTGTTGTCTAGACTGTTGACTAGTGTATGTTTTGATGCACTGGAATTCTGGTCAGATATATTCTATAGTGATACAACATATATAATTTAATATATCTTGTATTCAGATGATATATGTTGTATATATCTGGAATTCTGTTTGGATATCAACATATATATCATTTATATCTTCATGTACTGTGGACAGGAATTAAATGCTTAGGATTAGGCTATGAAATCATGCTGGAACAGAAAAATAACATATTAAGCACTTTTGAAAATAATGTTTTCACTATGAACCAGTAGCATGATTTTGTTTGCATTACATATTAGTTTCAGTTAAAAAAAGTTTGCTTTTATGTTTTTGTTTTAGCTCCCTGTAAAATGTTCATCCCTTGTTAAATCATATTCAGTTTCTTGTCAAACTTGAAACATTTTTTTTTTTTTCGCTTCTGCATGTAAGTATTAAATGGGTTCTGAAATTCTTTCTTTCTTTCTAGTCCATGATAACATATAGTCTTTTGACCACATTTGCTTTGACAGTCATGCTATGTGGACGTTATGCTGGGAGTAATATATTACATCTATTTATTTCTCAATGTCTCTTTGATGCCAAATCAATTCTCCCATCCAGGACGGATTAATAATGAATGGTGTCTCTTGGTCATGTCACAACCAAGGCAAGGATCGAGTTCATAGTTATTTATTTATTAAAGCATACTTTGATGCAGTTTTGTATTTCAACAGGATTTAGTGGATATTTTTGGGTCTACTGACTTATTGTAGTGGTTTAAATCTTTTTGAACACAAGCCCTGTGTGACAGGAAAACATTCATAAAAGCATCACAGATGTTTCCTTGCTCTTTAAACGAAGCCATCAGTCTGCAGTGTAAAATATTACATGTTTATCATACTATAAACCCATTTTAAAATAGCCCCAGTTTTCTAATGGCATGCATTGTGTTTGAAAAGAACACTTTCTCCATCATTCATGCACATGCAAATTTAATCTCAATCTGTCACAGAACCGACCTTCCCTCCTTCAAAAAATAAATTGTTAAACCTTCTTTGAACCAGCCACTGATGACACTGCATTAAAAATTAACTCTGCTAGCCCATGCCAGGATGAGAGCAGTAGCACATCCCAAGATGAGAAATGCTGCAATATATTTTCATAATGCGTGAACGTTACAGTGTCATGGCAGAAAATGGGCTGAGGCTGTTTATTCGGGATGCTTAGTTTCCCAGCTCTGTGCCTTTTAGATGCTTCCCGACATGATGAAAGGGGAGACACTTCATTTGGATTAAATTGGCTTGCTGTCTGGTCTGCTCTGATAAGGGACTATAAGGCAGAATTATTTAATTATATATGTACTCATTGGGTTATGCTGATTTGTAGCATCTGTCCACATGTACAGCATTGGAATGCTTTCTACGCTCAGTCAGGCAATGCTGTAGGTTCACATCAGTACAGGTCTTAAAGCAGACAGTGACTTTGCATTATTATGATTATCATGTACAGCAGTGCACACACATTCAAACACCACCTTGAAGAGTTTCCAAAAAGCAAAGATCCCCAATCTTAAAAACCATAAGGGCCACCATGGATCTTTTTATTTTATCCTATGACAGAATAAAGTCCACATTAACGTAATATCAGACCAGTCATTTCCTATGAGAGCTCATAAGCTATAATTCTAACATCAGCAACATTTAATGGAAAATTAAAAAAGAAAAAAAAAAACAGAAGAGAGACTTGTAATGACTGTTCTAGCTATTGTGTGATAACTAATTACAGTGTATTGAGGAGGACATCTGATTTTGAAGCTGGAAAGTGTGTGATTAGGTAGCTGTGTTTAATGTTCTCATCAAAATTTAGTTTAGAGCCACATAATTAAACATCTTGGATACAAAATGTATTAAAGCGAGACGGCCTTTTGATTTCATAAAATCTATGAAATTTAGTTCCCTCTGAAATTTGATCATTGTGATGTATGTTTATTTCTGTAATATTTCACAAAATATCAGACCATTCTATGGCTGGGAAGTTGTTTAATTTGAGGGGATTCCCAATGTGTACGAATTCATCCGCTTCACGCAGTCAAGTAGACTGAGGAAGTACAGGTGCGCATGCGCAGGTTTTACCTCGACTGTGCACTGACAGTCTGTGTATTATTCTGTTGCTAAATGAACAGCTGATTACACCGAGGTACTCATTGACCGCCGATATTTATTAGTTTGGTGCTGTGTTTCCTTTCCTTCACAACATGTCTTCTCACTTTCCATTACTGTAGTCAGTCTTTCACATTTCATTCACACACTCACGTCATCCATTTTTCTCTCCTGTTTCAAATTTGTATCCTACAATGCCTTACGCGAATGGGGAAAGCCCATCACGTGGTGCATGATGTAGTATCTTGAATTGGGTCATGTTGAAGCAGTAAAAAATAGTGGAGAATTTAGGGCCATGTGGCCCTAAATTCATTAATTGTTCTATTAAAAAAACTAATAAAATTGAAAGTCTGTGATTTGAATTCAGTAGCTTTTGGTCCACTAAACAAAAATAATTGGGTGTCGGGGCAAATTCTTTTTCTGACCTCCAGTTGAAAAATCTGAAAAGCAGTCTACCTATACGGTCTTTTAAGTTCATAAAATCAGTGAAATTTAGTTCCCTCTGAAATTTGGTCATCGTGATTATATGTTTACTTCTGCAATATCGCAAAAGAAAAAAGAAAACGGGCCATTCTTTGGCTGAGAAGTTATTTAATTTGAGGGGATTCCCGAGCAAATAATGCGCATGAAATCACTCGCTTTGTGCAGTCAAATCCGATGTGCGCATGTACAGGTTTACCTTCTTCTTTTCCTTCTTCTTTTGGGTTTTATAGCAGCTGGCCTCCAGTGTTGCATTACTGCCATCTACAGGTTTACCTTGACTATGCACTGACAGTTCCATCATTCTGTCACTAAAGAAACAGCTGATCACACCAAGATACCGCCGATATTTATTAGTTTGGTCCTGTGTTTCCTTTCCTTCGCAACATAATGTCTTTTCTTCTCGCTTTCCATTACTGTAGTCGGTGTTTCACGTTTCCTTCGTATCCTCCATTTTTCTCTCCTGTTTCAAATTGTATTACACAATGCCTTGCAGGAACGGGGAAAGCCCACCACGTGATGCATGATGTAGTATCTTGAATTGGGTCATGGTGAACCTGGAAAAAAAATAGTGGAGAATTTAAACAAAACAATAAACAAAAATAATTGGGTGTCAGGGAAAATTCTTTTTATGACCTAAACTTAAAAGTATACCTTTTAAAAAATAAAAAAGTGATAGAGTGAGCAATACATTTTGACTGCTACTTTCAAATGGTTCTTCATGTATATTCTTTAATGCACAACTGTACAGTATGAACAGGGTGCCTTGCTGACTCACAGCCTCAAAATCTCCAGTTAGATCTTGAGCTTAGGCTACTGTGGGTTCCTTCAGGGTTCTCCAGTGTCCTCCTGCTTCCCAAGACACCCTGTGATAGACTGGCATCCTATCCAGGGTGTCTTCCTGTCATTCCCTTGTTTTTCTGGGATAGGCTCCAAATTCATCGTGACCCTGACCAGGATGAGTGGAACCTGATGTAGTCTCTTGCTTCTGTAGCCCATCCGCTTCAAGATTTGATGTGTTGTGTGTCTTGAGATGCTTTTCTGATCACCACAGTTGTACAGGTAACGAGTGCTTATTTTAAATACCCTTGCCTTCCTGTCAGCTCAAATTAGTCTGGCCATTCACCTCTGACCTCTCTGAACTGCCACTCACAGGATGTTTTGTTTTTTGCACCATTCTATAGTCATTTCAGTAATGCAATACAATGGTCTTAACATTACAGGGTGTTCATAAAAAAAACCTCACTGGATAGTCTCTGTTCAGCAGTGCATTATTTATAAAGGCTTGTTGGCAGTGAAGATAAATCTCTCTATGTGCGTGCACACAAACACATGCGCGCGCACACACGCTATGCTCTACCTATATTAACCATGTTTTGTTGCACATTAAACAAAGCACAAAGAGCAGAATGGGCTGATCTATTACTTATATATTATCTGTGTCTGCATGAAAAATAAGCTTGTACATTGCCCTTTGATTCTTGCGAGTGCATTTCATCCTGCATTTTGTCAAATTACAGACGCAACAGTTGTTCTCTCTCTTTGCGTTTTTCATTATTTTAGTCAACTCTCATTGCCTTTGAATGCTCCTTGTCCCTCTCTGCAACCTTGCAGCAGCTCATGTGCCTTTTATTTAGTTATCATGAGGAGCCAATCAATGCGTTGACAGCATCTCACTGCTTACATCTATCAAAGGACGCATTTGTTATACCGGATGAGGAGACATGATGAATGCTTGATTTGCCAATGCATTTCTAAGCAGGAGAGGAAATAGCTTGATGTCCAAACACTCAAATAAGATCAAGAGAGTGTATGTAATATTTCCTGGAAGCATGAACTGCAGTGTATTTGGGGGGACGTATGGTAGAAAAACATCTGATCTTTCAGATGATCTCAGTTCCTCTTTCTTTTTTATCCCTTGTGTAAGTGCTGGTGCAATCATATCACCTGTGATAACAAATGCCCTTGACTATCGCTGAGCACCTCTGCCTGCCAAGCCCAGCCACAATGAGACACACTTCCGTCATCCACATCCCTGTGGAAGCTAAAGGAGTTCATTGCGCTACTTATCATTGAATCACCATGAAGTATGATGATTTATGGTTTGTCCTAGAGATAATGTACCTAAATGAGAATAAAGCATGTGTTATAAAAAAAAAATGGATGGCATCACCAAATACTAGTCTATGATCCTTAGCAGGATAAACACACACATAGACACACACCACACACAAACCCAATTGAAAGTGGTCCCTGCCTTCTATTGAATGGCTAATCAGGCAAGTAATCAATTAAATGCATGATTGCTTTTGATTTTAATAGCTCTATCATTTAGCAGGAGGATCTGCTTTGGGCTGTGCTGTTAACTGTTAGGAATAGCTGTAATTAGACACAGCCTATTCTCATTTAGCATGAGCCTGTAAGTAATTAGCATCCTATTCTCAGAGATATCACCTAACTGCTGTATCCATAATATGCAGTGAGCGCATTGTTTGTAATAAAATATAGCTGTAGGAGGATATTGAATATTATTCCAAGTTTTGCTATAACTGTTTTCTTGAGGTCATTGCTTTTAGTAAACATGGAGGAGCTCGAGCTTTGATGTCTGTATATGTGGCTGTCTGTGCTGTTAAATAGTTTGAATAAACAGTCTTGCTTTATATTGATTCTTGTCTCTGTGCTTGAAAAAGTAGGTGTTAGACCTAGTGGTATGAAACCAATGGGGAAAGAACTTTTGAATTAACTTTTATTAAATGCCTAATTTAATCTTTACTTATGTCAATGATTTTTTTTCATAAAAATAATAGCTCTGATAAAGTTAAGAGAGACCCAGGGACTACATAGTATAAGGCTGGATCCATGACCTAATGAGCTAACTTGTTCAGCTTGAGGCAGCATTGCTCTGAACCTATGCTTAACTTAATATCTATATTAGACTCTATCTGGTGAATAATAGAAGGACTACAGGCTGTCCCAATAGTGCATGTATTCAGCTCAGGGTGTACATGTGTGCTTCCTGCATAATGAAGAGACTCACAAAATCACTGAGCAAATAAATCATTCTGTTGTTGATTCTATGGTCCATCTGCTCTCTGGGTGATTTTCTCTCATATGGTACAGTGGTTTGCATAAGTATTCATTCCCCTTGAATTTCTCCATCTTTTATTAAAACTGAAATGGCTTAACCCTATTCAGGACCTTACAAAAAACCTATGTTAATGGTCTTTTGGGGTCCATGGGACCCCAAGGTTAATTTCTGCATTTTAAAATGTACCAAACTTTATATACAGGTTTATGTTTATTTTAAAGATGGGTTCCTATGCCATGATTGTAATATATAAAGTTCATCAAATATCAGTTGACAGCTATTCTATATAATACAATATGCTATACACAGCAAGCAGCCAAAAATATAAAAAATGGCCTCATAACTAAAAATGAGAAATTTTG